>JAUMTR010000005.1:1223117-1251297 GCA_032270685.1 Microctenopoma stevenorrisi | reverse complement strand
TGAGTTATTGGGACATCCTATCAGTAATGAATTACAGTAGTCCAGCCTAGAGGTAACAAATGCATGGACTAGTTTCTAATCTTAGAAATATTACTGAGGTGGAGATTTATTTTATGTAAAGGCTGACGCCAAAATTCCTCACAGTGGTGTTCGAGGCCAATGCAATGTCACCTAAAGTGGTAATCTGATCAGATAGCTTGTCTCGGGACAGGACTGAGAAACTGTCTTTACATCTCAAGTATTCATAACTCACATTACACCTGGTATGGGGGGTGGGCTGGGTGTCTCAGCTGGGGATTGGTCCTGCTATCTCTGCATCCCAGCCCGCTGCTTTAACCACTGAGCTACCAGGCCACCAACGTTTGGACAGAAATGAAAAGGCCACAAGAGGGAACAGAAAGAGACAGACATACAGAAGTCGATATACCAGACGAGACTCTAAACAGATCCCACGTGTTTAATAATTCAGCATGTGGTTTCTGGTAGTTTGCTGTTCGTCCTGCTCGCTCCTGTTCACTCTGTCATAGTGTGTGTGTGAGTGTGTGACAGCTGCTGGTGGTGTAATGTTCAGGTGGCTTAGCTTGCCAGACAGAGAATTTACTTAATTAAACCTACATGTGTGTGACACACACACACACACACACGTAGAGAGAAGGAGAGGAGGCCGAGAGGAAAAGGAGCGAATATGTTGTCTAGTAACTCGTCGCTCATCATCAGGTCACGACTGCAGTTTATCCTCCGTAATCTGCAGAATTTACATTGCTCATGCAGAAATCCAACACCGTGTGACACACCTGAGGAGGAAGTGACATCTTGTTGCCGTGGGCGACGGGGCAGGTTGTGAGTGTGACAGAAGAAGACGGGACGGTTAGGAGCACGACTGTCCCTACATGCTGCTGCGGTGGACACGTTACGTTTAACTGATCACAGGACTGAAGGCCACAGACCAGGACGTGCTGCTGTGTGAGAGATGTTTGATGTGGGATCATTGTTTGTTAGAGACCACTTGGAGGGGCTTTTTTTTTAGATGAACTCAAAGAGGAGAAACATCGGTTACCTGCTGAACCATGAAGACGTCCTGTCCCCTGGAGTCTTAGAATTAGTCTGCACCAGCGCGTGCAGAGCGAACTGAAATGATACAAGCATCAAGTCCTCACACATCTTTCCACGTGTACTTCTGGAGGTTTCCAGCCACCGTCTGATTCAGAGAGTGTGTGTGTGTGTGTGTGTGTTTTTGTGTGTGTGAGTCTGCACCGCGCTCGAGAACATGTACAAACGGCGGGATTACGTGGAGCTCTACGAGAAGGATCAGGCCAAATGGGCGCTGATACGCAACGTCAACACTGTGATGAAACACAGCACACTGCTGCCGGTACGCCGCACCTCTGTGTGTGTGCGTGTGCGTGTGCGTGTGTGTGTTTTCTTGTCTCGTGTTACACAACTGTACTTTAAAATGATTCGATGTGGTTTTAAATCCGTTTGGACTCATGAATCATAATTGTACATCTGAAGACTGTGTTTAAGTGTGTGTGTGTGTGTGTGTGTGTGTAACTTGTGGTCGTGTTTGTGAGCACCTACAGACGCCTTCAGCATGTTTACAGATACTAATAACTACAGCCTGCATTTGTCCTCATACACCTCTGTACTAACCGTGTCTCCACTGTCTGCTGGTTAGACGTCCTCCTTGTCCACTTACACAAACTCCTGGTACGTTTTTATTCATTCCAGAAGCTTCCAGACCTGTCCGGAGTGTCTGCTTGTTGATTGGTTGATCTCACCATTTTTGAAGCTGCACCATTCATTTCAATGCTGAGCTGTAACACAGTTGATGTAGAGGTGATGATACGAGGCTTCGTCTCCCTCGAACCTCCTCGTGTAACCACCGTGTCAAACATCGTGTGAAGTTAAAGCAGCAGCTGGTAGAGTCATTTTTACTAACCCTAACCATGTTTACCGAGCGCCCAGAGCGAACCCACGCGTCTTTGTGCCTTATCCCAACCAAACTGGGTTGTTTGCACAGTTTCCAGTGCTCAACACCAAAGAGTTCTGAGAGCGGCTGGAACAAACAGCCAGTGTGAGCGTTGGAAGACTTGATGTGATGTGTTCAGGTGCACTGTGAAAATGGGAAATAATCACATGCATTAAAATCAAGAGTCTGATCCTGGGTGGGGTGAAATGATCAGTCACACAACACATGGTTCTGTTGTTCCGTGCTGATTTAAATTCTTCATCTTCTCCTCGTGCATTTTTACCTAAACTAAGATTCTGATCCCAGCTGCAAACCTGCTTTCGGTCCTAATCCTCCATTCCCTTACAGGGCGACTATGTCTGGTTGGACCTGAAGACGGGGCGCGAGTTTGAGGTGCCGGTCGGTGCGGTGGTAAAGCTCTGTGACTCAGGACAGATCCAGGTGGTGGACGATGAAGGAAGTGTGAGTGCCGGACATGTTCTTAGATGATGCATGAAAAACGTTTGCTAGTCGTGGTTCTGGACGTGCCCTGGGGTTTGGCATTTGTCTGAAACTGGAAATGACTGTTGCATTAATAAAAGCGTTTTGCTGTTTGTGTGCTGAAGCTTCAGCAGCTGCTCACGTGTGCGCTCGTGGTTTCCTCACTTCCCCGTTCCCCCCCCAGGAGCACTGGATCTCCCCCCAAAACGCCACCAACATCAAGCCGATGCATCCCACCTCCATCCACGGTGTGGAGGACATGATCCGCCTGGGAGACCTCAACGAAGCTGGAATCCTCCGGAACCTGCTCATCAGATACAGAGAGAAAGTCATTTATGTGAGTGTTACTGTGATACTGGTGGGTATAAGTACGGGACACGAGACACGAGACACGATCCGTCCTGTCTTTAACTTCAGTGTGTTGAACTGTTCCCCCAGAGATTTAAACCTTCAGGTCTCCACTAAATCTGATCTCAGTTGTGCTGGTTTTTCCTGCTCTTATGTCAGTGTCTTGGTTCTTTGCTCTGACTGCTATCCTCCTCCTCCTCCTCCTCTTCCTCTGCCTCCCTTCATTTCATCTGAAGACCAACTGTGGTGGCCGGGTAAGTCAGCATGTCTGGAAGGAGACCCCACGTCGGCTGACAGACACAAAGCACGTGCACGTATTCACAGCAGCATCAGCTGTGAGGAGGCTGCATGTTCAGTGTGCTGCACGTTTTCATGCTTCACGTCAACACTGTCTCATAACTAATCTAAAAGCAGTCAGTCATGTCGAGGGCGACACAGTGGACATGGGTAAATATATAATTCTCCGCTGCTCCAGCTTCAGTCAGAACCGGTAACCGAGCTGCAACATGGCCGTCTGTTCTCCGGTGATACGTTCTCTTTGTTTTTCAGCACATGCAGCTCCTGCTTTTACTGATTTATTACATTTATTCTGGACTTTTGTGAGGAATCAGCTGCAGCGATCAACTTGATTTGCCTTACTTTTCTTGGCAGACGTTTTTATCCAGAGCGACTTACAGGGAGCTGGCGCTGGGTGTCTGGCTCAGGGACACACCTGGGGGGGGATGGGTTATGAGTACATAAAGTACTTGTATTTGAAGAGGTACTTCTACTGCACCACATTTCACAACGTCCTGCAGTGAGTGAAAACAACCTGTGACTCCTGTGTGCAGACCTACACCGGCTCCATCCTGGTGGCCGTCAACCCGTACCAGGTGTTGCCCATCTACACCGCCGACCAGATCCGCCTCTACACCAACAAAAAGATCGGAGAAATGCCGCCGCACATCTTCGCCATCGCTGACAACTGTTACTTCAACATGCAGAGGAACAACCGCGACCAGTGCTGCATCATCAGGTGGGTGTAACATCCACACAGAGGAATCCTCCTGGTGTCGTGTAGACAAAACAACAGCAGCAGTGTTTCCTGGGAAATGTCTGTTGTTGGATTTAGTACTCGATGTTAAGAGTGAGCGTGTTGAGTGTGCTGCTGTTTTAGAGAAGTGTAACGCAGATTTTAAAGAGAGTTTGTAACGTGTGTCTGTGACAGTGGTGAGTCTGGAGCAGGAAAGACGGAGAGCACTAAACTGATCCTTCAGTTCCTGGCGGCCATCAGCGGCCAACACTCCTGGATAGAACAGCAGGTTCTGGAGGCCAACCCCATACTGGAAGGTAGATAAACACGGCGTGCAGGTGATCCAGGTCCTCACTGAAACAGCTCAGCACAGAAGCCTGAAACAGAAATGTCCTGTGTGGGGTAAACACCTCGTGATCACAGTCACTGGTTTCCTGTGCTTCCAGCTTTTGGCAACGCTAAAACCATCCGGAACGACAACTCGTCTCGCTTTGGGAAATACATTGACATCCACTTCAACAAGAGAGGAGCCATAGAGGGGGCGAAGATAGAACAGTACCTGCTGGAGAAGTCCAGAGTCTGTCGTCAGGTCTGTGATGCACACACACACACACACACACACACACAGCTCATTATTCACCTAATGTCTGTACCACTCAGCAACAGCTTCTCTCGACCTTGTGTTTGACGTCATGATATTTCTTCAGGCCCACGACGAGAGGAACTACCACATCTTCTACTGCATGCTGAAGGGGATGACTGCGGACGAGAAGAAGAGGCTGGGGCTGAGCAAGGCCACGGACTACACCTACCTGACCATAGTGAGTCGTTACTTTCACACTTCCTTCCTGGGGTCTCGGGTCCTGTGAGAAGGTCCCGTGTTGGACCGGACAGTTTCATGTAAAGCTGTGATTCAACACATGTTTTACGCTAGAAAAAGTACAGTCAGCAGATACGAGGAGGAACCTGAGGAGGTTTGCTCTGTGAAATCTGATGCCTGCTCTCCTGTTGGTCTCCCTGCAGGGGAAATGTACGGTGTGTGACGGTCGAGACGACATGAAGGAGTACTCCAACATCCGCTCTGCAATGAAGGTTCTGACTGTCACTGGGCAGCTGCTTCAGACGTGTATCTGAGGAACTGGAAGGTGATTTTCCTTTGCTCTGGTCTGCAGGTGCTGATGTTCACGGACAAAGAGAACTGGGAGATTTCTAAACTGCTGGCTGCTATTTTACACCTGGGAAACCTCCGATACGAAGGTGAAGTCAAAGTCAACATCCACATACACACACTTCTCAATCCAAAATCACCCCCATCATCATCTTTTTTTTCTTTACACCTTTAATGATATTTTAGTTTTTCTGTTTGCTTCATTTTCATCATTTCTGTGTGAGAGTGTAAAAACATTCTGACCTTCGACCCGGCAGCTCGCACCTACGACAACCTGGACGCCTGCGAGGTCGTCACGAGCTCTCACCTCACCACTGCTGCTACACTGCTGGAGGTGACACACACACACACACTAGTGCCGCGCACACACGCGCACACACACACGTACACACACACACACACACACACACCTGTTTATCTGGGCTCAGACTGCTCAGTATTTATTTAAAGGGACATTATGAAACTTTATAGGAAACCTGATCAGGATTTATACAAAGAGCTTTGGCTGTGGTATTTATAATATATAATCATTTATATAATGACATAAACCAGCTGAGCTGACAGTAAAGCTGTTTGATAATTAACCCTCTGCTAACGACTCATTTATTCCTTAATGACCTTAAACTGATGATTTAATGTGTGTGTTCAGGTGGACGGCAAGGACCTGATGAACTGCCTCACCAGCCGGACTCTGATCACCAGAGGAGAGACCGTCTCCACGCCGCTCAGCATGGAGCAGGCTCTGGACGTGCGGGATGCTTTTGTTAAGGTACAGTAGAGCGATGCTCTGCGAAGCGCCTGCTGCACTTCTGTCCTCACAGACGTGTGTGTGTGCAGGGTATATACGGACGGTTGTTTGTGTGGATCGTGGAGAAGATCAACGCGGCCATTTACAAGCCTCCGTCGGCTCAGCCCAAAGCTCTCAGGCGCTGCATCGGACTGCTGGACATCTTCGGCTTTGAGAACTTCACGGTGAACAGGTAGAGCACACACCTGCAGGCCGCGCACATGTGTGTTCGTCGCTCCTCATGTCGCTTTCCCCGTGTCCTCCTCCCCGCAGCTTCGAGCAGCTGTGCATCAACTTTGCCAACGAGAACCTGCAGCAGTTCTTCGTCCGTCACGTCTTCAAGCTGGAGCAGGAGGAGTACAACCTGGAGCACATCAACTGGCAGCACATCGAGTTCACCGACAACCAGGACGCTCTGGACATGATCGCCATCAAGCCCATGAACATCATCTCACTGATTGACGAGGAGAGCAAGTTCCCTAAAGTACGGACACCGAGCCTCAGAGCATGTTACTGCAGGTTAAACGTGTGAAGGATTTAAACGTCTGTGTCTCCTGCAGGGCACCGACAGCACCATGCTGAACAAGCTGAACTTTCAGCACAAACTCAACACAAACTACATCCCTCCGAAGAACAACCACGAGACTCAGTTCGGCATCCAGCACTTTGCTGGAGTGGTTTACTACGAAACAAGAGGTCAGAATTGTTCAGTGTGCGACAAGATCAGCTGTGTTCTAATCAGCAGCAGACCTGCAGCCATGACATGCATGCTGCTGATCCTGGGACTGAATGATTAAACAATGAGGAGTTCAGTCAGTGACGAATGTTGTGTGTGCAGGTTAAAGTGTTCAGAAGATCAGGGAAAATGATCTGAGATGATTTTAAAATGGTAACTAGCAATGATCAGCTCCAGGAAGGTTGAAAACAAGCTGGTGTGTGCGCGTGCGTGTGCACGCGTGCGTGTATGTGTGTGTCCTGCAGGTTTCCTGGAGAAGAACAGAGACACTTTATACGGTGACATCATCCAGCTGGTTCACTCCTCCAAGAACAAGTTCATCAAACAAATCTTCCAGGCTGATGTTGCTATGGTAACACACACATATGCATGAAGTAAAATCAGGTGTTTTTAGTAACTTTTCCACTGATGCATGAATGAAATTAAATTTTCATCACATCAAAGATGATGATTAAAACTTTGTCTGTCTTTTCTTTTCCTGCACGACTTTTGTTATTCGTTTCTTAATCCAGTTCAAAGTTAAATCACAATCTTCTCTTTTCCTTGTGTGTGTGTTTACTTGCATGTTTGTGTGCAGTTTCTGTGTGGTTACACTCCTGGTGGTTCAGTGCCTGCCAGCACTCTTACCAAGGTAAAAAGTGTAATCTCAACTTCTCCGACACCATCCAAACCATCAAACCACCGTCTCCATTCTTCAATTAGAATTGCACATTATAGACAATGGTGCATTTAGTGCACAAAGTCATATTTTAAGATAATAAAACAATTACTGTAACTGTTACTGTTAAGTTAATTGCGATACTAAATCTCCAGTATCGATGTAAAACATGAACCTTTCTGCGCCGCGGGAGAACAACCACAGTTAATGCCTCCATTTGAATGAACCGAAATGTGTTAGATTTCCGGTTTATTTTGAAAGCACTCACAGGAAGAATTGTTGTTGTTATCGTGTCTAACTTTACGTGTCTGTAGTTCCACGTTGTCACCACTGGGGGTGCTCATCTCCGCGTCAGGAAACTGTCCTGCAAAGAAAGAAAATCACAAATTAACATTTCAATACTAATTTAATTTGAGCAATAATAACACACAAATCCTAAGAACCGGTGTGGAGACGAACACGTTACCAACAGACTTACAATAATTACATTAATTAATTACATAATTTGGCCCATTTATCAGCCGCAGTCAACATTCGCACTTTTAACTCTGTCAAACACGAACACATGTTTTAAAATCATAGAACAATTAACTGCGGTGTCCGTCGAAACTAAACACCGATAAAATCGAGTAGATGTGTCAGGGAAAAACCTTCATTATAATCCCATAACAATTTATAATATACATATAAAAATAAAATACATAACACACCAACCTTCTTGTAGCAGGCGTGTTATTGATGTATCAAAGTTGGGGTCAAGTTATGGTCAAAGGACATACATTTTAACAGGTTACAGAATCCAGCGTAACATCGAGCTAGTTGAGGCTAAGGGAAGGCTAAGCTAATGGTTATCAGTAATTACACAAGGTAAATAGCGTTTATTGTCCAAAACGTGTTCTCTATCTGTGTAAGTTTAAAACACACAAAAACATAAATAGATTCAGATTCAGATTCAGATAAATAGACAGTGTGAGTAACGCGTCGTTGGTACAGCTACTCTTATTCCGGTGTCCGTGCTAAGCTAGGCTAAATTAGTTTCCATGCTAGTTCCGATGCTAATAGATGTGAGTCTCAGTAAGATGTAAACATGGTTTTAGATGTTCGCCGAATTTTTACAAAAGTAACATTTATTAAGTTATTCTCTTATTGACACTGATGTGATGGTATTTAAACACACACCAGTCCTTTTTTTATATTTTCATTTTATGGTCCTGTATGTTTTTCCAGTGCATTTCACTAATAACCTGATACATGAAACAACAAGATTAAAACGTGTTAGTACATTAATCCAGTGTTTTCAAGATCATGTTTCAGATATAAACCAAAGACACATTTCACATCTTACTTGGTTTCATATAAATAAGTGTCAGGCTCAAACTGGTGAAACTTTAACTTTTTTTATTAAAAATATTTCTTAAGAAAGTTTTTGTAACATGAAAACAGATTTGTTTTTTCCTTCCTTCTTTCTTCCTTCTCACGACCTCCCTGACTTATCTTGTGACCCTTGTAGTTTAGTTCAGCTCCACAAAAACAGTGAAACACAGAATGAGTGTTATAATGGGAAGAAGAACCTTTAGTACATTTATCCTTTTAAACACTGAAACGTTTACAAGCAGGTTTGTTGTTGGTTCAAGAGTTGCATTAACCAGTCCTAAAGCTCCAAAAATGTAATATTTTTAAAGTTTAATATTGTATGTAATTAAAATGAAGAAATCCTTATTTATATTTTCATTTCAAATGCTTCCAGTGTTTAACACTGTCAGCATGAGAACAAATTAACCTTTAGAGACGGAAAAAGAGGAAAAAGTTTAATGACAGAGCTCAGGAAGGGAAGAGAGAGTCCCCATTGTTTCCCACCCTGACACTATCTGTGTGTGTGTTCGTCCAGGGGGCAGAGACCAGGAAGCGTTCGCCCACTCTGAGCAGCCAGTTTAAGAGATCGCTGGAGCTGTTGATGAGGACGCTGAGTGTTTGTCAGCCTTTCTTTGTTCGCTGCATCAAGCCCAATGAATACAAGAAACCTATGGTGAGTGCTGCTGTTCATTGGCTGTTAAAACTGTCCAGTCGGATGCATTTTGACCCAGCAGACGTTTTCCTTTGAAAGTGCGTACACACTTAATGGCGCTGATGTAATGTTTTTCATTTCATTTTCCTTTTCTTTATGTAAACGTAAACATTGGTAATCCTAAACGAATCAGGGGAACCTCACACCAGAGCAGGAGTGCAGCAGGGAATGATATTCTTTACCTAGAGCTCTCCCTCCTCAAAACAGGAAGACACTTGACTTTCTGACATTTCTTGGTGGAAGTCAGCAGTTTTGTAAATAGTTATTTGTTCTGTATTTGTGATTGTTAAATATCCAAGTCTGCACAAGAGTTATTAATGACTGACAACCAGCTCTAGGAACTACACAAAGCCTGTGGCTAAACGGACTAAAACCATGTGGGATAAACCGGGATATTGGGATGATGATGGCGTCCTTCATGTCATGTTTCATGTTAATCTCTTTATATTAAGAGATAACTCAATATTAATGTATTGTTTATTATAGATGACTGTGTTTTGCTGCTGGTGTCGGCCCTCCCCGCTCTCACCTCGTCGTCTTTGTCTCTGTAGCTGTTTGACAGGGAGCTGTGTGTCCGTCAGCTGAGGTACTCCGGAATGATGGAGACCATTCGCATCCGACGTGCAGGATACCCCATCCGCTACACCTTCGTGGAGTTTGTTGACCGGTACCGGGTGCTCATGCCTGGAGTCAAACCAGCGTATAAACAGGTAGAGCAGAACTACAGGTTTGTCTTAGCGTGTTGTTGTGTCTAACATCATAATGTTAGATTATAAAACAACAAAGAGTCGCTCAGAACCCGTCATCACGTCATCCTGTGGATTCTCAGTCAACACAAGCAATTTTACTGCCACAAATCAGTCAGTGCAGTCAGTTTGTTTTAATAGGTTTTAGTGTTGGACCCCAGCTTGTTTTCAGACCTGTGTGTGTGTGTGTGTGTGTGTGTGTGTGTGTGTTTGCTGGTCAGTCTTTTCTGGTTCCTGGGTTCACTCTGGCGTTCACTCTGCGGTTTTTTCCTAAACATCTGTTTCACTTGGACCTCCTCCAGCTTTGGAGGTCCTGTATTTGTTCAGTCCACTGTTTGTCTTGTGACTCGCACACTCTCCCATTGTGTATCGCTCTTGTGTATCAGGAGGACCTGAGGGGAACCTGTCAGAGGATCGCAGAGGCAGTGCTCGGCAGAGATGACGACTGGCAGATGGGAAAAACCAAAATCTTCCTCAAGGTACATCTGAGGGGGAAATGCACTCAGTTACACTGAGAGGATGGATTTAAGACATTTGGGTGCATTCAGTTCCAGTCTGGTTGAATCCAGACCCATCAGAATTTCTTTAGTAATCATTTCCATCATGACGAACATCCTTCAGTCGGTGTTCACCGTGACTGGTGTTTCCATCCACAGAGATGAAATGACACGCTGTTGAATCTGTGGCCCCTGAAACAACAGCCCCACTTTGTTTAAATGCATCGTTCGGGGGTGTTTTTAAGGCTCTTGTGTAACAGGCCTCGCTGCTCCGCTGGACAGGAAGCAGAGGAGGAAGCAGAAAGTGAGGGGATGTAAAGCCAGGGCGGTATCCACACTTCCCAACAGGACGTGGTTGGATCTGTTGCAGAGCAGATGCACAGATCACAGGAGGGAGGAGATTTACTGGAGGCGTTTATGTGGCAGCTTGTGGGGAGCAAAGTGCTGTAACTGTAGTTTTGTGTTGACTGACAAGGTCACGTTTGACATTTCAGGAAGTCACGTTTTAGCGCCATCTCTTTAGAAGTAGCGGTTGCTTCTTCCTCCAGTGCCAGAGCGGTGTGTTGTTAACCAGTGCCCTCTGCTGCCGTGTAGGATCACCACGACATGCTGCTGGAGATCGAGAGAGACAAGGCCATCACAGGCAAGGTCATCCTGATCCAAAAGGTGGTTCGAGGTTTTAAGGACAGGTAACAACCTGGCGCCAGCCTCTCTGCTTCGCTCTACCCTTTACTGGCATCGATCGATTGACATGTGTCACTCTGTGTTTTTTTTAATTTCCCACCTTCAGATCTAACTTCCTGAGATTGAGGAAGTCGGCGGTGCTGATCCAGAAGACGTGGAGAGGGTATCACTGTAGAAGGAACTATGAAGCTGTAAGAAATGTCTCCGACGAGCAGAAATATTACATTACTATTAATTTATTAATGATCATTCTTCCTTCCTTCAGATGCGTGCAGGCTTCTCTCGCCTCCAGGCACTGGTTCGTTCCAGGAAGTTGTGTGCGTCCTATCACGTGGCCCGTCAGCGGATTACAGGGTTCCAGGGCCGCTGTCGGGGTTTCTTGGTGCGGCGAGCGTTCAGACATCGACTGTGGGCCGTCATCACCATTCAGGCCTCCACCAGAGGCATGATCGCTCGCCGGCTGTTCAAGAGGCTGAAGGGAGAGGTAGAACCGCACACAGACACACACAGAGGGAGCAGAGCGTCTGGTACGACGTCCGGGATTCATTATAGATATTAAAGATATTTCTGCTGCGAAAGCTTCTTTTAGATGTTTACACAGCAGAAAATAAAATATTATAATTAGTGGTGTAACTCTCACTCAGCTCTGCTGCTGCATATTCAAAAAATACACTGCAAAGAAATATTTACAGTGCTTTTCTGTTTAAGGAAAATCAGACAAGCCTAACAGAGACTGAATCCCAAAGCTGCCACGAGGAGAATCCTAAGAAATATGTCCTGAAACTGTCACCTGAGTTCGAGCTCGTGCTGTTTTCATCACTGTCTGTTTTTCTCTGCTTCTTCAGTATCGCAGAAGGTTGGAGGCGGAGAAGATGCGTTTGGCTGAAGAAACCAAACTGAGGAATCAGATGTCGGCAAAGAAAGCGAAGGCCGAGGCCGAACGCAAACACCAGGTGGGAGTTCAACACAGAACTGTTTAAAACCTCCATCTGTGTGTCGAGTCTTCACGTAATACAAACCAGGTCACAGGTGTTACATAAATGAATGTGCATCAAAATATGTAAACATGATGTGATGAATTAATAAGAAAATTATTAATAAAATATCTGGGAAAAAAATTCCAGACCAGTCAAATATCAATAAATCTGTCAAAGGTCACTGAGCATGTGCAGACCCACAATACATTTTGCTTTACTGCATATAAAGATATTTTTTTATTCAAAACTGGTGTCTTAATTTTATTTTGTAGGAGCGTCTGGCCAAGCTGGCCAAAGAGGATGCCGAGCGGGAAAAGAAGGACAAGGAGGAGGTTCGGAAGAAGAAGGAGATGGTGGAGCAGATGGAGAAGGCCCGTATGGAGCCTGTCAACGACTCGGACATGGTGGACAAGATGTTCGGCTTCTTGGGGACGACAAACTCTTTCCCGGGCCAGGAGGGACAAGCACCTGCCGGCTTTGAGGTTTTCCTCTTAGTGTGGAAGATAAAATTATTTCATGTTTATGTCGTCGCTCAGAAAAGTGTCGTAAAAAGTTTCAGTGTGGACGTTTTCACGGCAGCTACTGAAGCCCTGTCTCCTCTGCAGGACCTGGAGCGGACTCATCATGAGCTGGAGGAGGAGGATCTGGACGAGGCTCTTCCTCTGCCTGAGGATGATGAAGAGGAAGATTTATCCGAGTACAAGTTTGCCAAGTTTGCCGCCACATACTTCCAAGGCACCACCACGCACACCTACGTGCGGCGACCTCTCAAGCAGCCTCTGCTGTTCCACGATGACGAGGGCGACCAGCTGGTACGTCGGGAATATTAGGAGACGCCACAGAAAACGATTAAATCACTTATCAAGTAACCCCCAATAATAGTAACAACAATCCGAAGACACGACTTTATTGAATCTTTATTCAGAACACCTTAACAGGAAATCATTTCTGCACACAACAGTCATGTGATAAGTTTCTGTCCCGTCCCAGGCCGCCCTGGCCGTGTGGATCACTGTGCTGAGGTTCATGGGAGATCTGCCGGAGCCCAAATATCACATGGCCATCAGCGACGGCAGCGAGAAGATCCCTGTCATGACCAAAATCTACGAGACGCTGGGAAAGAAGACGTACAAAAGAGAGCTGCAGGCGCTGCAGGGGGAGGGCGAGGTGAGGACATCAGGAAGGGACGAACACAACCAGACTCTTCCTGTAGCATCATTTTATCATATCAGTGTTTCCCTGTGTCACAGCAGGAATGTGTACAGCCAGCAGAAAAGGAGGTTCAGGATTTGGCTTTGAAAGACCCTCGGGACATTACGAGGCCGTGGATTTGTCCCTCTAGATAAAACAGAAAATTAATTGTAATGTTTTTCTTTTTGCGTATCCAGGCGCCTCATTCTGAAAGCCACAAAAAGAACAGCGTCCGTCACAAGCTGGTGTCCCTCACCCTGAAGAAGAAATCCAAGATCACCGAGGAGGTGAGAGACGGAGAGAGACGAAGGGACAGGATGTCCTACAAACGCACAACCTTTCTGAGGCGTTGTTGTGATTAATTTCAGGTCACAAAGCGCCTGAACGACGGCGAGTACGGTCTACACGGCAACAGCATGCTGGAGGACCGGCCCACGTCCAACCTGGAGAAACTTCACTTCATCATCGGCAACGGGATCCTGAGACCGGCGCTGAGGTGCGTGCACACACGGAGCGTCACAGCAAAATCAACACGAGTTGAGTTCTCTAGTCTGGATTTATGAAAAGAAGTATTTTAATGTGCAAGTTCTAGTCTAGTCTGATGTGAATGTCTTGGGTGGGATGAAGGGTAAAGACATGTTGGGCTTTAGGATATTATAATGTTGATCACTCTATGTTGTGACACTGCAGGTAACATCATCATCGGCTCCCAGATGATGATGATGACGATGATGTGCGATCAGGTGAATTCTGTTTCTGTGTTTCAGGGATGAAATCTACTGTCAGATCTGTAAGCAGCTGAGTCAGAACCCGTCCAAAAGTTCTCACGCTCGCGGCTGGATCCTCATTTCTCTGTGTGTCGGCTGCTTCGCTCCCTCGGAGAAGTTTGTCAAGGTCGGGATGTCCTGATGTTAGCCTTCGTTAGCCTTCGGTGGTGTTGTCGATTGCTTTCTATAAAACCTTTGTTTTTACACCTTCAGTACCTGAGGAACTTCATCAGCAGCGGGCCCCCGGGTTACGCTCCGTACTGTGAAGAGAGACTGAGGCGAACCTTTGTCAACGGGACAAGAACACAACCTCCGTCGTGGCTGGAGCTGCAGGTAGAAGCACACAGAATCAAACCTCAAACCCAGCGAGCACAGGTTGATTGAGTGGTTTAAAAACCTTCCACTGACATCTGTTCTTGCAGGCCACCAAGTCGAAGAAGCCCATCATGCTGCCGGTGACGTTCATGGATGGCACAACCAAAACTCTGCTGACGGACTCGGCCACCACGGCCATGGAGCTCTGCAACGCCCTGTCCGACAAAATCAACCTGCGAGACCGCTTTGGGTTCTCCCTCTACATCGCACTGTTTGACAAGGTGGGTGCTGTCACGTGACGGCCTCGGCCTCTCCAATCTGTTTCAAGTCAGTACCTGACCTCGGGTTTCACAGCAACATTAATACTCTTCATACCTCTGAATACGAAAAGGAAAGATTCCGTGTTTTTAGAAAGACGAAAATAAGTCATCGTGTGCAGCAGCACAGGCGGCAGCTAAAGTGTCTCCTCCTGCAGGTCTCTTCTTTAGGAAGCGGGAGTGACCACGTCATGGATGCCGTGTCGCAGTGCGAGCAGTACGCCAAGGAGCAGGGAGCCCAGGAGAGGAACGCCCCCTGGAGGCTGTTCTTCAGGAAGGAGATCTTCACGCCCTGGCACAGTCCCAGTGACGACCAGGTCGCCACCAACCTCATCTACCAGCAAATCATCAGGGGCGTCAAGTTTGGAGAATACCGCTGTGACAGGGTGACTTCCTTTATACCGTATCAGTGAGGGGGGGAGGGGCCTTCTTTAGGACGCGTTCACCTATTTACTGAACTTATACAGGCAGCGTGCAGGAGCCACAAGGTGAGTGAGCAGTCTGTTTTTTTCTCTGATCCCAGGATGACCTGGCAGAGCTGGCAGCTCAGCAGTACTACGTTGACTATGGCTCAGAGATCCTCCTGGAGCGCCTGCTGAGCCTCATCCCCTCCTACATCCCCGACAGAGAGATCAGCACGTCCAGGACGGTGGAGAAATGGGCTCATTTCATCATGGCTGCGCATAAAAAGGTGCTCGACACTTTTAACATCTCTGCGGGAGAAGCTGCAGGCGTCCTGCTCATACAGGAACAGCTCTATGATGCTCCAGATGATAATAATGTTTGTGCTTACTCACATACACATGGAACGCATGTCTCCGTCCATTCAGGGTATCTACACCCAGAAGAGGTTTGACCCTCACAAGGTGAAGGAGGAAGTGGTGGACTTCGCTCGCCACAAGTGGCCTCTGCTCTTCTCACGTTTCTATGAAGCCTTCAAGTTCTCAGGTGTTCAGTCATGCATGGATTCATTTTAGGACAGAAAAACTCCCTAAAAACTACCGTTTAAAAGGTTTTCTCCTGTTTCTGTTTCAGGTCCCAGTCTGCCAAAAAACGATCTGATCGTCGCTGTGAACTGGACTGGAGTTTATTTTGTAGATGAGCAGGAGCAGGTTCTCTTGGAGCTCTCCTTCCCAGAAATCACTGCAGTGTCCAGCAGCAGGTGAGGCATGCTGGGAGCTGCGGTTACTGGAGAGGAGTCCACTCTTCACTCGTGACAAAGTTTATTTTGTTCCTTCAGGGGAGGAAAGTTGCAGGGTCAGAGTTTCACTCTGGCAACAATCAAAGGAGACGAGTACACTTTCACCTCCAACAACGCAGAGGACATCCGCGACCTGGTCGTGACCTTTCTGGAAGGCCTGAGGAACAGGTCCAAGTTTGTGGTGGCGCTGCAGGACAACCCGAACCCGAGTAAGTCTAGAGCAGTCACGGTGCCGTTTGTTTACCTACAAGTAGTTACTGTGAGGTTACAGAAACTTTGTTCTTCAAGTATTTTCCTGAGTAAAACTAGAAATTATTGGTAATCTGAGTAATGAACTTTAAACCTACAGCTGGGGAGGAGTCAACGTTCCTGACTTTCCTGAAGGGAGACCTGATCGTGTTGGACCAGGACACCGGCGAGCAGGTCCTCAACTCGGGTTGGGCACACGGCATCAACGAACGAACCAATCACAGAGGAGATTTCCCAGCTGACTGCGTCTATGTCCTGCCCACCTTGAACCGACCTCAGCAAGAGATAGTGGTGAGACTGACTAACATACCTGTGTGTGTCACGGCTCAGAGGCTTCATGTCAGCCTTCACTTTAATGGAATCCATCCAATCAGGCGCTTGTAACCATGACGCCGGCCCAGCGGCAGGAGTCGGTGCGTGTTTCACAGCTCGTTGTACCAGAGAGCGAGGACAGAGTGAAACCCTACACGCTGGAGGAGTTCTCCTATGATTACTTCAGGTGCCACACGCACACACGCACACGCACACGCACACGCACACACACGCACGCACCTGGTTTGTTTTAACAGTGTCTGTTAAACTTCTGGTCTTGCGTCCAGCCATGATTTACAGATTATGACTGAGAAAAAGGTTTCCTCCCTACTGACACAATTTAACGATGCTCAGGACCCAATGATGTAGTTTAACCTGCATCTCCATGGTTTTTGTTGATTTAATTCAGACCTGAAAAGGTGTAAATTCTTCTTTAGTTTGATTTTAACTTTTTGATTTAAGTGTCCTTCATCATGTTGATCTGAGTAATATCAGAATCATGCAGCTGTTTCCAGTCGACCCGCTGCTCAACATGCTCTGTCCCTCCAGGCCTCCTCCCAAACACACACTGAGCAGAGTCATGGTCACTAAGAATCGTGGGAAAGACAAGTTGTGGAGCTGCACCAGAGAGCCGCTCAAGCAGCCACTGCTGAAGAAGGTCGTCAACCACGAGGAGCTGGCGCAGGACGCCTGCATGTCCTTCATAGATATCCTCCCAACGGTTACCTGCCGGTTCAGGCTGGTCAAAAAAACACAATAAAACCACAACAAAGCCGCATGATACACGTTTCCACTTGTTTGGCTCTTTAACGTTGGTCTCACCTATAATGAAGTACATGGGCGACTACCCGTCCAAACGTATGCGCTCAGTCAACGAGCTCACCGACCAGATCTTTGAAGGAGCGCTCAAGGCCGAACCTCTGAAAGATGAGATCTTCTGTCAGATCATCAAACAGCTCACTTACAACCACGTCAAGTCAGTAAAATCATCAATTCATTTCACTTTCACTTATCACCATAACTTCAAAAAGTACCGCCAGCCTTCGTTTTGTGCTGCTGCAGGTACAGCGAGGAGAAAGGCTGGGAGCTGCTGTGGTTGTGTACCGGTCTGTTTCCTCCCAGCAACGTGCTGCTGCCGCACATGCAGCGCTTCCTGCAGTCCAAGAAACACCACCCGCTCTCTGGAGACTGCATGCAGAGGCTGCACAAAGCTCTGCGGTAAACCTTCGTGTGACGTTCTGATATTATCACAGTTAATCGTTCGTCTAGGACGATTAATCGTTCGTCACAGTTAATCGTTCGTCTAGGAAATGCCTCGTGTTGCTACTTTAAATTCTTCAGTATCAATTAATATTTCCTGCTTGAAAAACAATCAACACAATGAATTTTCTGATGATCGACTGGTTGTTGCAGCTCTGAAATAAAAGCAGATGTTTGTCACTGAACTCACAATTCTTCTGCCTGTTCGTCCTTGTCGTCGTCATGGTAACAGCAATGGCTCCAGGAAGTATCCTCCCCATTTGGTGGAAGTGGAGGCCATCCAACATAAGACAACGCAGATCTTCCACAAAGTTTACTTCCCTGACGATACAGACGAGGTACAACACGCGCACTCACACAGAAACCTCAACCTGCCAACAAGAACGTGTCTAAAACGTTTGTCTCTAACCTAAAGGCGTTCGAGGTGGAGTCCAGCACCAAAGCGAAGGATTTCTGCCAGAACATCTCAACCAGACTCCTCCTCAAATCTCCCGAAGGTTTCAGCCTCTTCGTCAAGATCTCAGACAAGGTGGGAGGTCCACATATTTTCTATTCTTTTAAAAGACTCCTGTGCTCGTGTTTTATAAGAAACTATCTTGTGCAGATGTTGACGTTTTTGAGAGTTGAAAAACTTCTTTCGACTGAAATCCGCTGAGTGACAGTTTTGGCTGTGAGCAGGCGCTGGTCCTGCTGGTAAAAGGAAACTTACATCTTCATAAAGTGTGGCGACGGAAGTTCTCTGAAACCTCCTGGTAGTGGATCAACACCTGCAGGAGACGATGGAAACATCTGAGGGGACGTCAGCCTACTTAGTCTGTGCAGGAGCAGCTTGATAGGAGAAACACAACCGTCCAGTTCATGACGTGTCTTTGTTTGACAGCGGTCTCCTTACAGGTGGACAAACGTCAGCTGGTCGTGTGCACTAAACTAGACAGAAAGTAGTGAATAATACTTTACTCAAACTCAGAATGTCATGCTAGACGGTGAACTAGTGGTTTAGAGTGTGTGTGTGTGTGTCTGTGTGTGTGCGTGTGTGTGTGCGCGCGCAGGTGATCAGTGTGCCAGAGGGAGATTTCTTCTTCGACTTTGTGAGACATTTGACTGACTGGATCAAGAAATCTCGACCAGCTAAGGACGGTAGGTATCCGCGTGTGTTTTGCGTTTGACACTTAAATAAAGTATCATTTCGGTTTTAACGTTAATCTGGATTATTTTCCTTCGGGCAGGAATCGTTCCGTCTCTGACCTACCAGGTGTTCTTCATGAAGAAGTTGTGGACCAGCACAGTTCCAGGAAAGGACTCCTTCGCTGACTCCATCTTCCACTACTATCAGGTTGGTTCCAGACAACAGCGCTTCAGGACACCTGACAAAGATTCATCCAACGTGATTATTTTCCACTTGAGGTACAGAAATCTTCTTCCCGCCTTTTAACCAGGAGCTGCCTAAATACCTGCGCGGCTACCATAAGTGTTCAAGAGAAGAGGTTTTCACACTCGCGGCACTCATCTACCGTGTCAAGTTTGAGGAAGACAAATCCCACTTTCCTACAATTCCCAAGATTCTTCGGGAGCTGGTTCCCCAGGATCTGATTCGTCAGATGTCTCCAGATGACTGGAAGAGGGTAAACTTAAGTACAGTGTGGTGACCTGACACTAAAATAATAGTTAGGAGGCGCGGCATGTGTTCAAGTCGAGATATGTCTCATATATTGATTTCATTCACTAAATGTCTTATTGATTTGACTGATGCCGTTTGTCTTCACTGCAGTCTGCGGTTGCATACTTCAACAAGCAGGCTGGTAAATCAAGGGAAGAGGCCAAACTGATGTTCCTGAAGATCATCTTCAAGTGGCCAACCTTTGGCTCCGCCTTCTTTGAGGTCAAGGTAAAACTCGTGAGCTTTTTACTTCCGGTCTCTCTCATTTTCCTGTGAGGCAAAGAGGTCGGGATTCGTCTTCGTTTCCCTGTTCAGTGAACTCTTGCATTGCCAGTCGTTGTTTATGAACGCGCCGCTGCCTGCGGGTTATGTCTCAATGTGTTCGAGAGTTTTTTTTCCCATCTACGTATTTGGATATTCTACCGTAAGACGCAGCAGCTACGTCACCATGGAGCCGGCTTAGGTTACCCTTGGTAACAGCTGATTACACTGAGGACGCCCGACATTTCTGATCTAACTTTAAACATTTGAAACATCCCAATGAGATGAGGAGGACACCGAGGGGATGTAGAGATGAACGGGACGGCATCCTTCTTACTTTCTCATGTCATTAATCCTCGTCTACTTTCCTCCATCTGCTTCCCACATTCAGCCATTTTGTGACCTGTCCCACCGGGGGATTTCAGATTGAGCCTCAGAACCACAGTTCCACAACAGAAACCTTTGTCCCTCCCCCACATGACTCAGCCATGAAAATTACACACTGATGGAAATGACAATTTATTTTTGGTTATGATTCGTTTGTGTTTATGCAGCATACGTCAGTGAAACTGCAGACGCACACGTTAAGAGATTTTTGTCAGACAAACTCCAGCTGAAACAAACTCGTGTCCTTTGTCTTTAGCAAACCACAGAGACCAACTACCCAGAAATCCTGTTGATCGCCATCAACAAGCACGGAGTCAGTCTCATCGATCCAAAGACCAAGGTTTGTGTTTGTGTAGAAGTCGTTGGACGCTATATTCTGCAGCCAGAAGCCGTGAGGAGCTGAGGATCACTGGTTTTCTGTGTGTGTGTGTGTGTGTGTGTGTGTGCTCAGGACATCCTGACCACTCACCCCTTCACCAAGATCTCCAACTGGAGCAGTGGGAACACCTACTTCCACATCACAATCGGCAACTTGGTCAGAGGAAGCAAACTGCTGTGTGAGACCTCGCTGGTGGGTGGCAGACAGATGCAGTTTAGGCAGCAGCGTCCTTTTCATTGACACCAACATTAAAGCAGATTCCTGCCGTGGGCCTGAAGGATCTAACGAACTTTGATTTGTTTGCTGTGTGCGTCTCTAACTCACCTGCAGGGCTACAAGATGGACGACCTGTTGACCTCGTACATCAGTCAGATGCTGACCACCATGAACAAGCAGCGCTCCAGTCGGGGCCACAGCAAGTGAACTTCTTATTGGCAGGAGGCTGCAGAGCTCATCCGGCACCTGCGTCCTATTGGCCGGTACTGCAGCTGGGGGCGGACCTTTGCCCACCAGCTGTGGTGGATGAGCCGCAGTCCTTCTGCTGGCTCGGACGGGTCGAAGCTCACCGATGAGAGTTCGACCGCCAGCAGCGACGACCCCGGCGAGGGCCCCAGCCACCGATTCCAGTACAGCCCCAACTACGATGAGGATGAACCGTCCAGTGAGGATGACTACCTGTGAACTCATCCCACCGGTCGGACTTTCAAGGTTTGGGTCAGGATTGAAGAGTCGTCATGTTAATGTTAACCCGGGGACACTGGGAGAGCTCAGCTGTGTGTCTTTAAAGCCTCAGGGTTTGAAAACTTTAGGGAACTTTCTACCCATTGCCACATCAGTAAAGATCTTATTGAACAGGTTCTCTGGCACCGATCATCGCCGCTGATCCTGTGGTTGTTTGATTTTGCACCAGTAATTTTAGCGGCAGGTTTTGGCCTGAAGGTACAATCTACGTTGTCCCAGTTTCTCTCTCTGCGTTTTTCTGATCCCTGTAGTTAGCAGCGTATTTATTGTTCACTTTACCTAACATCACCATTTATATTTTAAAAATGTCTCTAATTGGATTTACACATGTCCTAAAACATCTTTGACTGTCCTGATTAATAAACTACAGTGTCTGCACGATGCCACCGGTGCTGCTGGGAGGTTTGTCTTTAGCTGTCATCTAATTTATACTTTATTTCTGTATTTCTATGTAGGGCAGTTATTTCACCTGTAGTTGTTTTGTACACGTGATAGAAACGTGTCATGAATAAAGTCTCATATTACTACTAAATAATTGTAGGTTTAATTGTCTTTACTTGTTTTCCACTTTTATTTGATGTGATTGTGAAAAGTATTTAATTGCATCTTGAAATACAGATTATCTGACAACATAGCTGTAATTTAATGTCCAAATATGTTCAAATATTACCTAATATGTACCTTCACGCTGAGAACTTATTTTATTGGGACCTGCACCAATGTAGTTGCCTTTGAAATTTAACCAGTTTTTAAAATGTGTGATAAACTCTTCGGCCATTGACCTGCACGGATTCTGTTTGATGAACAGTGCTAACTAGTCAATGACGCACCTGCGTCCAGCTGGTTGTTTTCTCTGTGGATTGGGCTTAACTGATGTAGAAGAATGTACTGTGTATTTAACACAGCTGGGGTCATGGTCGTTTTCATGGTTGTTGCCCGTACATTAGAGCGTTCCTCACTCCAGCAGTCTTTCTAGCCCCTGGCTGAATATTCTTTAGGTTAACGTAAATAAATTCTTTGAGAACAACCACAGACAGCGCTGCCAAAGAGCAAACCCTTTTTCTAATGTTCTAATTAACAGATGACAGGAGCAGTTACAAAAGAAAGAAAATGTGTGGACACTATAAAATAAAAAATGAAAAAAAGTCTGGAGCGAAGGTGTCCGAGAGAAAACCACGAAAATCTTTGTGTTTCCAGTGGGAGAGTTTATTTAAAACAAAGTATTTAGTGTCATTAAACCGTTTCCTTTAAGATACACTTTTCTCATGTCCTCCAGTTCGGTAACGTGTCATAAAAAACAAGCAAACAACTACATTTTAGATCAGAAATCAAATTAAGCAAACGTCTTTATGAGCTGATGTTTTACAGATGTTTCAGATTTTATTTCCTATCAATATTGGTTTTGACCCGACCGTGTCTTAGGAGACACGTCACTCTGTTGTTTCCAACTCAAACGGACCAGGTAGAATTTCAAATCTACACAAGTTGAGTTTGATACTAGAAAGACGAATTTTGGCTTGAGAAAAGAAAAGAAATCATCTTAAAAAAGAAATCATATGCGAAGCTGGAAATGCAACGCACTTCAAAAGAAATCCAATGCAACGACGCATTGTCACCAGACTCGCTCACTCAAAATGAACGGCCTCATGGTGGGGATCATCATATTCAATAGAATAAATATGGCTGTGCAGCTATAAGGACCTGTAGCTAAAATGCTTAGCATACTATATTCTTAACAGGAACACAAATACAGCTTCATAAAGTGCTAATTACTTATTGTTCTATCACTTTACAATACAGTACATCAAGTGGCTTGGTTGCGTTTGTGGTCTTACACAGTAATTCTGCGCTGTAATGGATAAAATGCTAATTTGGAGAAAAACACTCCAGACACGTTTTAACAGCAGCCCAGTCAGACAGGCTGCAGCTGGGCCAACGTGACCGAATGATGCATGGACACAAATCTACTTAAGACCAGAAGCTAAAATCCTCTTTTCAATTTTAACCCAATTCCAGCGGAACATTATGTTATGCAGGTTAAATGAGCGCAGAATTGTGAACATTTGTTGGAATAGATTATTTACCTGCAGGGAGATTTGTCAGAACTATTACTGTGTTTCCTAAATAAATTCGCCGACATTTACAGTGAAGAGCCATAGCGCTGTTAACTCCCCTCAGCAACTCAAGGCCCTGAACCTCGCGGATCTCAGACCTGAAAGGTTGACGTGAGACACTCTGGACACGAGATCCAGGATCCATTTAGGTTAAAACAACATAGCACAAATAAACTATGTAGTCACACTTTCAGAAAGAAAAAAAAGATGCTGTATTTACTACCTAATAAAAAAAAGCGTCTCTTATTTTCATTTAAAGCACATTTGGCACAGACCTGTTGCCAAAATATTCCTTATTTGCTTTTGACAAACATATCTCTGCTTCGCAATACATTCACTTTAGTACAAACATGAATAGTAACTAATACCTTCTCACGCTCGTGTTTACATTCACTCTGTCATCCGACAACGCAGAGATTCAAACTTAAGACAGGATGTTAGGTCCCAGATGTCTGCCCAGAGAAGACAGGACAGCTGAAAATGACCTTGGATCACTGGGCAGACGTCTCCACGGCTTCACCTCCACTCCGGGAAACATTTGGTTTCTAATCAACTAGAAACACGAAAGCGATTCACACGTTACTACAACAGTTTATATTGTTGCACTGCTGAGCTGGTGGCTCTGAATGACCAGAGATGAAAAATGTTTCAAGCATGTCCGCCTCTGAGCTAGTGTTTGACGGGCCTCACAGCACATGGCACCAATGAGGTTTTGGCATGGAAACGCACACTGCTGCTCCCGGGCACGCAGCTGGCCCACAGGCCGAGAGAGGATGAGAGAAAAGCAGGTTTCTTACTTTACACTATTTTCTATGTTCGGGAATTTTATTTTTCTCCCTCACAGATTTCTGTAACATACAAACGTCTCTTACTCAGCAACGCCAGTATCAGCTGCGACTACATTTCTGGTTATTTACAATGAAACATGTTTCTCTAAGATGTCTCTCTGGTTTGGGCCAATAAGATCATGGTCCAGTAACATCTGAATCAAAAGAAAACTGCATCTAATATTTGTTTTTCATTCTCAATAGAAAATAACAAATAATGATTTATGGGTTTTCTGTATATATTGATATAATGTGTAAGGTCTTAAACCTCACACTGTAAAGTGCCTTGAGATGACTTATGTTGTGAACTGGCTCTATATAAATAAAGTTGAATTGAACTGAAAATGTAATGCATTTTCACGTTTGCTTATTTAATTGTGAATGTTCAACCTGTTTTTTCATCTCTCAGTATCTGTTCCTGCCTTTCTTGCCTCCCTATCTCTCTCTCTCTCTCTCTCAGTCACTCTTCTGTGATGGTCGGCAGGTGAGGTGTCACAGGTGAACTGGGTGTGCTCCGTAAGTCAGGCCGGACGTTGACGCTGGAGATGGACCACACGTCACTCAACTCTGCAAATGGTTCAAAAGGTTCAGAATTATACTCGGGCGTATCAAAAAGCATTGTGATTAACACACAAGTAGTAAAGAGGGTCAAAGCACAGATGGAGAGACATGGGGAGGGGGGGTGACAGGCAGGAGCACACGTCGCTGTGACGCTTATTCACATTTAACTTACACTTCTCAGTTGGTTTGTTAACTATTCAAATTAAAGGTCCACAGTTTTACGTAGACTTTATAAACTCTACACACATAACAGGAAAGTTTTAGGATTCATACAAGCTTCCTGAAGGGTGGACATGCAGGACTGACATGCAAGGTGTCATGGGTGGAAGACCAAGGGGAGAGAGACAAGGGATCCAGTAGAGAGGTCAGAGTGGAGGGGGATCCAGCGAATACAGATGATCTCTGAAAAGTCTGACATGCACGCACAGACAAACACACACACACACAGCAGGAGATCACTGCATGCAAAGACGGTCATAAAATACTGTCTCCTCTCAGCTTTGGTCCAAACTGCATTTAAATGCTGAACAGAGGGTCAGTAACTGCCTAAAGGACACGCAACATGCAAGATGTCCAGATTCATCCCCACTGATCAACGTGATTCAACATCATGTTCTGACTCCCAGGAGAAGGATAAACAGGAGCAGTTCTGACAATATGACTGACAACAGCCTTTAATCTGATAGTTTATATGTACTTTGGTGGTTTCTTACACACAGATGGGTGGTGTGTAAAATAGATCTTTACATATTATATTTAAAATGAGAAAATGTCCCACTTTAAGAAAGAACATTAGTCATTTAATCTTGATGGCAGCAACACGTCTCCTCTGTTATCAGTCAAGATGCCAAATCACAGCAAACACAGCTACTATCAGCCAGGACAGGCTCAGGGCAGTCCACATGAAGGAAATAAACTTGTCCTCATACCCGTCCTGAACTTGCTGTAAGGTCCATTCTCATGAGTCTGACGGCTGCCAGACCAGAAAGGCAGGCCCCTCTCTCTCCACCTGCGACAGACAGAGAGTTCAGAGCAGCAGTGATTATGTTTTCACCAGTGTGCTCTGAGACCGATAACTAACTGATTTAATGTGGACGCTGTGCGTGGATGAGTTTCTGTTCACATCCACGTGACCAATCATGTGACTGAGCGTGAACTAACTGTTTTTACAAAGCTTGCTCATGTGTTACAGCACCTGCTGTAGTGGATAATGCTTCTTCTCAGGACAAATTGAGTCACAGCTGGTGGATCTAGACTGAACGTGACGTCAGGACTGTGGTTTCCTCACACTATCATCTGTACATTAACTCTCCACATACAGCCACATGAAACCTCATTAGCAGTCAGGATGACTCAGCCTGGCACTCCAACACTAGACATTACAATTAGCAGAGGAAGGTATTTAAGAGAGCAGCATCTGTGTCTACGCACCAGTGAAAGGTGAAAACTGCGATGATGAGGAAGGCAGACACTGCATCAGTCAGCATCCACATCAGATTATATTCCTCTGGAGTCTGGAAAGAGACAGAGGAGAGGGGGTGGGGTGATTACATTAGAAATAAAATGTCCTCAGACAGAGTGTGACTTGAATACCAACACGTGTATTAAAACCTTCATCAAACCCATTTGAATCTACAGACATGTAGGTGGTGAGAGAGAACATTTATGCAACCAAAACGTCAAAGGCTCAAACTCCATACACCCACAACACCTGCTGTAGAGACTTTAGGTCTGATACAGAACATCCCGCCTTCCCACTCACGGGAAGCCACAGTGAAAAAGAGCACACACTGGATGTCTGAAGTATGAAGGTGCTAGTCTGTTGTTTTGACTGAGAGTCCTACTCAGAGCATCAGTTTGCCTGAACAGTGGAACCTCGCAATCTGAAACACTTTTCTCCATAATTAATAATGGAAACTCAGACGATTAGTTTCACAACCCAAAGATATTTGTATCAAATATTTTAAACTGTTTGTAACTGTGAAGACGTCCCTCACGCAGCACATGGGGACAACGTACAATGTAATTTACTGTTCTGACCATTCCTGGTTAATCATTATTAATGAATGAATAAGTTACTGATGTTGTGGTACTTGCAGAAATGTGCACAGAAGTTCTCAGTGTCATATGGATCCTTTTACTCAGCGACGTCTACAAACTGACAGGAAATAATTCTACATACAGCTACAAACTAAACTTACTATACTAAGGTTTATATATTAGATTACTGTTACTGTGGAATGAGGAGACGGTAAGGGAGTCTCATTTATCTAGCATCTATACATACTACTCATATTGCGAGACATTGCTCAAGTTAAAATGTCTTGCTTTTTTTTTCTTTCACAGAACAAACATTTTAGTGAAACTGTTAAATGTTTTCTTAACCCAGACATGTTGCAATGATGCTTGAACCTAAATGCTGTGTATCCATGAAGAGCTGCAGTGTGGAGGTTGTTTATACCTGGACCCAGAAAAGTGGCATTAAACAAAAAAACTTCATTATGAGTCAGTAAATTTTCTCATTCTAGCATCCAACAGACTTTATACATGACATGCAACACAAACGTCGAGATAGAAATCTCTCTTTTTAGATTTTCAAGCCATAATCTAATATTTTAATCCAATGAGTGTCTGCCAGGCTGGAATGAAGGGAATAATGTTCTGTATGCCAAGATCACAGAGCCACCCTTTATTCAGGACAGCAGGGATCATAACGCATGATGCTAGAGGAGTTGGATCTGCTCACCATGAGGAAAAGCGGCTTGTGGATGTTGGACAGAATGTGGATGGAGTTGGTGGTTACAGACTGAGCTCCAGCACACCAGGCCAGAGTGTAGAGCCACGGCTGGCTGATCACATACAAGTTAGTACTGATGTTCACTGACTGGTATTTACTGCAGGGAGAGAGACAAACAAGATGTAAGATTCTTTATTATGTCACATGCATAGTTATACTGGTACAACACGCAGTGAAATGCTGAAATCACTCCCATGACTGTGCAAGTTCCAAAGAAAAAGTAGTAGTAGTCTGCCATATAGGTTGCGTATGTACAATGTGCAAATGTAATGTTATGTTCCGTTAGCTGTAGTTTAAGTTGTTTATATGGCATTAGCCTGTTTATTTCCTGACAAACGCGGTGCCATTAAAGCCGACAGTTTCATTCTGAGGACAATGAATCAAATGTGTGACCTTCGTTAAAAACTGGCGCTGTGAGTCACAAACCCTCAACCAGCTCTCTCATCCTTTATTTCAGATGGTCCTCCCACAGCTCCTGTTTATATACTGGTAGCTCCCACTTGTTTCACTTGGCCTCAGCCTCTTACCTCATCTCATTTAAAGAACAACTGTCTGTGCCTCCTCATTCCAACCAGAAAAACATACTGTAACATTTGTGTAAGATTATAAAGTTTGGGTGTCAATTTCAAGCCAATTTGCGTATTGTTGTATATTTTTATCAATAACATAAGGGTAAAACATCTGTTTTAATACTTTTCAGTTAATATTTAATACTTG
>JAUMTR010000005.1:1169545-1205394 GCA_032270685.1 Microctenopoma stevenorrisi | reverse complement strand
TTTGACTCTCACCATCCTCTGGAACACAAACTGGGAGTAATTAGAACCCTACACCATCGGGCAGAAAAGATTCCCACAAGAACAGAAGAAAAGGCGCAGGAACACCAACACATCAAGGAGTCACTTAATTACTCCTATTACTGTACAAGTGTGAAATCATGAAGACATTTTGCATCATATCTTTATTCCGGATTAAAGATAATCCAGAGATTGTACTAGCACATTCATGATTGAAATCAGGAATATATAAATATTTTGTTGAATCAGCTGTGATTTCTTTGCCCCAAATTTGTGTTTTAAAGGCACAATCTTGGACTGCCACTGCACTTTGACATTTTTTAGCCACACCTGTACAATTTACTGCAGATCAATATATCCATTTAAGCAAGCAATTGTACTTTTATAATACCTATAATGTGTGTAGTGATGTTCCGATCAATTGGCCACTGATCATTATCAGCGGATTTCCGTATGTGATCGGCATTCGGATCAAGATTACCTCTTCAGGTGTGTGTGTTCATGTGCCTGTATATGTTAGCAGTTTTTTATTAATACCCATAAGTAATGTTTTTATCTAAGTCTCTCTCCACCTGCGGTTATTTCAGGAGAGGGAGAGAAAGGTAAGCGGACTGATCAAAAACATCTAACAGGGCATGGCTTGTCAGCCAACTTGCACTTTTTCAATACAGTTTTCAGTTTAGATGCAGCAATAACAGAAGCAATTTAAAACTGCAGGAATATGAATGTGAATCCCCAAAGAATATGCGTAGTAGCTTTTATACCAGGCACTTAATCCCTGACACTCCCACAGTGCTGAACAATTGTGGTTCAGGATATGAATATGCACAAGATTTAATTAAACTTTAATGATCCCCTAGAGGAAATAGAGTATTAGCTGTATGAATGTGAAGCAGGTCTGTGCTGAGACAGACACGTCTGAATGTACAGATTATTAAGAATAAGTGTTAAGTAAAAGACGACAGTCTAGCAAGAGGGACTATGGTTAAATAAACACAAGACATTATTAGCTTTATTTCTTTTTATGTAAACTGGCACAAGCTAGGAGTAAATAAGCTTGTTTTGCCAGAGATACTGGTAATACCCAGCAGCAGATGGAGATGAATGCGATTGATCCCAAACTGCCCAAGTAAGACTAAGAGAGAGACGGTGGTGACAACACACACGGCTGGAGGCTGTCTGTAGAAGTGTTTCAAAGAGTTCATCTGCTTTCAGTGTAAAACATTCTGCAATAAAACACACTAAAAATGCTGCTATTGCACAACGTGAAAGCAAAAGAGTCATATTGACAAGCCCTGATTCAAAGATCAGCACATCTTGTAAATTTTGGATGGTTTCTTGCATAATGGTGCCTCACAAGCCAACTGTGCACACACAGAAACACAGTATCCACAAAGCATACACACAAAAGCAGAGCTAGGTCGTATGTCCCTCTTTGGGGCCACTGAATCTGTATGACTTTAACATACCACACACCAATAAAAGTAAGATACTGTAGATAAATCAGTGAAGAGAGAGAGAGACAGAGGCCATGCACAAAACAATAGAGTCCTCTGTACCCAGACTATTCCGCTCTGTTTACTTACTGTCCAAACATCACACCATAGCAAACAAACCCCCACCAACCACTACCAGGCATTACACCCTACTATTGTATCGTAATGTAATTCAGAAATATCATTATTTAAGTACTAAAAACGACTATTTTTGTCATTTTAGATTTTACAGCACAGTTAGACGTCAAACTAACACATCACATAAACACTTTCCAACATCAGTTTCAACCTGTTTTACTGAATAGTTAACTTCACAGTCTGTTTGGCAAGTGAGTTGCAACGTCACACCCGTGTGACCTTTGAGAACTATTGTATGCAGGCAGGACTTTATAATGTCACTGTAAACACTTAAAGATTTAGCCATTTGTTATTGAGCCTTAGGGGTTGCTGCTGAGCACATGATACAGGCACATTTAACCTTCAATGTAAAACCCATTTAAAAACAGAACAAAACTATATGTTTATATTACTATGAAAAATTAATGAGTCATGGTTGATTAACTGTTCAGCGCAACATATAAAAACTTTAAACTTTGAATTCCAACTGTATGACTTTACTACTGCCTATATTAATGTAATATTACAGCTTTGTTTACCTTCTAACAGTCAGAATAAAGCACACTCTAATCAACTTTTGTTGCTGCTTGGCTGAAAGGTCAGAACGTTTTGAGCCTGGTAGGAGACCAGTTGGATTCCTCATGCATGCTGGGAAGGTGCCTTTAGGCGAGAAACTCAATTTTACCCGATGTGCTGCAGACCAAAGACACAGGAACCCAACTGAGTTTAGTTTCTTTTTCACTGTGTTTGAAGATTCTACACTTTGGTCATTACAAGATTTCTCAAAGCAGTGTACATCTTTCTGGAAGGCGACAAACAAAGTCAGATAGCTAAGATACCATCACGGGCCACAAGATATAGAAGAGCAATAAATGTCAAGTCCCTGGTGTACTTGTTGGTTTGATAGTTAATATATTGGCACTTTTGTTTACGTGTATAGCGTCTTTGAAGGAGGAAACTTCCAAACCAGGACCACTCTATGCTGTACTATTAAATGATGAAATAACACGGACATCGTACAGAAGGCTCAGCAGAAAGAGAACACCACTTTCTCCTGGGAATTGTGAAGAGATTCAGTGTCAGTCAGGAGGCTGTGCAGCAGAGCTGTAGAGGAGCTGTCGAATCACAACACTCTGCTTGTCTGAAGCCTGTGTGAGTATTTGCTTGACAAGTGTAAGGGTCCTGAAAGGTATGGCTCTGTGCGATCAAACTACATCACAGTGTTCAGGGCACCTGTTAAAGGGTAATGCCACTCATTTCACATTGTTAGCACTTAAGTGAAACAGGAACTATGCAGCTTATGAACAGAATATGAAAGGTATCGCAAATCTAGGCACAAAACCCGAAGAACCATGAAAATCCCTAAGGGCCTAACAGGATCACAGACCAGATTAGGCTGCAAACGCAAGACTAATCACTTTAGAAATATTTGAGACTTGAATCACCTGGTAGAAATAGAAAATAATCTCTGTATTGTTGTGTAATTTCATTTTGCGATAGATGGATATTAAAGCAGATATTAGCTGATATATATATAAATACATGAATAAGAGTCAACATATATATATGCCTCAAAACCTTGCTATGAAAACGACTGCGATTAACTTGTTCTTAGCCTGTGGGTAAAGAAACTGTCTAGCACGGGTGAACTCATAGTATTACTGTAACCACCTGTCCTAAGCAAGTCCTTTCAGTCAGGCTGGGACCTACAGAGATGTATGACAATCTTCACATAATCTCTGCTCCCTGTGGTGATGATAGAAAGATTATACCTTGTCACAGCCAATTCTTGTCTGTTGTTCCTTACGGCTGGAAGATCTACAGACTGACCTTTGCTGGGCCATAAATGCATAAACGTCTATCTGATGACCTGCCCTGTGATTCACGTTAACCTGCACCTGGTTAGTTATGACTGTCCTAAAAACACATTCTAATAGAAACATGTATGTCAATGTCTAAAGCAGAAAACTTCACAGCGATGTCAGTGAATCAACTACTGACAGAAGAAAGACCAAAACTGACGAACAATTTGCATAATAAACAAAAGGATATGACAATATTTCAGTTGCTTATACATCACTGTACAAATGCAGGGAGAGACTAAAAGGCTAGAACTGAACAGCAGTCATGATTAGAAAACCTAATTACCAACAGACTAAGTGTCTCGCAAGTAAACAATTAATCAACCATCGAAATTAAAACTCAGATCATAGTCTTGCTTAAATTGCTTAAATCCCATTTGTAATCTATCTTATTTTTCTAGTGAATGTAGTTTGAGTCAACACTTGAGCTTCAAGGCGGAAACAGAAGATGATCAGCACTGTGTCAAAATCTACTAGTAGCACCACTGATAAATAACACTTAATTACAGCTTCAATTTCAACGACACAGTAAAACGCAGAAGAAAGCCCCTTGAAATAAACATTCAGATAACTTAAGGTAAGAAATCAATGTACGTAGCGTGATGTCGTTCAGCTGTTAACGCTAACAATCGTCCATTTACCTTTAAACCGCGGCTTACTCGCTCTATTCAACAACAACTTACTGACATTGAGCCCACTTGTCATTTAAAAGTCGCTCACTGACAATACACAATCAAAAACCACCATTTCACACAGAAATAAACGCGTTCCTACCGGAATGAAGCGACAGTCGCGCTCGACTGACGGTTTATAGTTTTTCTTCTTGTTGACGGTTAATTTTTAAAAACGTTCCGAGGCACGAGCCGCAGTCTGTGTTGCAGTGCTCTCGTGCAGCAGCGCAGCCTCACGAGCTCTGCTTGGTGCTGCGCGCGCGCGCGTGAGTGTGTGTGAGACTGAGGGAGAGAGGACCGCACGCGCTCCAGCTGGGTGAGGAGAGAACTGCGGGCACGAGGCGGCTGCGAGGGGCTCCTGACAACCTCCTCACTGACGTAACCACCGCACCCCCATCAACGCCTGATGTATTTACCTCCTCTGTCTCTGTGTCCGACTGCACCGTACCAAGCGTCCTGTGGTAACATGTCAAAATAGATTTGTTTTGCCTTACTAACGTAATCTATTTATATTTGGATATAGTTGTAGATTAAAAGGCAGTCAAACTGAGCCACATGTTAAGCCATCTATGGGTCGTTTAAAAACGTAGTTGACCCTAACTGATGAGTGATAAATCATTTGCCCAATTTAGATATATTTCGAATAACAAATTGGGCTAAAATGAGTCTCTGGTAACAATTTCTTATAAATAATGTTTTCCTTAATTTATCATATGTCATTAATGAAACAATCAACCAAAAACAAAATGTAAGCACATAACTATAAAATAAAAACAAATTTAAAACGACTGGATTATTCCACTCAAATTAAACGCTAATGTGCTAACAGTGCTTGCTCAAGTGGCATTGTTGGGTTTTTTTGTATATATTTATATAACATATAAGGTCTTAAACCCTTCCACTGTAAAGCGCCTTGAAATGACGTATATTGTGAATTTGCGCTATATAAATAAAGTTGAACTGAAGTTCAGTTTTCATTTTCAATTTTTTACTTTTTTGTGAGAAACTGAACACTTTTTATGAAAGTTATGTTGTCAGTAGTTTATAGAATGAAACAAAAATACTTTCCCGAGCTGTGTTATACATCTGCTGGTTTATTTTATCTGTGTTTAATGACTGCATAACTTGTTGTTCCTAAAATCATATATATATATATAAACTGAAAAAATACTGAAACAGGGCATATAGCATTTTACATAAAAAAATAGAAAATAAATAAAGTATACTGCAGGGTGCAGTTTTAAGGACAGGCTTAAATAAATGTGAACCTGTAGGTTATGTATCTATCTCTGGTTTGACTCCCAGTCCCACCAGGCTACATGTCAACTATCAGGACACAGGAACCCTGTAGTAGCGCCGACAGGTACGGTGGCAGCTCTCCAAACAACAGCACAATAAGGTATGTCATTACACTTTGTATGCAACTGGAAGTGGTGTGTGGGCAGCTCCCAGGTGTGAATGTGAGTAATGTGTGAATGTGAAGCAGGGCACAGCTGAAAATTAATACTCACTCACTAGATTTCCCTGGATGAATACGGGTTGAAAGAGAGGCAGACACCAAGTTATCAAGTGTTTTCTGAGGAGAAAAGAAATCAGAGACACTCACAATAATAAAAAATCCTTTAGCTTCAGGTCGAGAGAACAGATCACACACTCACACATAGATGCAGTTACTGGGGTCCCTCTTGCTTATGCAACGCCTACGCAGTGCGTTGCCATGGCAACCCGGTGCACCTTTGATCATAATGCATTGAATCTGGTCAACGAGGCATGAGTCGCCACGGAAACAGAGCCATTACATAAGCAACCTGTATGAAGGAGATGCCTGACACACACACACACACACCACACACACACACACACACACACACAGAGGAAACAGATTTACTGAAGGGCACGAGTGATGATAGTCAGGAAAAGTCATCTGTTTACTGAGCACACAATTCAGGGAAGACACAAAGGACACAACAACACTTTCTTACTGCACAGACACACACAACAACACACAGACACTCATCACACATGGGTTCTGTAAAACATTGTAATACAGGAAGCTTCTGGGGCATCTTGATCTTGACCCATGTACAGTGAAGACTGCAGAACCCATTCACAGCATCCTCAGCAGGAAATACCCGTCAGTTCCACCTTTAATCAGAGATCTCAGATCTCAGTAGTAAAAACACTGATGTATGATTCCTGGATTGAACCTTATGTCAGTATATAAGGTGATAAAATCTTTTTTGTTTTACAATCTGTTTTCTCCAGCATCAGATTCTACACTGTTTAAATTAGACTTAGCCTAGTGGAGTATGTTTACTTTAGTAGTACTTCATGTTAAATCCCCCGAATCTCCAGAAATTAGACTGTAACAGTAACAGTGTTTTGGTTTTTGTGTGCTCGCTGACATTCTAGCTGCTATGAAGAACTCTTCACACTCCCCACATCTACTCCTCCCCTCACGTTTCTCCCTTGCAGTCATGCCGAGAGATCGAACAGCCCATTAGGATCCTGCTGACCACACGAGGAGCATTAAACAGATGTATGTACGTTTGTCCAGCAGCAGTCACTGCTCTGAAGCTCAACACTTTTCCACACAAAGAGCTAAACCAAGTCAGGCTCAGGCGTAACAGACTCCCCTTTTTTAGATTTTTACATAGGAAATTAGGAGCCTTCCGTCTCAGTTTGTATTATTTTGCCTTGAGCTGTTTGAAGTAATTAATGTTAATTATTTAATACATGAGATGGAACGGGTTAGGACGAGGTTGTCATCTGCATGCTACTGATCATAAAGCTGAAAATGAGACGTTTTACAGTGAATGACTTCAGATTATTAAAGATGCCAGTCTGCATAATGATGCATGTGCTGGATGTGACATTAGAAATGTACTTAAAATGTAAGAAAACGTAGTAAAGTGTGAGAAAAACTGAACCAAACCTGGCAGCGACGACCTCAAGGAAGCTACTGCAGCTGTGGATTAGACCTGCACAACATTCAGGAGGAGCTTTGGACCTTTCCTCCTCACAGAACTCTTGCACTTCAGCCATATACAAACACCTGCTCATTCATTGTAATGTTACTCGTATGTGCTCCGAAGGAGAACGTTGCTTAATGTGCATGAAATTAAAGAACTTTCTTAGAACCTCTTATTATAGTCACCTCTGATGATGGAATAGTCCCCACAGGTTGGAGCAGGTACAAGGAAATTGGATTTTGGGATCCATAATAAGATTTTCTGCTCCTGCTGTGTTCAAAGTTATTGCTGCGTCAAAGCAATGAAACTGGTGAGCTGAATGTCAGGATAACAACAGGAAATTAACTAGATGTAGGGGCGGCATGATAGCTCAGTGGGCAGAGCAGTCATCTTCCAACTCAAGGGTCAGCGGTTTGATTCTCAGTCCTCCTGCAGCTACCAAACACAGAATCGCTGGAGCAGCACTGACACAGGTAGCAGCTGTCCAAACAACAAAGGGGATCAGTAAAGTATGAATTATTATTATTATTATTATCTGAATCCTAAACATGTTTGAAAAACAAGAAAAGATGTAATGATTAAAAATATACACATTTTAAATTCCTCCTCGAGAGACTGCACAGAGTGAGAACTAGTCCTCTGCAGTGCTCTTCCTCTGCAGTGAGGCCTGTTATGTAAGGAGCAATAAAAAGGAGATGGGGGGGGGCTCCCCTCTACTGCAACAGTAAAGAACATCACTCACACACACACACACACACAGAGAACATGGTCATCCATCACCACCTGCTGCTGTGGCTAACCTCTGCTGTCTGCTTCCTTACACAACACACTCTTCTGTGTAGGTTTGTCTTCAACACACAGACAACAACACAGGGTTTTGGATGTCTCACTTATAATTTAATGTTTGTCATGATATGTGATTTATTCTTTATGTTCATGCTCCATCCGAAATCTCTGAAGGGTTTATTTCTTTACACACGTTTCTTTTCACCCACCGTGGTTTAATGTCCCTGTCACTGATGCGTCACTCCTCGTCTCTCTCTGCCATCTCAGCAGAAACCTGCCTCCTTACTCTCACACTGCACAGGCAGTGAACGTGAGAGATAGAGACATTTAACGCACATGGGAGAAACAGTGAATCGAGGATTTAGATGTGCAGAGAATCAGAACGAAAGACACAGTTTCTAGCATTGAAAAAAGAGAATCTGCGTCACCGTTTCTGTCTCTGCAGGACCATTAAGAGTTTGTTAATTAGGGGGGAATGTCTCCATGGCAACAGATTGTCCCCTGGCAAACTGTGAGAGTTTAATGTTGTGTCTGTGGGCACAAGGACAAATCAATCAACCTGATCAATAGAAAATAATTACACATTATTATCCACAGATCTCAGTCTGAATGGTCATTTTTATCTGAGGCCTCAACGTGAGTTGTCCTGAGAATAGATAATTGAAACATGGACTCTTCTGACCACAGAACATATTTGGTCCGTCTGACATGAAACTGGACCCAGAGACCGCTGCAGCGTTTCCGAACAAAGCTGATGTTGCGCTTGCTCTTTGTGTAACAGACAGGTTGCATTTTGTCACAAGAGAAAGGCGTCCTTGCACTACTCCTGAGCCCCTGTGGCTCTATCTTCATCACAGCTGCGCGGTTTCTCATGCAGTGGTGCCTGGGGCGTGGGAATCACTTAGGCCTTCAGTCACTAAACCGTTTGACAATATTATGACTGCAGATGGTGAAAGAACTGAATCACTGACAACCTGGAGTTGAGAAATATTGTTTGTGAACTGACTGACATTACTCACATGAAGACAAAGGGATGCTGCTTTTACACCCAACAAGTCAAGTCAAGTCGAGCTTTATCGCCATCTCAGCCAATTACACGTAGAACACCGTGTGTTCTCCTGGATCAAAGGTGCAAACAACACGCATGACAGCAGCAGCGGCAGCGACAGCAGGGTCGAGGTTTTCAGTCTTCTAGTCACTTCTTTGGATGCGACATCAAACTGGGATAGTGTTGATTAGGGGCGGCCGTAAAGCACCTTAAGAACTCAACTACTTTGTACTATGTAAGAGGAAAAGCACCATAAGTGCAGATCATTTACCATTTGATTACCCAACGCTATTTCAAATAATAAATACAAATACAGTTCTCTGGGTAATATGTCTTAATGGTTAAAACACTGATGATAATTAATCTACTATTTGTTTAATGATAATAATAATGAATACTTTATTGATCCTCTTGGGGAAATTCTTGTTTGGACCGCTGCTAGACCCGTGTCTGCGCTACTACGGGGTATCGGTGTCTTGTCCGAGGACACCTCGACATGTAACCTGGAGGGACTGGGACGACTGCTCTACCCACTGAGCTGTCATGCTGCTCACTGGGTACAATATTTAGCATGTAAATCTAAAAGCTATGACGTGGTCCTACCAACACCGTTTCCTCTGCTGCTTGTTGTTCTTTTCTCTCCTCTTATCGACTCCCAGTGTTACCAGTTGCTTTTTATTCCTCGTTCATCGACTGCTCTGCAGGAATTTTAACGCTTTACTCATCATCCTTACTAAAGTCAAATCACCTGTCCACGTCAGGGGTTTCTGTTCAGGTGCGTTATGTTGTTGTGGGTATTTGTCAGTCTGCAGGCCTGAGCTCATTCAGCGCAAACACTGAAGAAAGTTTAACATTATGCAATGATGAGGACTGAATGCACTGCAGGGCCACTGAGGGCCTGACACAATTCACAGGCGGCAGCGCAGCCTCGCCTCCACCAGAACAAAAACCCGTTCCTTATTAGCCTGAAGATGAAAGTGGGGCTTAGGAAGCAGGCAAGCAGTGCTTACTGCTTTGAATTAGAAGGAGAAAGAAAAAAGTGAGGTGGGATATAATTCAGCCAGACGGACAGAAGGAGGGAGGGAGGGAGGGAGGGAGTGGAGGCTGCCAGCGGCCGTCACACTTTTAAGCTCGAGATTTAAGCTCATTTCTGCCCCAGACTCAGATAAGAACAGTCGTTTATGTAACCGACTTACAGCGGGGCTTTAAGGTTTTAGGGGTGTTATCAATCGTGTTATTTAAAAAACAATCCTGGCACATTTCTGCAGTCCCTTTGTCCTCGTTGCCTCCTACTTTACTCCAACCAGATGCTAAGTAGCAACTATGATAATTCAGTTTTCTATTCTCAAAAATTGGTCACACTCAATCTAAAACTTTAACAGATCTAAACTTATCAAAATTGAACTCAAACACCTTTTGATTGGTCGTCGGGTCCACTGTAGTTATTTAGTGGCAGGAATTTAACTAATTAACCAACTTATCCTCTAAAATCTATGATGCGGTTGTGGAATCTGGGAATAGAAATGTTTGGTTTTGTGCTGGAGGGTGTTGGAAACATTTTCTAACTGAGTGATTATGATCATTAGAAAGAAAACACTTACAGATCAGTTTGAAAAAACAGACCCGCTTTTCAGTTTTTGTACATTTTATTATTTCTTGATCTTTCAGAGTTGTTTCAAATAATCAAAATGACTTTTAATAAATTATGGCTCTGATACACTGAAGCATGAAGACTTCGTTTGACCTCATCCTGGACTGAACCCAGTCTGAATCCCCCTTTAAGCTGTGGGTTGCTCTTAGACCAGCGACACTTCCTGTGCGTGCGTGCGTGCGTGTGTGTGTTGGGCGGTGGGGGGGGTTCAGACCAGGACACACAAAGGCAGCAGTTTCAGGCAACATGTTACTTTTTTTTTTAAACGCTCATTGTCTGTACGTCTGTATGAACAGCTCTGTGCTTTAGTTTCAGCTTCTCGAATCCAAAGATTTTCTGCTTTAATTATTTTAAATTAGATGAGATCAATAACCAGGATGACCAGCGCTCAAAAATAAAGTGATCAGCTGCAGCCATAAACTCACTGCTGTCTCAAACTGTTGCCTGTGTGTCGTCAGACCAAAGCAGTCTGCACTTTTAAAAGTTTAAGGCCAGAGGTACGACATAGAAAACAATTTAAAAATGACTAAAAGCTGAAAACAATGTCGCAGGTTTGAGCATTTACATTGCAGATGTTTTTTTTGCTTCACAGAGAGACGAACCAGAGCTGTTGATGGAACCTGTCAGTTAAAGGAGAGAAAAAACTCCTTGTTCCTTTAGTTCAAGAAATACTCAAATCTCGACAGTGTCATTAAAAATGGGTGAAGTCACTCTGACAGCGATCAGTTATAAAAAACAGTCTGTAAACAAAGGCTGAAACAGATCGTCATCTTTTTTTTTCTCTTTTTTGCACATAAAATATACACCATCTGTTCCGAGGGTCCCGGGATCCGACCGCCCCCCAGCGTTGTACCATTTCTGTCTTATTCTTCTGAAATTAGGATTAACACTCAATCTTTCCTATCGCACACAAGCATCCCTCACGTGTTTGAGCATCATCACAACTTATTTCTGACTTTTGTCTTCATCTTAAACGTACCGCTTTTTAAAAAAGGCTGTCGACATGCACATTCTGTCCCACTCACAGTCTCAGCGTCACGCCTGCAGACCGTGACGTCCCAGAGCCACCGGCGGAGTGTTGTTTGGTTTGCTCGTGAATTAAAGAGCAGAGGGGTAACATGCTAATCGCTCCTCTTTCATCACAAGCGAATGGCTAAATGTATGTAACTGTATGTGTGGGGTTTGATGCTGTGCAGGACGCGTGCAGCCTGTTTGATGAGGACAGATGTCTGCTGCTGCTGGAAACAGGAGACAGAATCAAAGCTGCAGGTGCAAATACACAGAGCTCAATGCAGATAGACTCCACTTAAAGAACTAAACCTGCAACCCGAGAGCTTCTGTGTCTCTCTGTCCTGTTGGTACTGTGTGTTTGAACTGACCACCGGCTCTCCGCTCTCAACACTAAATGATGTTTGTGAGTCATAAAACTTCTGGTTCTCCTGTACAGACAGCACAGGGTGACAAACTCGTCCACCGATGGCTCTGGGCACCAGTGTTTCCCCTGCAGACACGACAAGGTACCGAACCCGCTCCATGTCAGAAACTACAGAAGGTAACGCTACAATCAGCTTAATTAAAATCTCTCCCCCCCCCCCAGACAAACACACACAAGCGTACACACACATACACACACACACACACACACAAACCAGTTTAAAAAAAAGACTTGGTCTCAATCATCTCAAACTGACACTAGGCATAAGAAGCTAAACCACAAAGACACAAACAGTCTGCAGCAGTGAGCTGGTTGGCTGTTTACAGGAAGTAAAAAACAACAACATAACTCCCATGAGTCTTTGGGCTCTGTTGAAACACACTGTCCCACATCAGGTTGTTCACGCTGGCTCAGGTGGGGGGGCGATGTCAGTGGGTGACATTTCAGAAAGCCTCGTCTTCTGGTTCGAGTTCAGTGACGGAGGGGGGACGTGTCCCTGTTTCGCCCTGCGAGTGGGGGTGGGGGGTTGCAAGCTTGGGGGCAAAGGTTGGTGCAGGTTACAAAAAACAAAAGGGAGCAGGGAGAGAGAGACTGATGTGTTACCCAGCCAGCAGCCATCACGGCTCTCCTGCCTCCCAAAACAATAAAAAAAGAGTAGAAGAAGAGAGGGAGGAACAGACAGACGTGTGCAGAGCGTGCTAGCGGTTGTTCTTGGCAGCTTCCTTGGCAGCCAGAATGAGTGGAGTCAGACTGGAGAGAGGCTTCGCCATCTTCAGAAACTGATGCTGAGGGAGGAGAAGACAGAGCGTGGGGGGGGGGGGCAAGGAAAGACAGAATCATTTCAGTTAATTATACAAAAAGACTAAAAACCCTCCGGGGTGATTATGTGATTCACGCGTACTGCAGCAGCTCAGGACGAAGGGTCTGAGCTGCTGCTGCTGCTGATGAAGGTGGTGATAAAAGTGAACTGGGCTGTTTTCTGTGGGTGTTTCAGGGAGGTTGAGTTAAAAAAACAGGTCAACAGGAGCCTCAAAGGGATTCAAGCTGACTGTTGAGTATTATTTTTTATTTTAAAACCTAAGAATGAAAATTAAAATAAAACAGTGAAATAATTATTTAAAATGAATTCATAACTGAGCAGCAGGAAGGAACAAACAGGCTGTAACCATGCAGACAGTCACACAAACAGAGGAGCCATTAAACTGTATAACCTCAAATCGACGTCTTTGTGCAACCGGATAAAGTCCCAGCTTCACCTCTGAGCTCTGAGTCACTGTGCAGTTACACAACTCAACCTCCATGTCTACACACTTACACAACCGTCTGAGAGTGGACATCACGTCTCCTGCTCTCTGAGCTGCTGACTTTTTACAAACTGAAGCCACTTAATGCCTCCCGTCAGGCAGATTTATTATTATTAACTTCAGTTAAAACAAAGACGTAACACACAGAATGAAATGTTTAGGAAATATCACAGATCTTTATAGGATAAAGTCTAAATTAGTTTCACTTCAAGCAGATAAAACGCTGCTTGCACAGTGATGTAATAATCCCACAGTAACATGTGTGACAGCAAATGAGCCTTGTTATCAGTAACACTTTAAATGAAGCGGAGCATTTGTACCGCTCTGCTCTGCCCAGCGCTCCCTCTCCCGCTCTTCTGTGCTCTGCTACACTCTGTAATGTGCTTCAGAATAAACAGGAAAGTGTGTGTGTGTGTGTTTCTGTTCACAGGAGGTTTTCATATCAAATAAAACACACACACACACACACAGCCGTGTACCTGCAGCAGTTCTTTAGCCGACCCTCTCTTCTCCACGTCCATCTCCAGACATCGGTTCAGGAAGTCTCTGAATATCGTCGACAGTTTCTCCGGGTTCTGCAGCTCGGGAGTCCCGTTGGTTGCTATGAGATACAGCGCCTAGGCAACACACACACACGTGGAACATGTTAATCTATTACGTTAATCAATGGAAGCCCCTGAAAAACACTTACAGCTACTGTGTGTGGGCTTAGTGCCCTCTGGTGGTGGTTTTCGGAGCAGCCACACATGGCGCTTACAACCCAATGTCCCCAGATGTAGGTAGGTTTACTGTTGACTCGTGTTTATACATATGGGAACATGAAGCTGGTTCCTGGGGTCACCAGTGGGTAAAATAGCAGTCTTATAAATGTATGTGTCTGTATGACAGATGCTCTGCTGTGATCATACAGAATGTACTGCACTGAACTGAGGCCCTCCTGCGCCTGCACCAACACATCCAGCACAGCTCGCTCACTGGTTGGTATTAAACTGTCTACAGCGAGCGCGAGCTCACCCTGAGCGGATTCTCATTCAGGTACGGCGGCTCCCCCTCCACCATCTCGATGGCCATGATCCCCAGGGACCAGATATCCACTTTGGGTCCGTAGGCTTTACGGGTCACGACCTCCGGAGCCATCCAGTACGGAGTCCCGACCATGGTGCTGCGTTTGCTCTGCTCTGGAGTGATCTGGGCGCAGAAGCCAAAGTCAGCTGGAAAGAGAGAAAGAAACATTGGTTTAAAACACCAACAGCCAATTAAATCATTCTTAAATGAAACAGAACAGGCTGCTGCACTGCGCAGTGGTGGGACGAGGTGATCAGAACCATAGTGTGGACATTCATCTGTTACTGGTAGCATGTGCATGGAAACTATAAAATATAATGTGGTTCTAATTACAGGTAAGTAGAGAGTGTTGTTGATTTAATAACAGCTGGTGAAAATGATAAATGTTAAATAAATCATTAAATAAAACGTCAAATTATAAATAAAGTAGAATTTATTATGCCTGTCATCCTTTATTTCTTTATATTTTGTAATTAGAACCTCTAACTATCACACGACCGGAGCGCCCTCTGCAGGTTGAAATAAAAACCAACAAAGTGTTGATTCAGCTTCAAAGCAGGTCGTTTAAAAAAGGAAGAAAGAAATAAGAGAGTGCTGAGGACTGGCTGAGGACTGACTGAGTTTGACGGAGCCGTCCATGCCCAGCAGGATGTTGTCGCTCTTGATGTCTCTGTGGATGACCTGGTTCGAGTGGAGGAACTCCAACGCCTGAAGACACTGAAGAGAGAAACCGGAAAACCTGGGTTAATTTCACACAAAAAACAAGAAGAAATTCAGACAACATCTCGTCCAACGAATTAGATTTTTACGAAGCGGTCTGAGGACGAGTGAGGCTGAAGTAATGAATTAGGCTTCGTCTCACCTCTCTGCACACAGCAGCTATCTGGGCTTCGTCCATGCAGGTTTCTGTGACGACGTCCGTCAACGAACCTCCAGCCAGATACTCCATCACCACCCACAGCTCATCGCCCACCAGGTAGCTACGGAAAGCATCAATAAACACGCACGTCTTTTTAATGATGCGATTATAAAACACAGGAAAGTGCTGTGTGGACAGGTTTATTGGGAGAGTTTAGAGTTTTTAAGAGAAGTCAACACATTCCAGTCGTTCCTGCCTCATTAACACATCCTGCAGCTTCTTATTTAATGTAGTCTGAATATCTCTCGTTTGCAGCTGTAACGTCTCAGTTTGAATCCGTGGAAGAGACTTTTGTTTGTATTGTCCTGTGCACACAATCGGCTTCGGGTTAATTAATTAAACTCTAAACTACCGAACATGAAATGTCACGGACGAGTCCGGAAGCAGAGCGGTGAAGCTGTAAATCAGAGACAATGAAAAAGAGGTTTCCATGGAGACGGCAGCGTCCTGCCTCGTCTCTCAGGACAAGCGGGTAACCACGGAAACCATGACGACAGCAAGACTGAACTGGATAACCTCCCACCGCAGCTCAGTGGTATTTCCTCAGTAAACATCACAACGAGGAGTTTTACAGCAGCTGTGTTTCTACTCGTGTGTTCAGCTGTTCGGTGACAGAGAGGGAACCCGCCACAGTGAGTTCTGTGTAATCCTCCTCTAATGTTCGACGCCACAGTAAGAGCCTTCAGGACGGATACACGGCGTCACCAGCAGCACATTACTGCAGGTGATGTGTCGTATAGTACTTACTTACAGATGAGGACACAGATACAGGTAAATGAGATCAAACTAAAAAATGTTTTTCCAATGCTGCCGAACTATAAATGAATCCAATTAGCACACGAGCAGTAGAGCGTCCGTTCACACTGAGTGAATACAAAGACACTGTGGGTGATGGTGTCTCACCTGTCCAGGTAGTTCACTATATTTGGGTTCTTGTTTTCCCTCATCACCAGAATCTCATTGATGATCAGCTCCTTCTTGGGCTGCTGCTGCAGGTTCATCTGTTTGATGGCAACCTGAGAGAAAAGACACATTTCTGACTTTCACCGCCGTCAGCGCAAAGAAAGACGAGTTTATCAAAAGAAACAAGAACAATAAAAACTAAAAGAAATGAGGACGGATGACGTGTAGCCGAGAGAGGCGCGGGGCAGGGAGTGATGGGCCTGACAGACACTAATCCTCAGAGCGTGAAACCGAGTAGGATTATTCCGACAGACGCGCTGAGCTCCTTTAAAATTAACCTGCAAGGTTTGGTTAAGCGCAGCCCGTACTGGACTTTACTGAAAGCATCCCGGTCAGAAACAGTTTCTCCTTAATGTCATCACGTCTCAGCTGGTTCATGCTGTAACGTGGTTTTAAAACTAGAAAAAATAGAACATACCTCTTGTCCTGTAGCGATGTCTATAGCAGTGTACACCGTCCCAGACGCCCTGAAAACACAGCACAACATATTTACCCCACATGTGCAGATGAATAAAGAAGACTTGGCCACGTAGTCACAGTAGATTCATGACGTACCCCTGTCCTATCTTCTCAAAGCGCGTATATTTCTTCTTGGGGTCTCCGACACTTACAATTGTACCTGAGTTAAAAGAAAAAGGAAGAAAGAAGAAACTTCACAGATCACATCTAAAAAAGCAGAAAAGAATCCGCTCAGACCCACAGTGGTTCCTCCATGTTCGTTTCATAGCACCGCTGACGTAGAATGGATAGAGTCAGGTGTGCTTCTATCCATCTGAATTCTACTCTACAGTATGTGGATCACACTCAGGTGGATGCAGCATGCCGAGTGGGCGAGACAGCAGAGAGAACAGAGGAGCAGAAAGGGTGGAGAGAAGCGCGGAGGGATGAGATGAAAAGTAAACATGTAAAAATAACTAAATGGAGGTGAAAATAAAGTCAGGGACAAGTTTAGAGGCACTCGATTCAGAAGAAAGAAAGAAAAAAACCAAACAATAAAAAAGAAAGAATTGATAAAGAAGAAAGAAGTTCCGTTCAGTAATCCAGAGGAGGAAAGTGACTGGACGACTCTGTAACCGCAGGAGATTGGACGATAGAAAGAGAGTGACCAATCAGACGCGAGGACTGGACGGAGGGGGCGGGGACAGTGGATATCAGGTCTGTCAGTCAAAGACAGACAGACAGGCAGTATCCTGGTCTTACCAGTGGAGGGAGACCTGAGCACATCTGGACAGGCGTGGGGGCATGATTTAAAAAACACAGGTTTTTATTCACGGATACAAACACACAACAACACAACAGTTAAGAAGGGGGAGACTCCTTTAAATGTGGGCTTTTATTTTGAAGGATTATAAAGCTGCACAAACAAATTTACTCTGATTAGAAAGAATTAAAAGTAAAATCCCAGCACTCAGAGCTGCAGCTTACAACCTGGGCCCCAAGTGACTGCGGGGTGTCCAGGTCCAGCGAGACACTTGCTCAAGGACACATCATTCTACAAGACCAAGACCATTCTACAATAATAAGTAGTAAAAAGTACTCAAATACTTCATACTAAAAGGTATTTAATGCAGGATCTGTACTTGTAGCTGGGTATTTCTACGCCATAGTAAAATAAAGAAAATATTTCTAAAATCACCACCGTCCCGACTGGAGCCTAAAATAAACTCAGGTCTCTGCTCTCCGAGAGAAGCCGCGCGCGTGCAGATAAAGACAACGTGCTGTAACAGCCTGTCAAAAGCGAGAGTGTGAATGAGGTTAAAATTAGCTGGTGGAGACTCTGTCCTCACTGAACTACAGCAGAGAGAAACGGCAGCAGAATCTTTGCAGAGCAGAGACACCATCAAACTATGATCCACAGACAAATCGGAGGACAAAGACGTTTTGTTTGGATTACGTGTAATATAAAACAAGTAGGTTTGTGTACCTCTGTTAAAGGAGCGAAGCTTCACAGCAGCCTCTTTTAAATCACCACAGAGCAGCACTTTGAGCCACCACCCGCCTCACAGATGTGACTCCCACATAAAACTTCTATACTCACGTAGTTTCTCCAGGATCTCCTCGTCCGACATCTTCTTCTTCCTGGTTTTGTCCTGAGGACGGGGCACAGAGGGGCCGGGGGCCGGGCTCGCACTAGGGGGGCTGCTGGGAGCCGCTTCTGCAGGTGCAGCGGGTGTGGCGGCGGCAGAGGCTGCAGATGTGGATGGTGGAGAGATGGGGGAGGTTGCAGCATCTTTGGTGGAGGGAGAGAGGGGCTCGATCACCGAACGAGTGTATATCTGAAAAAAAGAAAAACAACAACATTAAATAAGAGTTTGTAATTGTCCTGATTTATGTTCCCAGAATCTAGACCCAGTTTTTTCTACTCCTTTAGACGGACACGAACACATAACATCCAAGAATATTCAGAACTAACTTTACAAACAGGGTGAAGTGAGTCTCTGTGTGTGTGTGTGTGAGAGAGAGAGTGAGAGAGAGACACAGTCAGGTGCCTCTCAGTCTGTAACCGTGGAAACGCCGTTAGCTCCATGGAAGCAGCCTCTCCACCGCCAACCTGTCTGACGGTGGAGCAACCATGTGGCTGAGAAAGGTCATAAAAAGTGTTTTTGTTGTTGTTTGTAAGATAAAAGTAAAGAAATGGTGGAAAACGTGTAGAAGCGAATTTTTTATTTTCGTTTATTACTTTGTTCTGACACGTGTAAAAGGAATAAGCAGCACGCTCCTTTCCTGCAGCTGAACGATTAGGAATATTTCAAATGAACCCCCCCCCCCACACACACACACACACACACCCCCGCACCCACACGCAGGAGAACATAACTGGTCTCCTGCGTTTTCTGGCTCCTAAAGCAGCTAAAAGCTTCAGGCAGGTGTGGTCATTCTTACTGATTTGGTGTGCTCTGGTCGGGGGGCGATCACCGGCGGCGGCTCGGCCTCGTCTTCGTCCTCGTCCTCGGATACGGTGGCTATGGCGGGCGTCTCCGACACGGCCTTGGCGCTCTGCGTGACGTCACAGGAGGAGAGAGGCGTCAGTGACATCATCATCACATGAGCCAACAGAGATCTGAGACTCGCCATAACACCGTTCCCGTCACTTCCTGTGCTGCTTCATGGCGTCTCTTCTTCTTCTAACTGAACTTCCTGTCTCTGTTGCTTCCCTCTCTCTCTCTTTCCTCTCTTCATCACAGCCTCCTGTGATTCTCTGATGCTCGGCTGGTGGCCGAACTGCAGAGACAGGGAAACGGTGAACGGAGGAAAAGGTGCTGATTCACAATGCAGGGAGAGAGAGAGAGAGGGAGAGAGTGCCCGCTCCATCATCACTGTCATCATCACTAAATCCTCTCTCCTCTGGATTCTCACCTTCACAGTTTGGTTTTAAGGGACATAAACAGAGCTTCCTCATTTTTTAAAGACAACCTGTGAGCAGGAGGAAGAGTAAGTGTGTGACAAAAGAAGATTAAAAACCTAATAATCCTTCGTTTCCTGCAGACGTTTGTGTTGGTAGCTTCTACACCCTGCTGCTGCGCCTTAAATCCACGTTCCTCTCATCTAACCCTCTCGGTCACTCGCTCTCTCTGCCAACGCAGCATCTCGTGATCTGCGGCCCGTCCCGTCAAACGGTGGATTAAACCTCATCTCCTCCGCTCCGTCTCGTGCTGCAGCTTCCACTCCTTCCTGTCCTAAACCCTTCATTTCTCGTTACCCTGACAGACTACAGCGAGGCTCCGTTACCCTGTTACACAGCCTCTGTGCCTCCCTATACCCCCAAACCTGCCTCCTTCTCTTTGTCTCATTTATTTGTTGGTCTAAACATCACTAACTTGGTTGAATGGGCAAAGGATTCTTCCACAGCAGAGCAGCATAACATGAACACAGATTTACGGACATAAAAGTCTTTAATAGACTCTGAGAACTATCTCTGGTTCTTAGCGGTTTCAAATATTTCCTCTTGATTTAGGCAAAAATGTAAAGATGGTTTGAACTATTATCAGCTAGACTCATGAATGCAGAGAGTCGCTCTTACTGTTGTGGTGGAGGAGCTGTAGGCTTCCAGGTTCTTATCTGCAGGGGAAAAAACACAGCCTGAGAAAATCACTAAGGAGGAACATCACGTGTGTGTGTGTGCGTGCGTGCGTGCGTGTGTGTACCTGTGAAGCTCATGTATTTCTGGCTGTTGCTCGTTTCCTTTGAGTCGTAGAACTTTAAAACGTCGAGGACGGCCTGAGGATTCTTCTTCTGCTCCAGCTTGGTGATGTTGGACGTCTGCAGGAGCCGAGCCCACTGCTCCGGCATTCCCTACACAACACACACACACATTTGATTTTCTTAGGTCCTGTTTGCACCATGCATGCTTCGTGAACTGTGTCAAAGACAGGAAACGTGATTCAAATTTTCACGGTGCAGGTTGAACAGAAGTGTGTGAACCTCTTGGTCGGTGACAGGTGGAGTTGTACTTTAGATGAACATCCGATCGGTTTTATTCATATTCACATACTTTCCTCTGGCACAGAACATTCTGCAGCTCCCCGGCTTCCTAAAGACTCCTAAAAAGGCAGCCCTGTCATACTCTGGTCACATAACTGGGTTACATCTCCTCGTTTTCTAGCTCTCTAGCTACTCATCTGTCAGGATGGGTCCATCACAGAGACTCCTCCACTCCCTGCTCCATAACTGCATCCCTCTTCTATTCAGGTCTTTTCCTTCCTTAACGTTGAACCCTCGTCTCATCCATCTGTACAGCCAGTGTCTCTGCACGCCGCCCTACCGTCGTCTGCTCTCTGCATTCTGTTTCGGTTGTCCTCATTTAATACCAAGAAGACAAACGATTCTGTGCGTATAGATGGATCTGTGCCCCAGATTACAGAAGAGGCGTAGAGACACACACGCACACGCACACACACACACACACACGCACACAAAGTTTACCTCTCAGCTAAAAGAGCTGGGTCATGCGGATCAAGTGAGTCAGTTGAACAAGGAGCCTTTGTCTAATATGATTATTTAAAAAGGTTCATTTGCCAAGAGTGGATGTAACACACACACACACGCGCACACACACACGCGCGCGCGCGAACATGGGTGGTGAACAATAAAAAAAGAAACACACTGTGTTGTGTTGTGCGTTAAGACACACGGGAACAAACTCACAGTAAATTCACCAGTAACAGCATCAAAGCCGACATGGATGGTGTGTTCAAAGTCAGACGGCAGAGAAATCTCTGGACGCTCCTTCTTCTTGTAGGCTGGAACAAAGCAAACACTGTTATATTAAACTTATTAGTGATATACATTAAATAAATGTGCAGAGTCATAGGATTAGGTCAGACAAAAAAAAGGGGCAGATGACAGAGAAAACAAAGTCAGAACCAGAGAGGACGACAACAGAGGAAGGAGGTGACTCTCTGGGTCGACTAAGGCTGGTGCAGAACCAGCAGCTGATCCGTGGCTGCGGGTCGTGTTCGTTTCACCACAAACTCACTGCAGTCCGGCACCGAGAAAACATTTTAGGACAGAACCAGTGGCTGGTCGCTCGCTGCTTTAACCAACCACACGCGCTGTGACCCGGTGCTGATAACTGATATTGATATAGGAGCAAACAACACAGACACCGCTTCTCTTGTTCTGTATGGATCCAATAAATGAGAGCGAGCATGTTAACGCGTGGGCAGACTCGCACAGACCTGCCATGGATGAACAGCTGGGAGCAGCACCACAGGGGGAGAAACTACCCAGTGTGACATCAGCGGGCAGAACTCAGCATTTTCTCAAGATCAAACTGTTTCTGCCGGGTTGTATTATCAGAAACTTCAAACACATGAGTCCGATCCACCAAACTCACATCTGGCTCATGTTTCGCTGTGTGGCTGCATGAAACAGTGAGCGTGACGCTAACAAGCTGCAGCTCCAGCACTGAATGTGTCGACCACACAGACACACCATCAACGATCAGTGGTGTCAACCTCTTAAGGAAATCCTGGGGAGAGAGAAACAAGGAGCATTTCCTGAAATATCCAACGAACGATTGCTCGTCGTCAAAGAGTTTATTTTTTACCAAAGCATCTTCAGTTTTCATCGTTCTGAGCTGTGTTGGGCACTGAGGAACCAGCGTCACACCTCCAGCACCTCAGCTTTTTCTTTTACTGAGCTGCTCACAGCTTTATTTCACTCTGCTGCATTTCATTCCTTCCCCCAAGTTTTTATCACTGTAACGTCAGCCGCAGAGTTACATCCAGCTCAGAGAGGTGACTCGATAGTGTGTTAAACATCTGCTGTGATGTCATATTGATCCACTGTGGTGAACTGACTCACCCCTACAAACTGTTTAACTGCAGACAAGCGGCTCAGAAACCTCTGTTATTCTGTTACTGTGTGAAAACTAAAGAAGAGTGTAACACTCCTGGATCAGTGCTGCTCCCTCTGTGGTGGTGATGAAGGTCTGATTCGATGGATATACGTTATACAGATAACTTTGGTGTTTAGTGTAGGAGGAGACGACGCGCGTCTCTTCTGGGTCTACGATGGGTTAGTTTAACTCATCCCGACTCGTTTCCATTCCATACTCACTCTTGTCGCCTCCTCCGGTCAGGATGAATCGGATCGAGCGGTCCTTCTTCTTCTTGTCCTCCGGGTTTGGCGGCAGGGGCTTGGAGCCGTGGTTGAGGGGGGCCGGGTCCTTGTTGCAGGAGCCGATCATTGTGCTGGTGTTTCTCATGGGAGGAGCTGGGGGCTTGTCCTCGACCTCCCCATTATCAGACATCTTCAGCTGGGCTGCAGCCGGCCGCTCCTGCACAAGGCACAGAGGAGACGCCATGAGCCAATCACAGGCCAGTATTCAGACAAAGCAAACACAGATTAAAACATCTGGTGTGAACGTTGTACTTTTGAAGCAGCAGAATTCCTCCAGAATTCAGCTGCTTGTCAGATAATGAACATCCAGGTGTGTCTCTCTCTCTCTCTCTCTCTCTCACTGATGCCCCCGTAGAATCTGATTTGTCAGGAACGCCTCACGTCTCGTATCAACCTGCCGTAAAATGATTCCCTGAACGTCTCAAGGCTGCGTCTCAGCTATTCAGAGCGGCGCTTTTATTTCAATTAAAACTACTACTTTCTTTTATCCTAACGCGCTCTGTAATCGTCCAGTCAGTAATTTCACTCATCCTCTCTGGTTTAACAGAGAGGATGAAACTTCTCACAGTCACAAAGAAGCGTGTTTTTCAATAGCCACTGGACTTGTTTGGTTCACCCTTCTATTCCAGAGGGACGTCTCAGTTAGGCTTCATCTGCTGCTGTGGTTTAAACGCACAAAGGAAAAGAGGAGGAGGAGAGGCGGCAGACGTTTTCACTGGTACAGATGCAAGTTCCTAAAAGTTCCTAAAACAATGCACCACTACCGGTACGCATGTATTAGGAAACAACAGACCTGTGGTTTGTTCCATGACTGTGGATCATTTCCTGTTATTTATTCGTCCTGTGCTGAATTTCTAAACAACTAAACATATTGTTTTGTTGTTTAGAAAATGTTCACAGTGTTTGTTTTTTCTTCACAAACTGAAAAGTCTTCTCAGCTCACAACGATTGTGGAAATAATTTCCTCCCGCTGAGCTGAGTTTTGTCTTTTTTCACTCCAACAGGCAAGTGAGAAAAAAAAAAACAGGCAAATTAATGAGCACCAGAATTTATTTTCTGATAGAAACAGGCTGAAAGTGGACGTGGAGCCAGCAAACCGACAGGTAGCTTGTAGATCTTACCTCAGTAGATGCAGACAAATGTGTTTCCAGCTGCTAGAGGAGAGAAATCGCTCCGTATGAGGAGGAGACGTCAGATTTACTGAGAGATGAAGTCAGGGACACGCAGGGAGCGTGAGGCCTTTTGACCAAACCTTCCTCCCACAGAAGGTGATGTCACGGTGCAACAGGTGAGTCACACCAGGAAGCGTAAAGAGGCGCTGTGTGTCTCTCACACACACAAACACACACGCACTGTTCAGAGGGACGTGTTTGTCCCTTTGTTGATCTGAAACACAAACACATCCACAGACTGTGAGGAGGAGACGGCCGAGGTCTCACATTTCAGACACTGCCGTCAGTTTCAGCAGAGTCCTGTTATCAAACAAACCCACACACTGTCTGCCACACACAGACACACACGCGCACACACACACACACGCGCGCACACACACACAGTCAGCCGTGCTCTGCTCAGCCCTCCGGGTCTCACCCCTCAATATGTCTCCCCCACAGCGAGTCTGTCTTCATGCCAGGCGTCGACCGCATCAAGCACACGACAGTTCATTAAAACCGCAAACACCAGAGCAGCCCACACAGTGGTCTCTCACGCTCTCCTCCTCCTCTTATTTAATGCCATTAACCGGAGAGTAGGACTGAATCTAACCAACAAGCTGGAAACACGTCTGACGTACGATCTCCGTGTCCAGCAGAATCAGGCCGGTGGAGCTGAGTCGCCCCGCGTCTGGGTCCAACAGAAGCAGCTGAGCAGCCCCGTTCTGTATGTGCTGCACTTTAATATACTCCCCTATCACACAAACTAATAACATCATTCTGGCCCGTCGTCAAGTTCCTCGTGAATGTTAATTAGTGAGAGTGTGGTCTGATAATCAGCATTTCCCATCTAATTTGATGAGCATCAGCGTTGCAGCTTTGTGCGTTTGTCTGACCCGTCAGAACGCTCACACGTGACATAGAAGGATCAGTGTTTGATCAGGTTTATTTCAGGCTGTACATGAAAGTGATCTGTGTTTTTCACTTTGACCAAACCCCATCACACAATTATTTGCTCCACAGTTGCTATAATAACTATTGATTAGTGCGACTTCAAAGTGAAAGGCTTCATATTTTATTCTCTCATGTCTTCATCACTACTCATCATCACGACTCATGAAACGCGCCCCTCTCACCTCTGCCTCCATCTGCGTGTTTGATCTTCCCGCTTCACCTCTCACACAACAGAACAATATCAAAGAGAAAACTCATCTATGATTCAAACGTGCAGACAGATATTCGGTCATGTCCACGTACAGAGAGACCAACACACATCCAGAGCTCCAGAGGCAGTGGCAGTACTTCCAGGAAATGCCCGGTCACGTTTACTGGAAAACACACACGCACACACTTACCCTCACTGACACAGCAGAGAATCATCACTCCAAGTCTAATTATCCCTCTGGTTCATGCAGACTGTGTTGGTCAGTTTGAGCCTCAATAAGAACCCAGTGCATAAAAGGCAGCATCAACAAAAAATGTATTTAATGTCGATTAGGCTTAAATTTTGAGCTGAACCACGAATGTCTGTTTTTCCTGCCTCTGTGTGTGTGTCTCTCTTGTCAGTTACCAATCTAAATAATTGAAGTCTTTTTTAATGTTAAGCTGTAGCAGCTTCTCAAATGTGAGAACTTTTTGTGTTCTCACATTTGAGAACACAAAAGGGGGGGGGGGGGGTTCAACAAACTGAACTAGTATGAATGATCAACACCAACAAAGACCAGAGAGAGAGAGAGAGAGACACGGGGTGCTGAGCGGTGACTGTCTGATGCCAACATCAAGTTGTCACGGTAACGAGACGAACCCCAAGGCTCAGACTTCTGATGTATATTTTATCATATTTTAGCTCAGTGTGTGTGTACAGGAGGAAAATCCCAGTGGAGGCACAGACTCTATTTTTACAGTGCACGCGTCCTTGTCAACCACTCCCATTATAATTTGGGTCTTTGAAGTTCCAACCTCGGGAGACTCCCCGGTTTAGACTATACATCCTCGCTGTTCTCCTGGATAGAAGACCCTCTAATTTATTGTATTTAAAACTCCTCTTTGCTTTTATTCTACAGTGTTTTACTAACTAACAGGTCCCGAGTACAGTCAGTGTCTTTTCAGAGACAATTAAGAAAAAGTATTATAAACCAAAACAAGCAGCTCACATGATCGAAGGGTAATTCAAATAAAATGTGTTTTATAGGTAATCAATAAAATCAATCCTAAAATAAACACAAACAAAGGGCTAATTTAATGTCTGTTTGTGGGCTGTTGTGTCCAAATGTGTGTGCGTGTGTGCGTGCGTGCGTGCGTGTGTGCGTGGGGCAGAGACAGATGGTAATTTTGAAGAGGAGGCTGTGGCCAACTATAAAATAAAGGATGGATGAAGAGGAGGGACACACTGTGGTTTCCTTCTGCATGAGCGAAGGAGGTGATTTGCCCGAGTGAGACATGAGGGTGAAAGGAGAAAAGGAGAGATCGGGACAGGGGAGAAAGAGAGTGGAGGGAGGGACGGAGAGAGTGCATGACCAGGTAACAGACTGCAACTTAGCAGGGGACATGTACACACACACTCACGCACTTTCTCTCTCTGAGGACAAACGCACTAGTTCTCAAACGACATGAATGACCTACACTCTATCCTGTCCCTGAACACCTCACACCTTTTGTCATCCAATAAAATTATATAAAAATGTATTTTATCCATACAAGGTGATTGTTTTTCATCATGTGCACACACACAGGGTGTTATTGTGTGTGTGTGTGTGTGTGTGTGTGTGTGTGTGTGTGTGCGCGTGTGTGCGCACCACATTGATTATGCTGGTTATTGTAAACCCCTCCCTCGTCATACAGCCATCTGCCAAACCCCGCCTCAGCATATTGCCTTCAGGGACCAACTGAGGCACACAGAGTGTGTGTGTGTGTGTGTGTGTGTGTGTTTCAGGAGCTCAGTGCTGGTTAAAAAACACACATAATCAATTTGGTACTCCACCCACTGAGATCATTTGGATGATCTTCGCTGCACAGTCCCGTCAGTTGAATTCTGCTACCCCCCACCCTCCTGTCACCTCAAATGGCTCCAGTTTTCTTTTACTGTAGCTCCGTGTGTGCGTGTGCGCGTGTTTGTGGATGTGTGAATCAAAGTCAGCTTTACTTTACTTTACTTTGCTTGGCAGACGCTTTTATCCAAAGCGACTTACAGGGAGCTAGCGCTGCGTGTGTGAATGAATTAGGAGTCAGACAGGATTTGAACCTGCGACCTTCTACACTCCAGTCTGACGCTTAACCCATTGAGCTACCAGGCCACCAGCTGCAGCCATCCACCTGTGTTTTCCTCTCAGACATCAATGATTCGAGTACGGAGCAATGCCAGCGTGGCAGGATGGGAAGTTCAACAAAGAAAATCCTCTGGCTAAATCCTCAAACTACAGCTGTGATGGAAACTGATGAAACTCATTTCCTATGTCTGCTGTGACGCTACCGAATGTGTTGGAGACAGACGAGCGGGACGGTTTGTCTGCTGCGTGGATGATTTCCGGTAACCAGGTTGTACGTGTGCACGTTAACCTCTGCGAGTAACCTGGTTAGATCAGTGCGTCTACACGCAGGCGGAGCGACGGGCTCGTCGGTTTGTCGATGCTGCAGCTGATCTGTTCCCTCTGTAGGTTTGGAAACCTCTGAAGGTTAAAGCATCAAAGGAAGGAACTCGATGGGGTGTGGCGTCTACACAGAGGAGCCCCCCGTGTTACAGCACAGATAATTGATCATGACATGGACTACGAGCTCACATTCAGACCCCCAACGGTGACACTGATGTGTGGATGTTGGAGGTGGAGTTGAACCGAGAGCTGGTTCCGATGTTTGAGGTAAATCTGTCCAAATCTTTAGAATCTGCATCATAAGAAACACGCTGCAGCACTGCATGTGATGCATGTGATGGTACTGCACACGGCAACGGGAGAGCAGCTAGGACACGGTGTAAAGCTCGTCCCCAAACATGTCCCGTCAGAGGCAGAACAATTAAGAAACACACTGCTCAAACTATTCCCCGCTGTTCTTCTGTACAGATACATCTGAGAACAAATGCTGCCTGAAATGAGTCGGTGCTGAGTCACCGTCTGTGACTGATCAGCTGACAGACTCAAACCTGTTTGGGTTTTACTGGAAGAGCTGGACAGGAGCAGGAAGAAAGGTGTGAGTAGGTCTGACTTAACTGCACCAGAGCACTCAAACATTAGAACGATTCATCCACATTTTGAAGCTTCCAGAAAGCTTTGTTTTTTACAGCCAAATAAAAATAAGCCTGGACAGGACGTGAACGGACAGTGGTGAGGATTTCCCTCAAGGATCAAATAAACCTCAGTGACTGCAGAGGTTTGAACCAGCATCTGGCCGTAGAGCTGGGATACTTCTGTTTGCTTAAATTCTTATTCTGACACACCTAACCCTAATCCTCCGCGTCCTGCTTCACAAATATTAGGTTAATGGGGTGAAATTATTGATGTGTGAATGATTGTTTAACCGATGTGATTCACTAGAGAGAAAGACAAAGAGAACACAAAGCAGGAAAAGAGAGGGAGGGGCCGGAGGAAAAAACAGCGATGGATCAAAGAACAGAAAAAAGCTGAGCAGCAACACGAGTCTGGTGGAATTTGGACAACATTTGGATTTCAAATGGCTCAGTGACACTGAAACGCTTTTTAACAATAGAAGAATGATTCCAGCAGCATATGGAGGCTCTGTGTGTGTGTGTGTGTGTGTGTGTGTGTGCGCTCCGCCCTGAAGACATGGGATAACACACACAACATCCATCAGCTTCATGTTACACACACCTGCAAGCAGAGATAAACCTGTCCCAGAGGTATCACACACGCGCACACACACACACACACACACACACACATTCAGTTTCCAGTCTAACAGTTGCTCAGAGCAGCGAGTGCGGCGGCATCACCAACATCTCAGAAGCAGCGTGTGGAAGTAGAATTTAGTAAATTTGCCATATCGCTGACTCCGACAAAGAAGCAGCTGCCTTCGGCTCACTTCATGCTTCTTTGCAGGAAGTGGCGTAAAACTCCTCACGCTGCGCCTATCACTGATTGGCTCGCCTGTCCGAGGGAACTCCTGAGCCAACCAGCGCCTTTTCCACCTTCTTCCAAAAAGCACAGACAATAAGATGAATGGATTCATGGAGAGGAGCGAGCAGCTGTCCATAAAATGAACCACAAAGCCAACAAATGTGAAGACATGGCACACGGTAGCAGCATCAGCTTTCCATCCAGCAAATGAAAGATTCACTCATGCATCAAGATGATGATAAAACACACTTTGCGTTCTATAAGTAAACAGGTTCTCGTTGAATATAAAAAAAACGTGAATATTTCATCCCATCAACATCTCTCCGTGGACAAAAACACTCACACAAAGCATTAATCGTGTCAACAAGCAGCAGCAGGCTCCGCCCCTTAAACTCAAACACACAGAACGAAGCAGCACATGAAAGATGCATGGAGCCCCCCCCCCCAACACACATACACAGGTGTGCTGGGGGAGGCTCTCCATCCCTGATCCACCAGCTGTCAGACTCCGCCCCTTCCCAGCTCATTAATAATGGAAGCTGCAGTGCATGCTGGGAGCCATCAGGGCATAAATGTAGACTCGAGTTACAGCTGACTTACATCACGTGAAACCCCGAGTGGTCCTCTGCAATGTAGGAAATCTCTCCTACCTGTCAGAGTCTCTGATGAACTGCCCATGAGCAAGGCACAAAGCCAAAGCTGACAGATCGGAGCCACCTGCCTAACACAATCTGGTCTCACCCGTTACGGTCGTGCCAGCGTTGTTCCTCGCACAGAAAGGAGGAGACGGCGTCGACCCGCGGCCTGCACAGAAGCGGAGCAGCAGCTGTTACTACAAAAAGTACAGTCACAGCAAAAGCATTCAAAGAGCGGATCCCGCTCACTTTCCCACGGGGAGGAACGCACCTGTATGTGTGAGAGAGAGAGGGAGGACAAACAGAAGGAGGGAGGTGAGATCGTCAGCCCCGCAGCTGTCCACACAATCGCACCTTACTGCGAAGACACACACACAGGATGTGATGCCAGCAGCCAGAAGGTTATGCACATGATCCCAGCTTATTAAGGTGTCACTGAACTCATTACTTCGGGCTAATGCGACATGCTGCCACCTGTGTGCGTAGCTTCAGGTGTTTTCACCTGTGTCACTCACACAGACTCAGAGCGACAGCTGGCGCGGGGCCGGTCTGTGTCCGGCACAGGTTCACCAAGCTTTAGGTAAGCTGCAGGTCTCTCACACAGACGTACGGTTTTTAAATCCCATCAGCTGATCTGGGCCAGGTGAGACGCGGCAGTATCCGGGTACACGTAAGATACTGCGGCCTGGTAGCTCAGTGGGTTAGGCGTCAGACTGGGAAGCTGGAGGTTGTGGGTTCGAATCCCATCTGACTCCTAGTCCATCCTACCAGGTGTGTCCCTGAGCCAGACACCCAGCACTAGCTCCTTGTAAGTTTGGATAAAAGCGTCTGCCAAGCAAAGTAAAATAAAGATAATGAGGTTTATAACCAGCGGTGGATGATAAATGGTTCAGAGAGTTCAGGGTTCGGTTCTTATCACAGAACGTTCTGGGAGCATCAGGGTAAAGAGCTGCAGACACCATCAGCGTGAAAGCAGAAGGAACCTCACAAGAGCAGACGGTCAAGCTGACCTTAGATAAGACAGAGAGAGCGGCAGAGACCGTAGCAGGGAGTAAAACCGAAGGAGGAGCAGGTACTGGCAGACAGAATATCACACACTTTGATTTCTGCTAACACTAGGACAGACTGAGCAGGTTCAACGCCTCCCGTGGGTCGTGAAACACGTCAGCCTACTTGTGTGTGAAACCTACTCACTGTGTTTCATGGCTGCAGGCCTCGTTATTCCTGCTGAGCATGTCGACGGGCAGCTGGAGACTTTATGCTTCGTTCTCAGGAAAACATCGTCTTTGGGCGTCCAGTCCGGCAACAGTCGCCTCGAATGATTTAGAAAGCCGATACTGTTTTTATCAGGAAATGATCTGCTGAATTTCTTCTCAATTATCCTTACTTTTAAATATGGTCATCAGCCCGTGTTCGGCTCACATATGAGGATCCAGAGCCAGGAATTCTTCAGGAAATTAAGGGGACAAGCTGACGCGCTTGACCGTCCGTATTTAAAATTTGGAGTGTGATAGCGAGAGGAGGGTGTTGTTCCTGTCCAAGTGTTGAAGCGGAGGTGAGAACACAGCATGCAGCATCCCGCCCCAGGGGGAGGGGACGAGATGGCGAGAGATGGAGAGAATGACAGACATGGCTCTTGGTGAGGCTGAGATGTAGACTCTCCAAACAAAACTACGTAAACCTACAATAACAGCTCGAAGAACCTGACGTTCAACAGTGGATTGGCCGTGGATAAAGACGTTTTAGGCTGCAGACCTGAACTACTCATCTCACTTTTTCCATTTCAGCCCTTCCAGAGAAACGAACACAGAGCTTTTCTGAAATCACGTGCGGAGTGTAAAGTTTTCTCTGTCAGTTTCACTCAGACGGAGAATTTTTTTACCAAATAGATCAATAAATGGTATCAAACTATTATATTTATATCAAGTGTCTCTAACGCTAAAAAGCAGCATCGTGTCGTGCACCATATATCACAGATACTTGTCACAGTGACTTCTCACTGATTTTATGTTGGATTTATTTTACTCTAATTTTGGGAGAGCGTGATATAAAGTGAGAGATTTCCTCTGGCACAAACAGTAGAGAGAAGAAAAAAAGAGACGCTTCCTCTGTTGGACAGCGAGAGATATTTATAGATAACAGAGTTATCGTCAGACTGGAGGAGGAGTGAGCGAGGGATAGAAGAGGAGAAGAATGGGGTGAAGAGAGGCAGAAGAGGAGGGTAGAGAGGAAGGAACAGCCTGGCATGAAAACCTGGAGGAAGAAGAAGGAGGAAGGGAAGAATAAAGGCATCGGGAGGAGGGTAGGAGGGAAGATACAGTTCGTATGCAGAGGAAGAAAGAGGAGTCGGAGAGAGGGATGCAGAGGAGAGAAGAAAAAAGGAGGACAGGAGCTGCAGGATTTGCTGTTACTAGTGTCTGCATGATATCTATGAAATGATCTCATGATGTTGGCATTTCCAAAATACCACTGTGGGTGATTATACTGCTGCACTCCTCCTCCGCACAGAGGAACCAAACCAAACGCACTCAGTATTTATATGTCGTCAGCGCGGAGCCTGACCCCGACGCACACCCAGTCATCCTCCTGTGGCATTTTGGTTGCCGACTCATTTGTTGGTTATTCAGTTTATGAAACGTGTCTATTTATTGTCGTCCTTGGTGTTTATCTGTAAAATATGTATAACGTGCATGTCTACAAAAAACGCAAGCAAACGTTAGGCTGAACTTCAACTTCAGCAGGCGGCAGCAATAAACTAGAAATGTATTTAAGTCAATTCCAAGTCCGTGATGTTCCATAGCACGACAGAGCCTTCAGAGGACTTTTGACACCTCAGAGGCGTCTGATATTAACGATGTCCTTCACAAAGATAACCAGCTACTGGATGGACAAGAGGCTTAAACAAGTGAATATATCTGCACCTAGTTTGGAGCTCTTCCATGAGTTTGAACATTTCTGGTTTAGAGAAATACTGGTGTTTTTGAGTGAAGCTGTTCTCCCTCTGATGCGCACATGCAGTCGGGTCCCAGCCACAGTAAACGGCAGCTGTTGCTGGCCGGGTATCTGAACGTGTGCGCATGAATGACCCGTTAGAGGTTATGTAACGGCTCCCTCTCAGCCTCTTCCTCAAGTGGTCGAGGAAGAGGCGACACGTGCTGCCTGACCGAACCACCAGCCCGGTAGGAACCCAGAGACCCTGTCCCCGTCTGGGTTTCTGTTGCCCAAACACTGGTCCACAGCCCAAACAGAGACGCCTCAGTCCTGTAGTGAAAACACTCGTCTCCCAGCAGACACACACACTATCCAACAAAACCATCGACAGCGTGGAGGTATGTCATGATGTAATGCACAGTGTCTCTCTGAGGATGCAAGGCTGCAGGGTGTGAAAGGAATACTTCAGCACGGAAACATTCACACACACACACACACACACACACACACACACACACACACACACACAGAGCCTGGAAGGTAGGTGTGGCTGGTCCCAATGAGTGGGTGGCTCCTACGCCATATGGTCTCTGGGCTCTGTGACTCTACTGTCCTCTGTCCTCTCACAGTGCTGCATCACATACTCCTATAATACTAAGAACACACATCTATGTAAGTTTTCCATACTCTCACTCAAAGAGCTGTGTTCACACCATTCACGTAGCAGCTTCGTGTTTCTCTGCGGTTCAAGTGACAAACGTGGCTGGAGGCAGGTGACACCACCTAAAGCTAATTAACTCTGTGACTGACGGCAGAACAAAACGGAACTTGTTTAGGAAAATGATGAAGGTGCTGGTGTCGCATAGACTGCAGGAGTCACATTCTCCCGGTTCATCTTCTATTATTTATATCGTATCTGTTCATGTGCCTGAAGTATTTGGACCATGAAACATGAGCTAAATAAAAAATGCACACGGAAGACATTTGGCCGGGATGGTGGAGCAGCAGCGAGTAGCGACGTCTGCAGGTGGTTCACGTCCCAGTCCCTCCCTGGTGCGGGTCCCACCTCTCTGAACAAATAAAACTACATGGTAACGGATAATGAGAATAACTGCAGCACTAAACACAACAATCTTGCCTGAAGAGTTGATGAACTTCAAGAACACAGAAAGAAGCAAATAAAAGGTCCCAGATTCTGTGGGCTCAACACGGCCTGTTACTCGCGGTGTCAGCACAGACACGGGTTGTTTCTAATCTGCTAAGACATGGATTTTATCGGACTTTCTGTAGGTTGGAGCTTGTGACTGCAGCAGACAACCAGACAGAAAACACATCACGTTACACTGATGTTATCAGAATCAGAAGACTCTTTATCCGTTAGGGGCAATTAAAATGCAACAGAGCAGCGTGGCGTTAGATATAGGACAGGACAAACACCGGCAATAAAAAAAAATGCACACCTTAATTAAATAATTAAGGCGTCGGCAGTGTAGGAAAGACTGTAGTTTACGTTTATGGTGTAGAAATTGGTCTCATCGGCTGCAGTTAGAAAGCAGAGTGGCAAAGGTGGCTTCCCTCCTCTCAGCCCTACAGGAGATACAGCCGAGGCGTCGTCCAGAGATGTGGGAGGGGTCAGTGATGATTAGGCTGGTTGGTTGTAGACCTGCGTTCTGACAGGCAGGCCGATGATTTTACAGCACGCTGATGCAGCGTGCTGCAGTCTGTTCTGAATGCTTGTGTTGAGCATCGCCTGTAAAAGCGTCTTCCTCTCCTGTGCGGCTTAATAAAACTGAACTCAAGCAGTGCTCGCCACGTGGAATATTTGAGTTCTCTCTCTGGGGAGATCATAATTACACACATTAAGAGTATTAGGTCTATCTAATGCTGAACAGATTAGAGATGCACCGTCGCCCCTCGTTTCTGCCTCCACGTCCCTGAAGTGCAGAAAAAGAATCACAGCTTTCATCTGGACTCATCCAGTTGGCCCGTTTTGTGGAGAGAGGAGGGGGTGCATGTTGGGGTTCGTCTAGACGCCATGCTCAGCAGCCCGAGCAGCCTTCCAGGCACACAGCGTTACCATTATTCAGCTGCTGGCAGGCCTCCGCCTGCTCCACAGCCAGCATTAACATTGATGTTGGTACTGTGGGAGTGCAGGGAAATGCACCGGTTAATGAATAACTCAGTTTATTATCGATTGCAGACATCTTCCAGCGAATGCCTGCACCTGATAACTGTAGCCAGAAATGTTTTTACAGTTTCAAAGGAAGCGAGGTCGTCCAGTGCTGCCCCAGCGTCCATCTCGTCCTGGGTCTGCTGAAGGCCGTGAAGGCTCCTAGTTACCACATCCGTCTGGCAGTGCTAGTAACACAGCTGACTCAGTTATTGTGTGGTCCGATATTCACTCTCTCACTGGTGCAGCATGAACATGACATTATGGTCGGCGGCCAGCTAGCACACAGCAGCTTAGCAGAAGACGAGGGGTGAAACTCTAAATCCACGAAAAAGAAAAACGTCAAATGTTACACGTAAAGTTAAGATATGTGGATTTCTTTGAGGCACAGCTTTTGCCTCATGTTCCGCAAAACAAAGATGGTGACAGCGAATTTTATCATGATTTGTCAAATACATTTAAGAAATAGGACGTGCAACTACAGGAAATGTTTTTTCTCAGACTGAGGGTTCGAGTATACCTTCCAAAATTGGGCGGGTGCCTTGGCCGTGAAGGATCCACCCACCGGATCCTTTGATATCTAAAGAATAAAGGTCAGATTTCTCAGCTGCTTTTAAAGGAGCCTTTAAATGGGACAACTAAACGGCAGCGTTCAGAAGTGAGACACAGCTTTTGTCTGAGCCAACATCGCTGGCTGCCTGTAGTGTAACATGGAATACAGACAGAATACCACAGACAACAGACACACATAAAGCGAGCATCATGAAGACCTGTGCAGAATCACTGCTGCGCACAGATGCTGAAGAGGAAAAGATTTTCCTCAGGAGTTTAAAAAAGATCATTTTAAAGAAAAAGTATATTAAACCAAGACTACTCCAAATAAATGCTTGTGTGTGTGTGTGTGTGTGTGTGTGTGTGTGTGTGTGTGTGTGTGTGTGTGTGTGTGTGTGTGTGAGTGTGTGTGT
>JAUMTR010000005.1:1131829-1161295 GCA_032270685.1 Microctenopoma stevenorrisi | reverse complement strand
CTCTTGTTAAGTCCAGTCAGAACTCTGGCTGCAGCATTCTGGATTAACTGGAGGCTTTTGAGCGAGTTATTGGGACAAACTATCAGTAATGAATTACAGTAGTCCAGCCTAGAACTTACAAATGCATGGACTAGTTTCTCAGCATCACTCTGAGACAGGATGTTTCTAATCTCAAAAATATTTCTGAGGTGGAATCAGATGTTTGGGAGTTTATGATGTTTGAAGGAGATATTCTGGTCAAACGTGACTTCAGTACTGTAGACGAGAGATATGTCATCTCGGGAAGAAACCTCAGTCTTGTCTGAAATGTGGAGTAGGAAATAAGAGGACATCCAAACATTTACGTCTTATAAACAAGCTTGAAGTCTGACTAATTGATTTGTTTCATAGATAAATATAGCTGAGTATCATCTGCATGACAAAGGAAGTTTAGACAGTGTTTCATTACTTTTCTCTGCTCGGCAGAGTAAAAGTGCTGTTCTGTTAATTCCAGTGACATGTTGCAGTCTAACAAGATGAGTACAGAGAAGTCTGTTGTCTGAAGCTAGGAGAAGATCATTGGTCACTTCTCCCACTGCTGTGATTTACTCTAAATCCTGACTAAATCTTCATACAGGTTGTTTCTGGTGAAGAATGGAGAGAAAAAGGAGACAGCAGCTTCTAGTGGTGACAGTGAAGAAGTCCTCAGACTCTTCAGAGACATTTTAATCCAACACGTGATCTCTGCCTTTTCTGAGTGTAAAAAATGTTTGAACCTGTCTCACCAATCATTTATACAGGACAGGAGACGTGTCCACGTCTCTCTACATCATTATCACAGTGTGGAAATATTTTATTAAAACTAAAAGTTCTTAAGTATAGGTGCAAAATGACAGAAAGATTCATACACGACATTATCATAAAACATTCAGATTCAATGATTTAAACGCACATGTTTGGTCTCTCTCATATTTAAACACTTCTCGTTTTATTCATTTAGTTCTAAACACAGACACATCCACAGAGGAGGAGGACCAGAGGAAGGGTGGAGCAAACGAAGGAGGAGGGAGAGTGGGAAAAGGAAAACAGCGCAAGAAGCAGAAGGAGGAAGAAGAGGAGGCAAAGGGGAACACGGGCGCAGCACAACACCAGCAGGAGACTGTCACTTCCACACCACGTGAACCACCGGGGCTGCAGCATCTTCTGGGACAAAGCCACAAACGCCCGGTGCCGCGGAAGCTTCCATCCGCCACCGACTGTGAGGTTCGAGGATCAGAGGCCGCCGGAGAGCTCCGATCAGCCGACATGCCTGCAGACCTCACGGTGTCTCTGTCGGTGCTCGCGGGGATCGTGGCGCTGAGCGAGGTGACCCGCAGGGTGCTGACCGGGGCCCTCGCGAGGACCGGGCTCTCTGTGTATGCGGTGGAGCTCGCGTCCACGTTTCAGCTGTGCTGCTGCACGCACGAGCTTAAACTGCTTTCTGACGTGGGCGGGATCACGCCTCGTCTCGCGCTCACCTTGACGTACCTGGCGGCTCTCGTGCACGGACTTACCTTCAGCGGAGCCATCGGCAACCCTTCCGCTGCGCTCGAGCACGCATACCACGCGCGGATCTCGGGCTGGTGTGCCCTGCGGCGCATCGCGTGCCAGTTCGCCGCGGGACTCGCCGCTCGCGCCGCCGTTCCGGTGATCTGGGGCTTGGGGATGTCGGGACTGCACGTGCGACACAAGCTGCTCGGTTACCGGTGCATCAGCTCACTTCACGCGCCCCTGCCCAAGGCCGCCGGCGTGGAGCTCGCGTGCGCCTTTGCGGTTCAGACTGCTATTACGCACACGCGCTCAATGGAGGAGAAATATCGCGTGCACGCAGTAGCTGCGGCCATCACGTCATCAGTTTATGCAGGTAGGACAGATGTGAAACGTTTGTTACCAACAGCTCAGACACATGTTCACCCTTCAGAAACAAACCCGTATCTTACACACAGGAAAGATGATCTTTGTGCATCATTTACGGCTGGGGATAAACGTCCGAAAAACACGGAGCTCTTAACAGTTTTGTTGTTAAGAGCTCGGAATGGAAGAATAAATAAAGGATCTCCTTTGTTTTCCTAAAGCAACAAACATTTTTCCATTATGTCCCTTATTCTATTCTGTACGCTATAATACTTCATTTTCTTCTTTCTTATCATTATTGATACCTGTAGAACTCTTTCTGTGATAACTTGGTCCCTAACAAACACCACTAAAGGTGTTTTTTATGTCCAGGCGGCCATCTGACAGGAGCAGTGTTTAACCCGGCACTGGCCTTCTCCACACAGTTCCCCTGCAGTGGAAACTCCTTCCTGGACTACTGCCTGGTCTACTGGCTCGGCCCGCTGCTCGGTAAGACCCACCGATGTACATGCGTCTTTAATGCTTGATGTGAACCACCTGCTCAGCACCACAGCAGACACACAGCCAGAAATCACTGGAGCCAAAACCACATGACTACAGGCAGTGAGCGATGACTAATTTTCAGACTTTGATGGAACTTCTGTTTCAGTTTGCAGCCTCATCCTCACTTTATGCTGCTACTACTCAAACATGTGGAGCTCCACAGGTTGATCAACAGCGCATTTGACCTTGGATATTCATCCCGCACTGTGGATCAGAAAATAAATACATTTAAGTGTGACAGCAGCTGGAAGAAGCATGTGAAGTACCCCGCTCATGGAACTTACATCATTTATCACATACTATAGAGTCATGTTGTAGGTGATTGCACTCTCTATGAACATTTCCATTTTGTGGGACGGTAGATCTGAACAGCTCTAGATAATCACACTGCATCACTCAGACGTACAAAGGTGTAAAAGCTCCAAACCCAAATTCTTACATAGAAATGTATTATTAAAACCATGTTTACCTGCTCTTCAGGTATGATGAGCTCAGTGCTGCTGTTTGATAAACTCGTCCCTCTGCTGTTGAGAAAATCACGTTGGTGCCAGGAGATGAAGAAGAGGACATGAACAGAGACAAAGGCAGGAGAGGCCTCCAGCAGGACATTTCAGTATCCAGAAAATAAAGAGACTCTCAGGGGAATTAAGCATAAACAAAAACGTTCCTGCAGTAAAAAGCACACTACCCTGCAATAAACGCAACTTTTAGATGAGAAGAGAAATAAATCACTTGGAGTTTTGCATGATTGTATTATTTAATTTGGTAATTTGACTAATTTATTAACCGACTACAGAAAACTGAGAATGTGGTGTTCTGAAAAATCTTGTTTGAAGATAAGATTGATAATTTTACCGCATGTGCTGTTTAATTTAAAAAACTGGAAACAAAATAAAAATGATTAATAAGGGAAAAAAAATTGTTTTTCCTTTTGTTTTACCCAAAACATTATTACAGACAACTGTCATTATTCTGCAGGACACTGTTATCTTCTATTAAGTTTTATAAAAATATAGTGGAGCTTAAATTGTAATAAATCAAATAAAGAAACAAAAACTATGCATTTATTGACAGTTTGATACAAAGACATCAACTTTCTGCAGGAAAGAAAATCGGATATTAAATTTGTCTTTAGGTACAAAACAGAAACAGCGTTTTTACAGTCAGGTAATAGATCTGAGCTCTCAGGCTGCGTCTCAATAGTCTACAAAAGCTGACTCGTCTGTGCAGAACAGCTCATTTTGTTCTTATGACCAGGACAAATCAGCAGAAAATCAACAACCCAAAGTCCAGTGAAACACAGAAGCTGCGGGAAGCTACAGAATATTAGTGAGATGATGGAAAAGTTTGTTTAAAGATGAGAACAAGAGAATACAAGTAAGAGCTGAGAACGTTAAACAAGTGCTGCGGTCCTCCTCTCCTCCCCAATCACACGATCCAGCTTCGATCGACCGCTGAGGCGACGTCTACAGAGTCGAGACACAGACGAACCAGTCAAAAGCCAGACGATCTAAATCAACTCAACTGTCAGAAACGGCCTGAGCTAGTTCCCTTCAAATGACTGTTCCGTTTCATATTTGAGACTTACCAGTGCTCAACGTCTGCATCCTCAAACTGTCCAGCCTCCATCACTGCTGCATCAACCTCCATACCATCTGTCGACAACAGAAACAGGATGAACGGGCTACAAAGGCCGACGTTCAACATCATCCAAGAGCATATTTCAGTTTCTGTAACACATTTTTATCCAGATGAACCTGACCCACCATCAAAACAACATACGCTGAAGCGGCATACGTTTTTTAAGCAGCACGTTTCTGAACAACCTGCAACAGCTCCCAATAACTTTTCCGTTTACACTGCCCCGTGTCAGACTCTAAGAAGAACAGCTCTGCACTCAGCAGGCTGGTGTGAGGATGTGACTCCAACCTTCAAATTCTGCTTTGCTTTCCTCAGTCCGGACCCCGGCCATGTGGTACTGCTGAGTGGCCGACTGGGCCAGCATTCCCTCCAGCCTCTCCAGCGTGGCATGACCCTCCTGTGTTAGCGACGACAGGCCTTCGTCACAGGTGTAGAATGTCGGGATGTCGGCATGACCGTGTTCTGGGTGGAGAAAAATGTTTGTTGTGGTGTGTCAGGAGGCGAATTCAGTAGAATACAGACCATAACCCAAACATGGATATGATTAGTAGTTACTGAAATCCTGCATCAGGCTTCCAGGTAATTGTATTAAAAAAATCCGTCACAGCGAGCAATAGTTACAGTAAAAATGTTCCATACATGAAGTAAAGTTGTCTCACCTGCCTCTGCATCCAGAGTCCACACAACCCGAGAGAGAGACGAACAAAAGAGACACAAAGAAGCTGAGTGAGCCTTTTTTAATTCAGTCCAACAGGTCTGGTAACAAACCTGCATCTTCAGCGTTAAAGTATTAAAGACAAACAGCTTGCTGTGAAGGGAACTTTATGCGCTGGTCCTTACCGGCCTCCTCCACGTCGTACTCCTCTCCCTCAAAGTCGTTGTCCGAGTCTTCGTCCTCTGGGTCGGGGTGCAGCGCCTGGCACTCGCACATCGCAGAGAACATGGACTCCACTGTAAAATCCAACGTTTAGTTAAATGAGCCTGTGTCAGTGAAATGTATCGATAAACACATAAATCAGTGCGGTAACTCACACACTCCCTTATCACTGGGCACAAATCGAATCTCTGTGATCACTCCTTCATCTTCATCATCGCCGCCACAGCTGCTGCCGTCTTCATCGTTGCCATCATCACCATCGTCATCAGCTGCTGCTGCTGCTGCTGCTTTCTCTGCCATTTCTGCCTCATTCTCGTCTGGGATGGATGAAGGTGAAAACATCAGTTTCAAACGGACAGGAGATGATTTTACACGTAACATTTTCTGAAGCCTGTTTACGTTTAGAGATTTTTCTCGATGGTCTTAAGTCTAAAAACGAAACATAAGACCTTTTACAACAAGAGATGACTTTTCACCACCACCTGAATCAAAGGTGAAGGTGCCAGATTGATGTGATAGTACACATTTGATAAACACATCTCCTCTCACCACTGAGTTTGCCGTTGACCATGACATAGAGGTGCTCCTGTGGGTAGGCACTGACATCTCTGGAGATGGCATGCAAGCCAATGGTGGGATACTCGAGAGAGAAACCCATCCCAGAGCCATCGAACCAAGATAAACGTCTGAAAAACGAAATGCATGCTGATAGTTGTTTACTGACATTAAATTGAGTGAGTAAAACCCTTATATCCTAAAACAGGAAAGGTTATGAACAGCAAATCTAGAAAAAAATGACAAAATACTTTATTTTTGGCATTTTAAAAGATCTCATTATTTAAATGATGGCCAATAACGTTGATTTTAGTCGCCTAATCGGTTAATTCAGTCAAGCTCTTACTTTGAAAAGGCTAACCCGGAAGTGTTCAGCATGACATGAACGCTGCTTTTTGTTTAACCAGTTGTTGATGTTTGTGCGCCGGTTTTAGCGTTATTAAATGTCACGTATATGTTTACCGCTGACGATACTACACGTGAAACACACAGGTGAACATGAAACACGTGGTTTTAACACGAAAACAAGCGCCACGTGCAAAACCTACGTTTCAGCGACGTACAGCGTGCCGCAGCCCAGCCTCTGGCCGTCCATCACCGCCGTGGTCTCGGGCTGCTCGTGTCGCACACCGTCGGTGGGAGGACGGAGGTTCGTTAGTAAAACCATCGTTAACGACTGTGGGTCCGCTGGGGAGGAAAGAAAGAAACACCGGCGTCAAACCGAAGCTGCGCTAGCTAGATTTTAACTCCAGACAAGTTCCTAGTAAATATGTGTGGGACCCGCTGGATGCGGATAGAGTGCGAGCCGGAAGTATGCTTCTGGTCCTGGATTTAACAAAAAGCAGCGCAAACTGTTCAGAGAAGGGATTTAAAAGTTGAAAGTCACAAAACATACAAGTGTTGCTGAAGCTAAGTGCTGCGCAGCGTCCTTCTGTCAAAGACGAAGTATCGCGGCAAGATGGATCCGTGCCTCCTCACGTCACGTGACCAACGCGCCCGTGCGTCACTTCGCTTTAAGCCCGATCACAACAAACAGAAGAAAAACAAGCGGGAGCATATAAGAGACCGATTGTGTCCTTCCTTAAGGTGAAATAGTAGTTTATAACAGTTCATAAATCGACGCGGAAACACTCGGGTTGCGCGGGAAAATTCATGCTGTAGATTTTTAAGTGTTAAAGAATTTGTTTTGGTCACATTGTGAAACTCCATTTATTCGGATGCTTTTATTGTGAAAATTTGCAGGACGTTTTTTGTTTATTGTATCAATGTTTTTCACGAAAAGGAATTTACAGTTGCAAACCTGAAAATTATAAGACACAGTCCACGTGGATCGTGAATCAGTTAGTTCACGATGTGTAGTGTCATTACACATCTTGTTATAGAAATTCTATAACCCGTTTCAGAACAGGTGTTAAGCATTAGTTTAATCAACTGAGTCAAAGTTACCCTGAGCTATGCCCAAGTAACACCAAGTAAACGTGGCACTATAAAAGTCAACTTCCCTTGTGTTCCTGTAGCTCCCTGTGAAACAACTCTATAAAGTGTACCTACAAAAACACATTGAAAAGTCAGATATGGAAATGGACCATATACGGCTTCAAAGCAACAAAAAACAGAACTAGAAATACAACTGCTGGATCATCAGTTGGCGGTGGATGATTTTTAATTGTATAAACAACAAATGATTAACTGGACAACATTTGAACTTGCAGGAAATAAAGGAGGCTTCATAAAATAAGACGCATTTTATCTTTCTCTGATTCTGGATGTGATGTTTCAGTCAGACATGACTGTCTGCAGACGATGTCCAGCAGACGGCGCTGGCAGGGGAACCCTCCGTCTCCCAGTAGATAACCATCAAACTCCCCTATGATAATATTACAAGATACAGTTTCTGTTTCAGTAGCAATAAGAGGAAACAGAATAGTGATCAGGATGAAGCTGTACTTTACATAAACTCACCACTCAGGGTGGACTCATGAAAAGTTCAATAGTCATATACAGACCCAGGCCACTTTGCTTCCACATTACTAATAATGTATTGAGCATCACTTATGATCTTCAGGGATGAGAAGAATAATTACAATACAGCTGATGCAGCTAAAGTATGTTTCATTTGGGAAGTTAAAAGCTTTTATTTACACTTGATGCTGTGGACAGAATTCACACAATGTCCTTCATTTATTCAAGGAGCTATGATGGGAATGTGAGATCCATCAATGCAGCAGGTCACACCTGGAAACCCTAAATGTCACATTGATGAGCTTCCAGTCTCACATACACTAATTATTGCTTACACTGATTCCTGCAGTTCTGTGGATCCTTCCTTGAGATGTCTGGTTGTTCTGTGACCTTGGAAATCTACAAAGGTGCACAGAAATCTATGCTATGTGCCTGGGTCATAGGAGAGATGTGCGGACTGAGAATATTTCTTAAATTATTGATGAAAACAGTAACGCTGCCACAGATACTCATTGGGAAGTGATGCAACTGACTCAGAGTGACGCTGAACTTGCTTTGTGAAACCAAAAAACCAGGGTTTCCCCACATCTCTGGGTTAACTAACTCAGGGTTTTCACTAAAACGGGCCCCCGGTAAGGCTCGAAGAAGACAATCATGATGTCCACCCCGAAGTTGCTTTTGTGTGAATGTAGAAATCAGCTGCACCTGAATAAATCTGTCATCTCTTTTACTGTAGCTCAACCAAGTTTCTTTTATTATGTATTTTTCATGTATGTACCTCAAAATACTAAATAGCAAATGTTATTTATGTTGACTATTTTATTTTGAAGTAGAGGACCAATCATATGTGACTCGTCTAACTTTACACATTTAATATTAGCTTGTAGTTACAGACTACGGTCACCAGATGACAGAAGCCTCGCGCTAGTACTCAGTACAGTGACTGTTCTCGTGTTTTCCTTCATCTTGTTTTACTCCGTAATTTCACAGGGAAAGTGGGAGTGTACTTTTCACAAAACAAAATAAATACGTTTGCAACATAAGTAAAGTGATTTAGGCATTTCCATTTCCTTTAATCATCGGATTTGTCTAAGGTTTAAGCTTTGAGAAGTGGTTGGACAAAACAAGCACTTTTTACAAACTCATCCACTAAAAGAATATAATCAGCTGCAACAGCAACGTGATTCCCCTGAGCCACCTGTAGCAGTAAGATGCTTCTTGTGCAGTGCAGAGGTAATAACCTCAAAGGAACTTAGCAGTCCCCCTATTTACAAAATATACCTAAAGTTATATTAGATTTTCCATTTTCAGAGGACAGAAAATAACGTAATAATCTAGAGAACAAAAAAAGGCTCAGACACGGGACGTTTTTGAGGAGATGCCTTGGATGTTGGTTTTAATAACTTAGAAAACATTTATGTTACAGCGATACTACAGTAACAGTACAACAGAGAACATGGAAGGAGCCACATTCACGCCCAGTGGTGCCTGTTTGAAGCCAGATAATAAAAAAACCAACAGATTCTGGTGGAATAAACACACGTTACTCTTCTTTTACTGCTGGAGCAGGTCCAGTGATATTTTAGTCAGCAAAAGGTTTAGCTGTCATTGATCCAAATGTTGTCTGAGGGTAATGCAAAGTCTGGGTTAAGTATCAGAATGAAAATACTGGCGTTGTCTCAGTGTGACTGTAACAAAACTCTTCAAACTTCATTTCCAGCCAAGCTTTTTCACACATGCTGTGAAATCCAATCCAAAGAGCAGTTCGTCTAATCTAACTGGTCTCATCAGACCTGAACAACCACAGGAAAGTACCTGAAAGACTTAGCCGGCAGTAAAGTCCACACCACGTTTATGTGACACAACCAGGAGCAACCGAGCTGGTTCAAAACCCCCGAAACACAAAGTCTTTAGAAAATATGAGGGATTTTTACGACCTCATCCTCGTGTATGATTTGGTTTCAAAGTGTACATCACTGAGACAATCAGATTTCTAATCATGCTGACATCTTAAGAGTGATCAAACCATGAGAACGATTCAGACCCATGTAATAAAAACTCTAAACTATCAGCTGCTCAGAGCCTGAAACAACTTGTTTACTTTATGTTTGATGTGGTTATAAAAATACTTTGTTTCGCTCTCGTGCCTCATCACATCACTGGTATAAGAGAGAAAATAAAACAGAATTCTGTGGTTTTTATCTGTAATTTGCTTCTGATTTAAACAAACTCATGATTTTTCCCCTGATGTACCAGGGCTGATAACTAGAAATATCAGGACCACTCCACCCATCCACAGCTAACGACCCACGTACCAAACTCTCCATAAATGTTTTCTCTAATTGACCTGCAAAGAAAATGTGTAATTTATTATATAATTGATTTTTGCTACAAATTTTAATCCGTATCATTTTATATTTAAACAGTTATTTTATATATTATTAGATATTTCAGATAGTTGTTAGTTATTAGTGAAAGACTTGAAAATGTTTTGTGGCAGAAAACGATTTAACTGAGGAAAACGTGAGGACGTTTTATCGCAGATGAAGAACAAGCGAAGAAATTTAAGTAAGTAAATCTCAGTTAAGTTCGATAAATACGAGTTCAGAGTTTGGACATAAACCACAAAATCTCCCTGGAATTTTATTTTACTGACCAAAAGAAATAAAAGCGAGTAGTAAAATAAACTGTTTATACTGAGGCTTTGTAGGAGGGTGTTCGAGTGATGAGACACCAGCGCTCGTCCACACAGTGAAAAACTTCACCTGCCAAGTGTCAGATCAACGTAAACCCCAAAAAAAAACAAACAGCTGTGGGGGTGGGCGGAGGAGGAAGTGACTCTTTACACGTGAACGGGCTCCACGCTGGTCTCGGGTCCAAACCCCATCGATCCACACATCACTCGCAGCAGCATCTCTCCTCCTCGCTCTCCTTCGTATAGAAAATATAACACTATGTTTTACAAGAGGACTAAAGAGAACAGAACATCTATTATCTTACAGGAAACAGCGTACAGGCAAAGTTATGTACAGCAAACACGTTCCCCCCGACCCAGGCGCCCGTGAACGGATGAGCGACCAGTGTGGAGCTCAACATTTGGTCAAACTGGTCCAGTGTGAAACCGTTTCAGCGAGTCTCTGAGTCTCGCAGTCAGATGATCCTCATCCTCTTCTTCACTGATCAGGTGAATCAGAGGCAGCCTGGAGGTTATACGTAGATTTAGCAGGTAAAATGTGAGAAAAACCACTAAAGTAACGCGCTTTATTTCTCGCATTTCTGACGAGGCGCACCTGAACGCACCATCCCCGTCTGGCTCCTGCCCTCGAAGGTTTTGGATTCACACTGGTACTCACCTTGGCCGCGGGCGTTTGTAAGTGCTATGAGAATGATGAAGTGCTTTAGAATGAAACTACAAAAAGACTCCGGAGTCTGACCCGGTCCACCCCCGTCCCGTCCCGTGGACCCACCACAGAGGTGCCGCTAACTCAGGAGTTCAGGGAAATGGTCACAACAAGCTCCAGCTGCCAGTCCTGCCGCCGTGAGGGCGAGTTTGGTCCAGCCGGTGATTAAGATGACAGGAAATGAGTGCGTGTGAGCACTCTACCACAATACACCAGCGAGGAGGAGGAGGAGGAGCGAGACAGGGGAGTGGGGAGAAGACTGGAAGGTGGTTTGTGGGTGAAAAGGCCTGACCAAAGAAAAAAGGGAAAGAAATGAGCGAGTTTTTCATCATGACTGTGGACTGTTCTGCTCAGAGTTTAATGAGTCTGTCTGGACGCTCTCCTCTTCATCCTCCGCCTCGTCTTCCTCTGGATGTAAGGGGCCTTTGTGCCTGCCTGGCCTGTCTGATGCTGCATTGTCCCTGGGCACAACCGTACTCTCGGCCCCTCTGGAGGTCCGATGTGCGTTTGATGGAGACAGGCTGCGGCCCCTCGCTTTTACCTGAGCATCGCTGTTGGCCCTCTGCTCCGCTACCGAAGACTTTCTAAGCTCCTCCTCCTCCTCATCATCAGAGTCGATGCGGTTGAGTCTTTTGCGGACTGGCCGATCCTCTTCCGATGACGACTCCGACTCCTCTGACTCCTGTGAGTCCTGCGAGTCCTCGTCATCTTCGTCGTCTGTTGAAGGGCGCCGCTTCTTCAGCATCTGAGCGAGCCGTTTGCGCCGCTGCTGTGACAGTATGTCCCTCCTCTTCCCCCTGCCCATGTGCTCCACACCCTCCTCCTCTCTGCCTGTCCTCTTTAACCTCCTCCGCTTGTGTCTGTCCTCGTATTTTAACAGTTTCCCTTTCAGTCTCCTCCCTCTATCGCCGCCGCCATCCTCGTCCTCGTATCTCCTCCGCTTTTCCCTCGTCCTGTTTCTCCGGAGGTGGTCGTCCTCTCTCCTCCTCTTGCTGCTCACTCTCCTTTGCCGGTCATCTTCCTCTTCGTCGTCATAATCGTCATACTCCTCTGAGTCTCTGGAGGACGGTGTCACTGAAAGGAAAAGACAGAGGAGGACCAGCAAATATGAGAAAGCACTTTCACGGCTGCACCTGATCCTGTTTCCAGCATGTAAAGAGCTGTAGTGGACACGGGGACTGACCGTCGCTGTAGTCGCTGGAGAGATGCTCCTTGCGTGGCCTGCTGCATGGTTTAACCTTGTCCCTGTGGGTGGAGGTGTGGGAGTTGTCTGAAGACTCGGACGTCTCGCAGTAGTTGACCTGCTGGCGCTGGCCCCGCCTCAGACCCCGCCTCTTGTCCGTGTCGCCGTCGGACATGTCACTGAACTGGTCCGAGTCTGCGCGGACACACGGAGGGAGACATAGTGTTTAACTTCTGCTTCTGCCTCCACGTCCCCACCTTCCTGCTGCTGGACACCTGACACCTGAAAACCACCACAGCAACAAACCACAAAACAAGCCTGAACCACTCGCACCTCTCTCTTCATCGCTGCCTTCCTCCTCTTCCTCGGAGGAGTGTCTGCGCCGCCTCGGCCGTTTCCTGCCCCTGTGCTGGGTCCTGGATGGTCGGTGTTTAGGGACCCCTTTCAACGCCTGCTTGGGACGACTGCCACTGTCCCAGCTGCCCACGTCGCTGCCTGCACCTTCCTCTTGATCATCGTCGTCTGCCCCCGACACACCGAAATCCTCGTCCTCAGAGCTGTGCGAGGAAGAGGAGGAGAACAGATGAGCCGGGCTTCTTGCGGAGCAGATGGAAAACGCGGCGCGCGCGCGCGTTACCTGTTACTGAGCATGAACTCGTCCTCGCTCTCTGCTGCCGTGCTGTCGCTCTCCAGGTCGTTCAGCCTGCGCTTCTTCCTGCTCCTGGCCGCGCGGCTCTGGTTTCTGATTGGTCGCCGGCTCTCCTTCCCCTCCTCTGACAGGACGGCAGTGATTCCTTTTCCCCGTCCTGCTCCTACGTCAAAGAAACGTCCTGGGAACTCAGTGAAGCATCCCATGGACAGAAACCGCATTCAAATAAACTACATGAGATACTTCAACTTCACCGGGAGCTGAACGTGGCACCAGTCTGAACAACAGCTGAGCTCTCAGACTTTAAGACCTGAACAGCACCTCGTCTTCACGTGATCTACTCACCGCCACACAGGTCCCTGATGTCCTCCTCGATAGCCTCGTCGATGGCATCGTCGAAGTCATCAAACCTGCAACACACAGCATGTGGAGGATTTCAGGCTCTTACTGTGGCAAAGAGTCAGCAGGGATGACTCACGTAGGAGCCGCCCCGTTGGTCCACGTAGCTGTGGATATTAATCACTGATTAAAGCGGCTGCTGTGCGTTTCCATGAGTGAATGTAACATTACCTGTAGCTGATGTGTTTTCTGGTTCTGGTTGATCTCCTTCCCAGATTTTTACTCTTTTTGGAATCTTTCTTCTTCGCAGACTTCTGCTGCTCCTCCTCTTCCTCCCCCTCCTCGTCTCCCTCCTGGTGGCACCACACACACACACACACACACACAGTAATGTGTTTGTCACACTGTGAGATTCATACTAAAATGGTGAAGCTGGGATTAAACCGTCGCTGTAGAGATGAGCTGAACCTGACTGGTGCAGCGATAAAAGGAAACCTGTACCAGTGCGGTTTACTCACAGGAATGATGTTCTCCACACTGATTCCCACGTACACCAGTCGTTCCCTCCTGGAGACACAGGAGAGTCAAAACCCACACACGCAGCTCTGAATGTAAATCTTGTGTTTGTGCGCTCACCTCCTCTCCGCTCTCTCCTTTTTCTTCAGCGCACTGTCCAGATTCTGCAGCTGCTCCTCTAGTTTCTCACACAGAAGCTTCTGAAGGGAGGAAGCAAAACACAACAATGTGTGACACAGTGTCTACACCAATGACTGTCGCTCCACAGAACTACACCCCTGGGCAGGATTCTGGGTAAGTCGCGCAGCTGGCCAGGTAGAAAACAAACGAGCATCACCCCAGCATCATTGTGAAGCAGGATTCACCGAGCGCTGGATTGTTCACCCACTATTAGAGAACGTGAGCTGGGTTTAGACCGCGCTGAGACAGGTTAGTTGTACCCAATGATGATGTGCTATGTAGTAGTAATCCTCACTCAGTGACCCTGCGCCCAGACCTGCTGATTCTCTAGCAGAGACCAGTCAAGCTCCACGGTGCTGGGGAGCGAGTGAAGCGCCTGACACCAGCACGGTGCATAAAACTACGTGACGTCAGTGTAAATGTCACAGTTTGATAAGAGGTGTTGCGATTCCGTCCCTGTACAGCTTACGTGTTGGCACGGCGGACAGAACCACTCTCCGTCTGGGATCAACATGAGCGGCGGCCGCAGACAGGCGGTGTGATATCCACTGTCACAGGAGTCGCACAGCAGGATCTGGGAACACAAACAGGGAGATGAGGTAATGTCTTCACGCTCGCAGCACAGCGCTGTGTAGGGAACACAGATGTTCCTGAACGCCTCACAGCACAGTGGACCTGCACCGCGGTTCTGTGGCTGCTGACAGTGAAAACACACCAGCTCAGGATGGTTGGGCAGGCCACAGTGAGAGCAGGCATCCTCAACGGGAAGCTCCTCTGATTTAAAGGATTCTTCAGAGTCGCTGCCGGCTTCACTTTCCTCCTCTCCTCCTCCTCCTCCTCTCTTTCCTGTGTCGTCCACCTCTCCTCCCTCGTTCAGTTTGCGTCTCTTCGAGCGAATGTTGGACCACCGCGGGCGTCGATGCCTCCGTTTACCCTGAAAAGGCAACAGAGACAGAACGTTTGTTTATCTGCTCTTCTCACCCAGACACTCGTTCAGGAACATTCTACCTTTCGTTTCCTAACTTGTCCAACGGGTTGTGTTTTTCTGTCTTTCTTTGTCGTTGGACTCTGCTCTCCCTCGTCTTCGTCGTCTTCCTCTGACTCTTCGTCGTCTCCTCTTGGTCTGGTGGGCAGTGCCTGTTTCCTCTGTGGTTTCTTTTTCTGGCTCTCGGCAGCCTTCGAACTCGGCCTGCAGGTTGGCAAAGCAGATGATCTTCAAGGAAAAAGGTATAGATGTGGCTGAAATTATTAAAGCAGCTGCTCCTGAGACTTCACTGGACAAAGACAAACACAAAGTTCATTCTCTGAACCCCCACCTTCAAGAATCGATTGATGCACGTACCTGCAAATCCTCGCAGATCTCCTCAGAGCCTTCCCCTCCTCCTGCACCTCCTGCTCCCTGTCTCTCTCTTCCTCCTTTCCCCCTTTTCCCCTCAACTTATTTCTCCGGTGAGGTGGAATCTTTATCTTCAACCGGATCCCTTCTTTCTGGAGCTCAGACGAGGCTTCCTCCAGCGGGCGCTGCCTCTCCGCTGACCCCGTGTCCTTCACCTTCTCCTGGGATGACAAGCCACCATTCAGCCCATCTCCCCAATGGTCCTGCTGGTCCGTTTTATCTTTCTGGTCCACTCTTAGAGGTGGGGTTGTGGTCCCGGAACCTGCTTCCAACTTTCCTAAAGTGCTTTTGTTCCTTTCATGGTCACTTTCCCTTCCCCCCTCCTTCCTGCTGTCCGGGTCGCCGTCTGTCTGTTGATGACTGCTGTGGACAGTTTTTGTTCCCATGTCCAACTGTTCCTCTGCTGTCTTTTTACTCTGGTCCTCTGTCATCTGTTTCTGGGGCTCCCGTGTCGACTGAGACAGCGATGAGGCACTAACAGAGTCTACTTTCCCCTCGATAGCTTCAGGGAGTTTTCTGGCTGCCTGAGCGTCAACCGCAGTATGAGGAGGAGGAAGAGCAGTGGTTGCTGCTGCTGCTGCCGTCTCCCCTTCAACAGGTCCTTTCCTCACAAGCACTGACTGCCGGCTCACCTCTCTCTCTTCCTCCACTGCTCTGCAGCCCCGGCGCTCTAAACTGAGCCCATTTGGTTCGTGCTGCTCAGCATCGGGGGCTCTGTGACGCTCGGATGGGCTACAGATGACCCCAACGTGGCCTACGACCCCTATGACTCCATTTTGTCCCCCTTTGTGTGGCAGGAGGACAGCTGCTCTCCCGTTAGTCAGCTCTAGCCGTGACGCAGTGACCACTGGTTGCTGCTGCTGCTGCGGCTGTTGAGAGGCGGCTGGACCAACAGGGGGCGCCGGTGGGTTGGGTAACCCTCCCTCTCGTCCATGAGCGTCCTTGCTCTGGATCACTGATGGGTTACAAACAATAATGCTGCTGCTGCTGTTATTGTTCAGGTGGTTGCTCTGGTAGCTGTCAGCGAGCTTCAGCTCCCTCTTCTTCAGTGGTATCTTAGCCTGCTGGTTGCTCCTGACGACAGCCCGTTCCTCTTCCTTGCTCATCTCCTGTTTTGTCACCGTCACACCTGGTGCCATGACGACCGACACAGCGTTTTTAGTAGTGTCGGGTTCCCTCGATTCTGATTTGACAATGGTGGTGATAGTGCTCACGCGGTTATCGAAGACAGGCAGTTTGTGCTCATTGTTCTCTTCAGCGTTAGCGTTTTCCTGCTCGGCGGGCTGCGTCTGCTCCTGCTTTATCACTGTGCAACAAACAAAAAGACAACATGTCATTTTTTTTCTTCTCGTATCTGACACATGCAATTATTGAAAAAGCTATTGTGGCAGGTCAGATGTTGGGCGGCGTGATAGCTCAGCAGTCGTCTTCAAACACGAGGGTGAGCGGGTTCGATTCTCCGTCTCCACAAAGCTACATGAGGAGGTGTTCTTGGACCAGACACTGATACCCCGTAGTAGCGCAGACACGGGTCAATAGGATCAATAAAGTGTTCATTATTATTACTGTTATTATAATTTGGCAGATAGTGGATCTACCCCAGTCAAAGTGGTGCCTGAAGGTTGGTGAACCTACTGGTCCTGCTTTGCTAGTGTATTACCATGTCTCAGAGGTTTCTCTTTCTTTACGTGGTCAGCTTTCTGAGTATCAGTGTTTTCCTCTGTGGCCACGGAGGGTTCTGGTTTGGTTCCTCTTCTGGCCTCATCTAAATAATCATAATCAACACACACAAAGATGAAAGCTGAGGTCACACATGGGATCTCAGCAAATAGCAATGCCGTTAGCATAAAGAGACTGATAGGACTCCCTGACGAGTCCTTCCTGAGCCTGTCACATCTGCCCAACAACCATCTTTCTAGTATTGGGAAGCAAGGCTAAGTGAACAAGACTGTGTGCCACCAAAAATCAGGTGGAACACTGTGCAGACACGTTCCTTAGCGGGTAAAGTTAAAAATACGTTAACTGTGTTATAATTGGACGTTTCAATAGTTCAACTTCACAATATTTTATTAGTTTAAAGCCTCTCCGGCTTCTTCTTCTGATCGTAAGGTATAAAAATGCCTTTTTGGAAGTTATTCTCTCACCTTTATTAACAGGGAGACATTTTGGAGACAAGTATTTTCTGTATTCATTGAAACCTCTGAAATTATTTCTAACACGCAGTCTTCAGCCCTGTGCTAATATTTTTTAATTCTCCAAACATACCTGCACCTTTCTCTGCAGGGCTGGCACTTCTGGATCCGATCTGGTTCTGGTCCCGGTCCTGAAAATGGTTTGGATCAATTTGGGCTTTCAGCAGTTCCAGAGCCTCAGCCAGGTCATTACGAGTCCTGAGAAGACAGTTTGGATACGTGGCTCAAACAGAAGCACAGAGGCTACTTTACAGGGTTGGAATCTAAAAAGACAAGAGAGCTACCTGACGATGCACTTCCAGGTGGACCCATCCAGGTCATCCTGCTCCTCTGTGTACAGCCGGATGTTCTGCTCCTGGTCCAGCTGAAGCCAGTACATTAGGCCCTGGCAATCCCGCCCTATGGGCTGCAGACGCATCTTCTCAGGCTCCTCCTCATTAATCGCCATCTTGAACTTGAGGTTGTCATCAAACTGACACTCACAGAGATACTAAAGGTGATCAAAGAGGGGAGAGAAGGTGACTGTGGTTCCAGTTTTCACTGTAGATGTTTTAGCCTTTTGGAAAGATGAGTGGAGTTAATTCAAAACAGCATTGTACTTTGAGAATGCTTGACTTGCACTCCAAGGACATCTCCTGGTAGCCCTTCTGTTCCAGCTCCCATGCCCAGGTGCTGTTCAGCTCCTGGCAAACCTACAGGGAACAAAGATTAGATACGGTTTCTGCAGTAAAGCTAGTTTTCCGCACTCAGCTTCGTCTTCTTTCATACGCCTGTCACGCATCTGTTGACCACAACTAAAGAAACAACCTAAGAGTAGACAGATGTTTTCAGCTGCTGGTCAAGGTCAAAAGTACACAAAGTACACAAAACCCTCACCTTAGCCAGGTATTTCTCCCAGCGGTCAGAAGACACAGATCTTCCCAGTTTTCTGAGCAGCTTTACATGGAGCTCTACAAGAGGTTTAGGAACTGGAAAACATATACATGCGATTAGAAACAGCAATGTTCAACTTAACTGTCATTAAAGGACATTTCAGCCTCAAACAGCTTTAAAATGAAATTTTAAATGATTTTTTCCATAAACAGCAACTTTCAGACTTTATAAAATGGTCCTGCTCGTGCTAGTTCAAGGCTAATGACATTTATGCTCCAAATGAACAAAATCAAACTTATTGGGTATGCATCGAGACATTTATGGTTGTGTGTGTGAATAGCTTTGAACCAGTTACTAACTATAATGAAACCAGTTTATGCATTAGAAGTGTTATTTTCAAAGTTGGTGACATGCTACTGTATTAGTATTTAATACTGCTCATTCAGTGGTGCGTAGAGTGTTGTCATTGCTTGTTTGTGGATATTGCAAGGGACTTTTTCACAATTTACATCTTATTCTGACATTTTCTAATTTAAATAATCAATTGAAAATAATCTCATTAATCAGTGTTTAAAGTAGTTTGTTGCATCTATATTTCTCTGCCTTGATTGATTCAGGATTGTTCGTTTCTCACACGCATAGTTATACAAGTACAACACGCAGCAAAATGCATCCTGAACCTTTTGACTGTGCAAAGATTAAACAGAAAGTTCAAAAACACAGATCTAAATAAGCTAAAAAAAGGACAACTAAAACATTCAAATTGTTGTCATGATGCTAGTATAATTTTAAAATCTAAATTACTAATAATTAAAACATAAGATCATAAATCAAGTGAGACTTTTAGGAGCCCTTAGAATTGCAGGAAATTCCAGTTTCCTCTGCCAAACGTTTTCACATTATCGAAACTGTTCCCAGCAATTCCAGTTAATCGTGTCTGACTTGAAATGTCAGATATATTATAGCAAAACAAGATGTAAGCTGATAGAGATAACTATGAAATAACACAGTAAATTATGCAATTCGTGCCTGTTAATGTCATCCTTATTTTTTCTAAAAGCAAAATAACCGGCGATGTTTAAAGAACTCACAAGGTCATCAGAAACACGTATTTATTTCAGAATTGGCGAATTATATAGCCCAAATACTGTTCTAACCATCTGAGTAAAACCATATTAAGCTCACGAAAAGATTTGAAAAAAAAGATTTCAATTATTCCACCGAATAGCGTCAGTTTACAAATCAAAACAAAGATGGCTGCCTGTTAACAAACGAAACGTAAAAAAATATATTTTTATCTTGCAGTGGACAAATATTTTTCTTCCCGGTAATCTAAAGGAGTTTCTTTGGGGTTCACCAGAGCAGCTTCAGGCGTTTTACACTGCCGTGTGGGTATAAAAAACCCGCCAGTCCCTTAACTTAAAAGGTGCATCAACGGTAAGCTCTGAGACCTGATACATGCTAATACATGCGGGGCACAAACTGAGGCTAAAAAGCTACAAGCAACAACTAACGGTAATGAAAAACTAGATAACTAAAAAGCGAGGTTGGCTTGACACCGTGTGAAAAGCGACTAACACAATACCTACTGGCCTCAAACATAAACTTGTCATAACGCCAGAGTATTTAATTCTCTGAAGATGCTATACTCCAATTAAAAATATCGAAAACAAAATTGCTCATGCTAACTAGTTAGCCTGGACCCACAGTGTTACTGCGCACGCGCAGATACGACAACCTCCTCTTCCAATGGCCAAAAAAATAACATCCACTGTCTTTAGCTAACATCACTCATTCCGCCTTGACAGCCGTGTTACATATGCGGCACACGGAGAAAATATCACACCTGTACGGCCGTGGTGGTTACATGGGACCATGATTCCAGGCATTCCAGCTCTGACTGCCTGTGAGGCAAGGCCGGTGAAAAATTACACCTGACAACCCTCCGGAGCTAGCTGGTTGCCCGTGTGTGGTCACTTCGCAGTGCTGCATCATGGCTCCCACATCAAGTTTAGCGGCAACAGATCGATATCACCCTTGACAACATTATCGACCACCTGTCACTTAACCTTAAGTAAAAGCCCTCGGTGTACCGGGCTAAATTTTGTACCCCCGCCTGTGTCCGTTTAGCTGAACTTTAGCACCAACATAGCAAAACAGCCCAAAGAGTGTGGAATTTGAGGTGGCGGCTAGCTTAATGTTAGCAGGCTACATTTTCTCCCCGACATTATAAAGATGGACAAAACACGGTTTGATTTTCTGGGGGAAAAGGACTCCGACTCCAAATCGTGTCACAACCCACTATGAAAGCACAGACTGAAACTCCCAATGCGATGCTGTTCCGCCAGGCCACACACAACATTTTCCGTCATCATCACCAACATGATGGTGGTGGTGGTGGTGGTAGTGGTGGCCCCCTTCTCCTTCGGTCTCAAGTGTCGCAGCTTTCTATCACTTCTTGGCCCCACTACCTTCCACCGCTACCACCGACGTCTCACCTGCCGTTGTGTCCCGCAGATACCTCTCCATCTGCGGGAAAGTCATCTCGGGCAGGTCCAGCGTCGCTCCGTAGCGCTCCAGAAACGAACAGACCTCAGCGAAGCTGGGGCAGAGCGCCGGGCCGGAGCTTCTCACCACCGCCGGAGCAGCCATCTTTCCAAGCGGAGAGAAACAGGAGGGGAGGGCCCGTTGCAAGGATGCGACTTGTGCGAGTGAAATGAATGGAGGGAGTGAAGCACCTACCGGTGTCAAGCTGGAGAGAGTCCGATAGCACGTCGCTTCCGGGTGATCTTTTCAAAATAAAACCCAAAGTACTCAGACCTGCCACATTGAAATATTATTAAGGATCTATTATGCAGAGGTTTTTTTGGTGTAGTGTATGCTCATATTCGTATTGATGCAATAATGTGTAGACTTCTCTCCAGTCCAGTTGCCATGATTAAAACTGGAATGAAAGGGTGAAACGTCGTCAAGAAACTAAACAAGTCCAGTATGGCAAGCACTTTTAACATTTAACAAGTATACAGGCTTTACGATCAAAATATCTGCAATGTCTTTCCTGCTAGTCAAAAGCATCATTTCAGATCATTTCATTTTATTGCTACGTAATTTTGACTATCAGTAATGTGAATTCTAGATATTTTGAACTACATTTTGACTAGTCAAAACTATTGAATTTCGAAGGTAAAAAATTGAATTGAATTCAAGTTAAAGATATCCCTAATTAAACATATTTAGAAGAGATCTTATTATTCTTTTTGGATGTCTCAGAGTACGATATGATCAGTCAAAATTTAGTTGTAGATATCTGAAATTAGACTTTTGACCACTTGCATTGTTCGAGATATCTAGAATTCTCATGACAGAGAGTCAAAATGACGTAGTAGATATTTTTAAAATCGTTTCCCATTCAAGTCAATGGGACACAGTGACAAGTCAAAATTCAACTGCAGATGTCTTTAAGTCGACTTTTGACTAGTCACATTGTAAATTTGACTATTCTGAATGCATTCCTAGATATCTGAAATACAATTATAGATATTCGAGTAAAGACTGTTAAATGTGAAAAGTGCTTGCCATAAGTACTGTTGCTTTGGATAAAACCTTTTTGAGCTAACTTATCTCCACTTCCGGTGTCTTTGTGCGTATTTGACAGCGGCTTGACGGAGCTGTGGGAAGTTGAGAGAACGAGGGAGGGCAGAGCGAGGAAAAAACCCACAATTCATCGCGAAAGACCAACATCAACAACGTTCAATTCCTTTTGGTTTTTGTTTTGTTTTCAGCGCAAATCAACAAACCTCGTTCCTTCACTAACCACAAGATATTTGACGTCTGTGTGAACGACGCCTCCAACTGAACACTTATTTTTTTTGTTTTTACAGTTTAGTTGATTAGATTCATTAAATATCAACCATTTTTAGGTCTCTTTAGGGTTCTCTCGTTGCTGCATGCTGCGCAGATCACGCTTGCACAGAAGACAGTTGCGTTTACGGACTGTTGGAAATATCTCAGTCAGAGAGAAAAGTCACTCAATTTTCAATTCATCAGTGCCAATAGTTTTAACAGGTCAGCTGTTTCCCCTAACATTAACTACACTCAGAGATAATATTATTTTATGGGGAGATATACAATAGAATGTGTGGGGTTTTCAAAGCAAGGGTTTGAGAAAAAGTCACATGAGATGATTTTGCACACCGGAGCAACATATAACTTCTATATCGTATCTGAAACGATAGAGAAATTAGATTCCCAATTAAATAAAAACATTAGTTAGTTATAATTGAATTTAAGCACGAAATTAAATTGATATTAATATCGCTATAGACTGGTGACCTGTCCAAGTTGAACTCTTATGAGAAGAATCTGTACTTGAGAAAAATACAGATTAATTTCCAACACCAATCACACAAAAACTCACGAATTCAAACAATCACGGGTAGAAAGTGTTATAGGCAGTGGTGGTTAGTAACTAGGGAAATGTATTAATACTGTACTGAAATACAGTAAAAAAAAATAAAAAAAAAGTACTGTGCTTAATATTATTTATAATATGCTTAATATAATTATAATTATGATCTTTAATTAATTACTGGGTCATTTTCTTTTATATTTGAATGTATGTTTGCTGATGTGAAATTAGTTGACAATATTAATTTGTTTAACTTCTGAAAAGTTCTGAACTGATCTTTTTTTTAAATGACCAAGTGGTTCCCTTCTCAAATATGTGCATTAGATTTTTAAACCTAAACCCAATTAACGAGGTGTACATGAAACTAAACTGAACTGAAGATACTTTCTTAGTGGAGACTTGTACTTTTATAAATAAAGTAAATAAACTCTTTTCCTGCTTGTACTAACCGTAAACACGTAAACGCTGATACAGTAGAAAAACCGCCAGCTGCATTTGAAGGCATCATCAGAGCTGGGAAGTCCGAGCTGACCGCGTGCACTCGAACGCGTCTGTTGTTAAGAAGGGCGGAAGGAGTTTTCGCTTCTTGTAGGAAGAAGATTCGTTTGGAAACTTCACAGTTGATCGTTGCATCTGTTGCATCTTTCGTCTCCACTTGATCCAATCTTTAAAAAAGCGAATTAACGTCTGCTGTTTAGGGGAATTGATGCCCGTTTAATAGAGAAGCGCAGGCGCCACTTTAAGGTGCGTTTCTGTTTGTTTTTACACCAAACAATAATGAGCTAACGTCACTTTTAAAATAATTAGCACTAGCTAATTTTAAGTGCTGAAAATCGCTTTTAGATGTCGGTAGAATAAGTCTGTGTCATAGCACAACGCTGTTAAATCCAAAACCCAGTGACACTGTTAAAAATGTTCTGTTGAACAGTGACGAGTTAAAACGCATCGATATAAAGTAAAATGCGATATAAATCTAGGTCAACAAAGGAGCCTGTCGGTGTGTGAGTTCAGTCACGGGTTGTTTTCAGCCTCGGTTTTTATAAATAGATCCAAGTGGAATTCACAGTGTAGATCCAAGTACTGATCCACACTATGAAACAAGCCATCACCAGTCATGATGCCCATCACTGAGATGTACCACTGTTTTACCAGAAATGTGCCATATAAATGTTTAGATATCAAGAACATCACCTGTGCACTTTCTGACCAGAAACATAAATCTAAAATAGCAGCTAAAGTAGGAGTACCTCCTAAAAACAGTGCTCTGTGAGGTGCTTCTTATTCCTTCTCTCAAATAAAGGAAACTGTGAGAATACAAAAGTTCTAATAAATTATCTGTGCTGCTTTAGAACTAGTCAGAAAACGTGAAACAGCTCCACATTTTGTTCAGTATCTGCAGCCACACGCTGTTTTACATTTTTACGGCTGGTTAAAAGGCAAAATCAGCTTCAGATGAGGAATGAACCTGGCAACACGCGTGTTTCCTGACGTGTATGTGTTTATTTTGTGCGTGTCTGCAGGTGTTTTCTTCATGTGCTGCATGTAAGAGCTGAACGTTGAGATGGCCATCGCCCACGTGGCTACAGAGTACGTGTTCAGCGATTTCCTGCTGAAGGAGCCCAACCAGGCTCGATACCGCAACATCCGAACTGAGCTGGCTATCGACAAGATGGTGACCTGTGTGGCAGTGGGCCTGCCCCTCCTCCTCATCTCTCTAGCCTTCGCTCAAGAAGTTTCTGTCGGTGAGTTGTAGGGTCTGATTTTCCAGGCAGGATCAACAATATCACCTTCAGAGAAGATGGAAATGATCTTAGTTTTACTTGATTCTTTGATTCTCCTGTTGCTCTCTAACACTAATCACATCTTTATTTCCTTGTGTCTCTGTGGTTTGTCTCAGGTACTCAGATCAGTTGTTTTGCTCCTGGTAACTTCTCCTGGAGACAGGCGGCTTATGTGGACTCTTACTGTTGGGCAGCCGTGCATACACAAACTCTGCCCATGTGGCTGCACAAGGTACACGCACAGGCCCCGTGTGGGGCGACCGACACACAACGTGAAAAAACCTAAGCTTCCTTAATTACCAAGCCACCACGGAGTCAGATGTTTAGCCATAGTGATGATGTCGTTATACTCATTTAGGTGATGTGCAACAACGGAATGAAACAATGACCTGGTTGAAGGTTTAAATTAGGGAAAAATTCAATGTGACGTGACCTAAAAACAACTAAAACAAACATGTAGCCTGGTCACACAGTAAAGTGGCGTCTGTTTAGTTCTCGCGTTGGATCTGCTAGTAAGTTATAGAGTTATTCAGTTTGTCCTGGTTTGGTGTATGTACCAGAAAAGCACCGGGAGCTCTAAGAAGCTGCTGTTTACAGCATAAAGAGCTTGTGTTTCTTTAAACTACTGTGTAATTCTTTGTGCAGTGAAAGTAAAAGCAGTGTCGCGGGAATATCAACATTGCTGCAGCTCATTGTGCTGTAAATAAAATGTTCACTCAACGAAATGAAGGATATTTTGCAGGTTGCTGTTGTTTTTTATGCTTTATCTTTCCTTCTTGATCATTTCCCTCCAGCTAAATCAGCGCCTCGCTGTAGCAGGTCTTTTGTCTTAGAAATACGAGGAGGTTCACTGCAGTAGCTGTGTCTTCTCTCTCCAGTTCTTTCCCTACATCCTGCTGTTGGTGGCGGTCCTGATGTACACCCCCGCGCTGTTCTGGAGGTTTTCTGCTGCACCACTCCTGCAGTCGGACCTCGGCTTCATCATGGAGGAGCTGGACCGCTGTTACAACCGCGCGGTCACTCTGGCCAAACGCATGGCCAAGGCAGGACAGCTGACACCGGACAGGTACAGCAGGAAGTCGACCCAGGTCACGTCGCTCTTAAACGTCTCTCTGCCTTTATTATTATTTACTTACTAAAAAGAGGTCAATGTTCATCGTCATACGTGGATCATGGTGCATCAGCTATACTGTGTTTCTGCCCTTACTTTGTTTAGATTTATTTAAATAAATTTGAATAGAAAATAATTCAGCTTGTTGCTGCATTTTAGTTTGATTTATGGAAATATATTTATGTTGACGTCTGAAGAGCATGAAATATGTACTTGTGTCTCACTTTAATTATTTGGCTCATTAGAATCACAACGTCTTTGCGAATCCCTGAGGAAGTTATGAAATACACACTTTTCTTTACCTCTGGGCAGCGACCCGACCGAGGGCTGTTTCAATTACCCGCTGGTGGAGAAGTTTTTAATGACCAAGCGTCACTCTCGGGTGCTGCTGTTTTACTACCTGCTGTGTCGTGGCCTGACTCTTCTCACCCTCGTGTGCGCCTGCGTGTACCTGGGTTACTACCTCCGCCTGGCCTCCGTCACGGACGAGTTTGGCTGCATGCTGCGTGTCGGCCTGCTCACCTCTGACCCCGGAGTCCCAGAGAAGGTGCAGTGCAAGCTCATCGCTGTGGGAGTCTTCTCGCTGCTGAGGTATTTGTCTGTCCAGTGACAGAAACACACGAAGGTCCATTTAACGTGTGGTTCACTGATGGAACATGAACATTTTATAATGTGTTACCCACCATGAAACCTGCTTCGTGTTTATAGTGTTCATAAGCACCTTCTTGATGTCATTAATACAGAGCGTCCACAAAACGTGCCACACACAGAACAATAGAAAACAGATCGTATAACAATACTCTCACAGTAAACACTTACTATACGTAATAAATACTCGTGGGCTGTGATGTCACAGAGACTCGTAACTACCCTCTCGGCCTTGCTGTTGTGTGGACAACACTGTCGCACTACACACATGTATGAAATGCTACTTCTCTGCATATCAAACTACAGTCTGTCGGTTCTACTGTTTCCAGTTATGTCAACTTGGTCCTGTTCATTGCACTGGTCCCCGTTGTGATCTATGCCAGTCTCCGGCCCCTCTTCTGCCACGGATACGCTCGTTTCCTGGAAACCTACCAGTCACTGCCCACAGTGAGTGTCCTGCCCACTCCTGCAGGCCACTGGGATGATCTCTCTCTGTATCTGCTTTTCCTGGAGGAGAACATCAGCGAGCTGAAGTCCTACAAATATATGAAGGTGTGTTCATGTGGATATGAATGAAAACCATCAGGTGTCTGATATTATGAAATGTTGCATGCGAGTTATTTAAATTTTCATAACTAAAAACAACATTTTTTTTTCTTGCTGCAGGTGTTGGAGCTACTGAAGAAACGAGGGGAATGCTCTGAAGAAAGCTTTGATGCCATAAGTCTGCTGCAGACTCTGTATCTGGTGAAGATGGACAGTGTGGACGGGAAGCTTCACGGTGCCGCTGGCAAACAGGATCAAGTTAAACAAGTAAAAACCAATGCAGCTGACTGTGGCAGCAGCCCTGCGGCGTCCAACGCTGCAGTCTCTAAGAACTGCTGCAACAGTCAGAACGACACCAAGAATGAGACGGAGATGAGAGGTGAGAGTTTATCACACTTTACATTTAGAAATGCACTTCTTATCTTTTATTATCACGAAGATCACACTGACATGGTTTTTGTCTGTGTTCTGTCATATTGATTTCTTTGTTATTAAATTCCCTTTAAATGATTAAATTATTGGAAAACAACCTACCTCTACCTACAAACCTGTTTCTGAGCATGCAGGGTATTTACCAATGGGAACGACTGACTGCTGTTCCATGTAGCAGAGATCATTTAGTCTGACGTAGCAGGACAGTTTGGGGTTTATACTCACGGTCACTGCTCATTTCTGTAATAATCAAATAAACTAACAGACTTAAGAGTTTCAGGCCACACAAAAAAAGTCTGTACTAATAATAACTCATCATCGTGCTGAAAGGTTTCTGTTTTTTCAGAGCTCACTCCCCTGCTGCCAGGAACAGGCGACGTAACAGGCAGCAGGAGCAGCGAGGGAGGGACCATCCGGCAGCGGGCGATGTGACCCATCGCAACAGAGACTTGGACAAAGTGTCTCCTGAGGGGCCATAACCTCACTACTGTCCCATGGTGCATAAACGTCTCAGGAACGTCCTGCCTCGATCGGAGGGACAGGAACTAAACATGAGAATGCGTCGGGTTCCACCTCATCCTCTGGATTTCGTGTTTTTAGTTCTCATCTTGAATGTGTTTGTCTGGACTGATTTTTAGAAGCTGTAAATAATGTGAAGCGAAATGCTGTAGATATGAGTTGTTAATGAGTCGCGTTGGTACAAATCTTATGTGCAAAACCTCACATTAAACGTCCCAGTTAGCATTTATAAAGAGTCGGTAATGTAGCCCAGTATGACTAGGCGTCAATAACACGTCAGCATTCATCATCTTTTTCTTTGGGAGCTATTCGCAAATACATATTGGTGTGTTCTGAGGTCTTTTATTATTATTAAATGTTTATCTACTGCTTAAAACAAATGATTGAGTTGATCAAACTTTTAAGGACTCGTTAGAATGTGGAACCTTATTGATCATGTTTTATAAAGACACTAACAGACTTTTTCTCGTTTTAAAACAGATCAATATGTTTTTTACACGAAAAGTTGACGTCAAGTAACACGATAACTTGAGATAAGTTGCTGTGACTGAACATATAACGACTGGTCCTCAGTAGGTGAAGGTGCATTCTTAATAAGAAAAGCATGTTGTGTGTGTTCTATCTAAAGAAACAAGGACTGTCTCTCTATGAAGACATTTCTTTATTGCCAGGGTGGTGACAAAAGCTACTGTGCTAATGGTAAATTATTTCTGTGTCTATAGTTAAAACACTACCGTGCAGAGACACGTTTTGCTCCATTAGTTATGACCTCATCAGGTTTATTGTCTGTAGCTGGACTGAGGAGCTGCTGCCTCTTTTCTCTTTTTTTGGGAGGTGTGTGTTTTTGGAGTTGATTTGTTTGAATTAGCTCACAATGCGTGTGTTTTATTACATATTCAGTAAATGAGTTTGAGTACAAGCCTTTGTTTGCTGCCTCCCCCCGCGGGATGTTTCAGGTGCAGGGTGAAAATCACATTTCTGCAAAAATTGTTGTGACTGCTCCCAAATGTAATGGATTAACTTGTTGTGTCGCTGTGGGAGAATGCACCTTGCCAATGCCAAATGTAAATTGTAAAGGGGAATAGCAGTCAAGGAGGAATTCATTTGTCAGGCAGCTGAAACACGAACCTCATAGATGCCAGCACATGTTGATGGATGTTCCTTATTCTAAAAATAACATGAATTTCTCAGTCGATTGCTATCCCGTTGAGAACGGGGTTTTCCTCTGATGCAAGCTGTATGACATTTCAGTTTTTCAACCAATGCTTCATTCCAGCTCCAGATGCCTTCGCTTTCACTTGGATAATGTGTTTTCAGGGGTTTTATTAAGTGTCTCAGATGTTTGGACATCTCAACGCGGAATCAAACGCAACATGTTTACCTGGAAACCTCAAGGTTAAAATCATGTCATGTTAGTGCTGTGGTACAATCTCCTCTTTAATATACACTTGTTTATGTTTTCGTAAACTGCTGTTATTTCATATAAGTTATTTGGTTCCCATTTCTATGCAATGGAACACTTGATGAGTGTGAGATCTCGTCTGTCATCAAAGTGACACTTCTGGTGTGGTAGACACAGATGTGTGGAGGCTGTTATTACACTGTCAGAAGTCTTTGGAAATAAACCTTAGATGTTACCGCTGCGTCTGATTGTTGTGTGTGAAGCTTCACCGTTCATCAACACCTTCGCTGGTCGAACTGATTCCTAATAATATATAATGCTTCATGAGCCGCTGAATTCTGTATTTTGAAATGAGATCACTTTGAAATACAGGTCCTTCTCAAAAAATTAGCATATTGTGATAAAGTTCATTATTTTCTGTAATTTACTGATAAACATTA
>JAUMTR010000005.1:1077287-1106140 GCA_032270685.1 Microctenopoma stevenorrisi | reverse complement strand
GAGAGGCGGCGGCGACAACCTCGTCGTGGACCCGCCTTGGAAGAAGGGCTGGAGAGGCGGCGGCGACAACCTCGTCGGGGACCCGCCTTGGAAGAAGGGCTGGAGAGGCGGCGGCGACAACCTCGTCGTGGAACCCGCTTGGAAGAAGGGCTGGAGTGGCGGCGGCGACAACCTCGTCGTGGACCCCGCTTGGAAGAGGGCCCCGAGAGGAGGCGATGCGGCGACGTCTTGGAAGAGGGGCGGTGACACCTTCCTCGACGCAGACCCCGCTAGGAAGAGGGCCCAGAGAGGAGGAGATGCAGTCCCGCCTTGGAAGAGGAACTGGAGGGACGGCGGCGACGTCCTGGAAGCGGACCCCGCTTGGAAGAGGGTCCGGAAAGAAGTAGATGTGGCCCCGCCTTGGAAGAGGGGCGGCGACACCATCCTCGAAGTGGACCCCGCTTGGAAGAGGGCCCAGAGAGGAGGCGACGCAGCGACACCAGCGGCAGTGTTGTCTCTATGACATGTTTTTAATGAGATGATGTGAAAGTGATAAATGACTCACCAGGGAAATCACACACCACTAAAATTACCAAAATAAACTAACTTAAAACTGAACTACGATTACAAACCACTTCAGGAACCTAAATAATCAGTCACTCGATACTATGTTCTCTATATGAAAATGACTGAAAATCTACAAAACCGTTACTACTATTAAATAAAAAGAAAGGTAAAAAAGTGGCCTGGTAGCTCAATGGGTTAAGAGTCAGACTGGGGTGTAGAAGGTCGCAGGTTCCAACCCCGTCTGACTTCTAGTCCATCCTCTACCAGGTGTGTCCCTGAGCCAGACACCCAGCGCTAGCTCCCTGTAAGTCGCTCTGGATAAAAGCGACTTTAGCGCTGTAAAGTAAAGTAAAAAAGGACAGCTGCCATTTTGAATGAGATTGTAACCCACATACCAGAAATGGTTTTACTGCCTTGATCGGTGCTTCACCACATGCAGTCACTGGACCAGTCTGTGGCCTGGTATATCTCTTATGTACTGGATTAGAAAACCTCAACACGTGGCGTTCCCTGAAGCTTCCACTAGATGGCGCAATCTCTCTGTGCTTTCATTGGCTGCTGCTCAGCCTCGGGACGCTCAGGTCGTTTTCTTCAGAAGAAGAATCCACTTTATTGTCATTGATACATTTCTGCATCTTACAATAAAATCTGTCTTCTGCATTCGACCCCTTCCCCCTTGGGGGGGAGCAGCCACAGGCGGCGCTCGGGGAGCTAGCGCTTGGTGTCTCACTGAGGGACACGCCTGGTATGTGAGATGGGCTGGGTGCAGCATCCCAGCCCTCTGCCTTCACCACTGAGCTACCAAGAGTTTGTGATGAATTTTCCCCAGTTTGATCTCATTTAATCCGCTTGTCTTCCAGTTCTTACACTGTCTACACTGTAAAGCTGTGTTAGTTTCTTGAAGGGTTGTTGGAAAAAGCTGTGTGTGCTGTGACAACGCTGCTCTATTTCATTCAGGGCTTATAATGTTATTATTGATTTTCAGAAAAGCAACTTTCAAAGTGATTAATTTTGTCCCATCTCATGGTCACCTCCCTATTTTGTCTGATTTTAATATTTCCAGGTGACTTCTGGAGATTTATTAATTTGTTAAAGTAGGAAACATAATGATTTCAGCTTTAACTTTAAATGTCACCCTGTCCTCATCTGTTTCCTTACAGATAATTCTCCTTTTTCTCCCGTCTCTCTAGGCCCAGGACAAACCCTCTCCTGCTCCCACTTCATTCACCATCTCTATCTACACACATGCGATGGTAACCGCCCCTCACCCTCCCTCCCAGGCTGATTCCAGTTCTTTCCCATTGAGATGCATTAGCATACAGATGTTAGCCCGAAAAGGGAAAGCACGGAAACACAAAGAGCCTGCATGACCAGGAGGGGAGGGACTGCCCAGGGATGGCCCTTGGCCTTTTTAAGGCGCACACACACACAAAAACGTGGGTATTGAATGGTAAGTAGCTGTGGGGGTTGTGGGATTCTGCTCCTGCTTCACTCCACTGATATTCATTCACCAAAGGGAAATCCTCAGCCTGTGCCCCCCTCCCCCAACACCGAATGCCATCACACACAACAATACACGCACGCACACACACACAGACACACACACACACCAAATTCAGAATTTTAGACAAATAGAAAAAGAATTATAGTGTAAATTTTAAATAATCTGTTTCCTCATCTGTGAAGAATTTGCACAATAAGATTTTATTTTAAAATATTATTAGAAACATCTTACAAAACACAGGTTACACAACTTTCTAAAAGTATTATTCTGAATACAAAAGCATTTTAAGTTTGACACTTAACACCCACACACACACACAGACACACACCGGGGAGGATCTCAACTTCTGCTCCACTCTGTGAATAGATGGAAATCAGTCACAAGTATCTCTATGAGCCATTGTGTGCTGCGGAGTCTTTGTTTGAGCATCTGTTGCCCAAACATTCTCCTCAGTGTCACTCACTCTAAATTGGTCTGTTCAGACGAGCTGGAACAAAACCCACTCCTCTCCCACCCAGCATACACACACAAACATAAACACACACACACACACACACACACAGGGGAGGGCTGGACAATTCCCTAAAAGCAAGTAAGAGAAAGAGTTAATCTTTGTTCCTTTTGTTTGTCAGTGAGACACAGATGATCGTAAAGACTCTCTGTGGGAACCGTCCTGCACGCATGAAACACACGAACGTCTGTCAGCTTAACCAAATCATCCAACCTCACGTCTTCACAAAGCTGACGTCACAGCAGAAGAACACTGAGATCAGTTAATGTGAGCGTGTGTTCATCTCCTCATCGCAGAGATGTTCCTCAAACTAATCTTCTCTGGTAGAACCATCCTCACCAGCGCCCTGATCATAGTGTAAGGAGCAGGTATGAATGTGTGAGTGTGTGTAGAGGGCAAGAGTGTGAGGTAGGTTATGATGATGATGATGATGATGATGATGATGATGCAGTGCAAGGTTAACACTCCCTGCGTACATCACAACACAGTCACACAAAAGTGAAAATGAGATTCAAAAACCTTTATTTTGAAATAAAGATGCACAAATATATTAAGATAAAGAGCTAAATATCGACATAACCCATGGAATGTAAACAATAAATGCACTTAAATTATGTAAAACAACAAAAAACCAAAACACAATATACGTTTTGCTTTGAAAAAACAAAATAAATAAGACTTTAAGTTAACAAAAGGTACAAAAGCAGCTCAAACTAACCAATCTGGACTTTTCAGGTCAGGCTGAGTCGATTTCAGGACGAAACCAAACAATAAAAACTTTGTCCAGTTTCATTTGATCTCGATGATTTCACCTGCCACTCATAGAAAGAGCCAGCGTGCAACAGAGGTCGACCTGCAAACACATTGTCATGGAGGCAACGCAGACACGGGTCAGCTGTGTGTGTCTGCGCCTCAGGAGAAGAAGAAGGAGAAGCACACAGGACGTCCTCAAACACCAACGCTGTCTTTTGGTGGCTGTAAATGTGACGTTCCCACATTTCTTATTTACTGCTGATTCACACCGAGGCCGCAGATGTGCGACGAAGCGTGGAGACAGTGGTTAGTTAGAGAGAGGTTTATTACAGTCAGAGGTGTGAGGCTCAGCGGGGGGGGGAGCCGACTCGCTGTGGGCCCCCACTCACAGCAGGGCGCTGAAGGTTCGGACGCCCAAACGTTTCGAGCTGCTGGTGATGTGAAAGCTCAGCGAGTCCTGATTTCTGCCAGGCCATCAGCCAATAAGGCACCATACATACAGAATGCCAAAAAGTCCTTCCCCCTCTGCCCCCCCCCACACGAGCCGTCTTAAAGCTACTGGGCGGATCGAACCAAGCAGATGGAACATGAATGCATAACTAAAGCGTAATTTCTCTGGCATTAACAAAATGCATAAACACAATCACAAACCAAAGCGTGACAACAAATTATACATAAAGCAATAAATAAGTCTAAAAGAAAGTTACAATAATCACAACACTGTCACGGCTAAAGGCTAGGCTAGGTCGGTTAGGTCGCTAACATCAACTTTGGTAGCTAGAGAGTCAGTGAGTCGCCTACACTTGTGCTGAAAATACAATCAAGAGGCCAGAGCCACAAAATGAATCAATGAACCAACCGGTGGCAGCGTTCGGTCCTTCTCTGACCCCGGACAGGAGGTTGGAGAACCTTACATGTGGCTGGAGAAAGATCTGTACACACCAGACATGCCTACGGAAAGCAGCACTAAGATTCAAGGCTGAGCTAAGTGAAGTAGCCTCCAACAATTCTCTAAAAAGGGGTATACAACAGTATACAGCAGTAAACAGCATGAAAAACAACAACAGTGAAGTCAAAAAGGAAACAGGAAGTCAGCTAAAACTGGACGAACACTGAGCAGCGCTACAGCTGCTTGGATGCAAATGCAATATGCACAAAGTTAGGTACGTTTACCCGGCTGCTTTTAGGTAGGAGCAGAAGATCTACCGCTTCAGTCCTTCATGACGAGTGTGTGAACACGCGGAGGTAAAGCGATCAGACAGCCTGTCCCTAATCATTTCAGCTCTGCAGTAAAACCCTCTCTACTCATCGGAGACCGACAGGCGGCTGAAGATGGGCAGGCGCCTGCCCTCGAAGCTCGGTGACTCTGTGCCGCTGGAAGAGGAGCTGAGGGAGCAGGAGGAGGTGTAGCCTTCCTCGGACAGGGAGTCGGCCGAGGCACAGCGCTGAAGGCCTGGGGGGCTGTTCAGGGAGGCCGGCAGCTGCTGGCTGAGCTGGTAGGAGAGGTTGGAGTTTTTGGTGGCGAACTTCGGACACTTGGCTCTGACTGAGTCAGTCACAGCGTAGAAGCGCAGGCCTGAATCATCGCTGTCCGCTGGCAGGTCAGTGATGCCGGAGAAAGGGTAGGAGCAGTGCTTCAGCGAGCCTGGCTCAGGAAAGAGAGGGGACAGCAGCTCCGGGCTCCCTGTGAAGGACAGAGGAGGGGAGACGGAGGAGGCCCGAGTGAAGAGGAAGGGCGATGGCTGGGACTTCTCCACTGGTTGGAAAGTCTGTGGAGACGAGGAGAAGCCTGCGAAGCTGAGGCTGTGCCGCAGCAGTGGAGGTCTCGCCCTCTGCTTCTGCGCGGGGGCGATGGAGCTGCCAGCGTGCACTTCATCCGCGTTGTGAATGAAGTGGCAGCGGGCGCCGTACGGACAGAAGCCTATGGTGTGGAACGTGCGGCATGGCTCCGTCTTGTATTTGGGGTGCCTGCTGAGGCCTCTCAGCTCGTCCATGCCGTGGGCAAACTGGCACTTGGCGCCATACTTGCAGGACCCGCTTTCCTCATATGTGCGGCACAGCTCTGTTTTGTAGCGGGTGGAGATGTGAGGTGAGGAGGCTGGAGCTCTGGAGGCAGTGGAGGAGGCAGTGGAGGAGATCGAGGTGTTGCTGAGACACAGGCCGGGCGGAGGGAGCAGCACTGATGGGGACACTTTAGCCATTTTGTCCTCTCTCCCGTCCACGCCGCAGACATTCCCCTCAATCATGCTGACCGAGCGGTCGACTCTGAAGGGGATGTGGCTGAGGGACGAGCGGGGAAGCTGGCTCTCCCCGCTCCACTGCTGGCTGGAGGCCGCGCCGAGGCCCCAGCCGGCAGCTGCCTCGCTCACCTCAGAGCCTCTGCTGTTGAACTTTGAGTTGGGGAGGGTGACGGGGCACAGAGAATGGCGGCGCTGGAAACCCAGGACTCTCTGAGCGTGCTCCTGCTGCTGCAGCAGCAGCGAGCTGGTCGACGAGACATCTGTCACCTCCAGACTACGGAAACTCTGCCACACAAACACAGACAAGAAGAGTAGATGTGAGCCTTGTGTGCTCCTGGGGCGAGTCGAGCCACGGAGAAAGAAAGCGTGAATTTAAAGTTAAGCGTTGAATCTGGGTTTAATGCTGGAGCGAAAGTAGCAAAGTCAGTTCCATCAGGTGTCTCATAGAGTTTCATTCATTGTTGGAGCAAAAAACTAATTAAATTAAAAGATTTTAAACTCAACAAATTGACATGTTAACAATTTAAAACTTTTACACTTTTACACTACAAAAACACATTCGTATGTAAAGTAAAGTAAAGTAAAGTAAAGTACTCTCACCTTGCAGAACTCCTCATCCAGCTCTAGGAAAGGCGTTAGAAAGTCGGAGGGCATGGTTTGCTCCACCGGCCTCTCTGGGTGAAGGAGCTGTGAGTCTGATCCCCTGGAGGACAACAACAACTTTCTGGCTCGGGGAGAAGGCGAACCTCACTGTGCTCCCTCTGATGGTTGTTACGGATCGCTGGGGACGGAGACGCTTCTCGTTCCAGCCGTTCCTCGAGCAAGTGAACAGGGAGCTGGGAGAAAGAGCAGCGAGACTCCAGGAGGAAAGTTCCTCGACCATCTGCTGGAATCTGCTTAAGTAGTTGGGGAACCCCCCTCCCTCCACACCCACTGCCCGTGTTCCTCAGGGGGCAGGGCAGAGAATGTGTGTGTGTCGGGGGTGGGGGTCCTGCATTGTAACAGTGTGCTGGGGGGCAGGGTGGGCGCAGAAAGAAGAGCAGGGTGCTGAATGAAGCTACTTCTCCACCCATTCATTACCAAATCCTTAACGATGCATTCTTCTCCCCACAGGCCGTCCCCTCACTTTGTGTGGCAGCGATTCAGCCCAAGGAGATAATGACAAGCGTTGCAAATGCCAAAACACTCTTGCTACCATTAGTGGAGCTAAAGTTTCTTACACACACAGACACCACAATGTTTGCTAAGTGCACCCACAGAATCTCCTATTTCAGGTACGAGGTTTGTTCTGAAAGGCTCCAGACGAGCTGGAGCTCCTGAGCTCCTGAGCTCCTGAGCTCCCAAGCTCCTGAGCTGAGCGGACTAATGCTCCACCACAACCCAGACCAGCCTGTCTGTGTCCCACCATCCAAAGTCACGTTGACTGAAAACTCCAGAACGCCCACAGGTGTAAAATGATGATGTGGACCCCGCCCGACGCAGAAATGTAGACGTTGGTTTTCTGTCATTGTTAACGGACTAAATCCTGCAGAGAGTTTCGCTCCTGTTTGGGGTAAACACAATAAATCTGAGAATGAGTCCCGGCCTGCTGGTCGGGGGTGAGTCAGGGGACGCGTGGTGTTGACCCCCGCACAGCAGCACCCACACCGTCATGGGGCACAATGAGGCTCCGTCACAGGAAGCTCTCACCTGATGGTGGTGAAGTTATCCTCAACAGCAAAACAGGGTCCAACAGGTGCATTCCTACATGTGGCTGTTCAGGTTCTGGGTGGGGGGGTCCCTCTGTCCTGGTAACCTGTCACTGACGCTGACTGGGCCTCCGCTGGCTCCCGCTCTGCTGTCGTGCACGTTGCACCGGAACGACCCCCGTGGTGCAGCCTCTGAATCTGAATAGCTGCTTCAGGCCCAGTGTTGTCAACGACCCGTTACAGCCTGAAAGAAACGTGCCTGTTGCACTAAACGTTCAGCTGTGGTGTCTGTCTGCATGTGTGTTCGTGTCCATGTGTCTGTCCACGTGTCGGTTTCATGCCCTGCGTCTGTCGTATGAACCGTTTTATTTTGGTAACTGTTTCCGTCTTTAGGAGAACATGAAGGACCATCATGCTCGTTGCTCAGCATGTGGACACTACGGGACGTCACTGAGTCCAGGAGCGAATACGAACCATTGATTCCTGCTGAAGGAATGAGAAGCCTACAGGAAGCCGGGCAGCGACTGGTTTGGTGTTTGTGTCTGCTGAGAACAGAATGACGGTTCCTGAACTGCACAACAGACGTTTCTTATCACAACGCCTGCTGATACGTTGATGCTGAGCGTTGAATAACTGTAATCCAGTGTGGTTTCCTCCCTGAGGTTTGGTAACACGCTGGGTCTCTTTTTTTCTTTCCATGTTTCTCTCCTTTTTTAGCGCCGGCCCTCGTCTGTCCGTCCACGCTCTCACTTCCGTCTTTCTGTTCGTCCACTTAATGGAGCAGGTGGTGAACATCACGTTTCTCCTTGTGCTCGCTGAACGTTCCCGTGTTTCTCCTGATTGATCAGTTTTCACTCGCTCTGTCGTCTGAGGGACAAACCAACTGAATCTTACATAACCGGCATAACTGTCTGCGGCTTTGGTGTGTGTGTGTGTGAGATGGTGGGCACAGTGTGTGTGTGTGTTTATAGCTGATAGTTTCAGACGCATCTTCCCAAAGCTTTTTAAAACGAAGCGCTCTGAATAAAGTGAGGACATAACCTCGGGCTCAGGAGCAGATTGAGGAGTCCCATCATGGCGGTGGCTTGCTTTAACGTGGATGTGTCCGTTGGCGGTGGTTGGGGTGGAGACACAGGGAGGGGCGGCTGAGTTTTATGATTTGCAGTATGTTGACAACAACTGGGACAAATATGGCAAATAATCTACTAAAGGACTGTTTTAAACCACGTGAGAGGACTTTGCTGTGGTGCATTTTCATTTCATGCTGTTTTTATTGGGTTTGCACACACGCAATCTCAAAACCCCCACATGCATGCAAACACACACACACACAATGTCTCCCTCTCTCTCTCTCCCTCTCTCTCACACACACACCCCACCGTGGCTGTCGGCCTCCCGTCTGAGCCAGTCTTGGCCTCTTTGTTGAGGCCAGCATGACAAGAGCTCCATTGTCCAGAAGCGTCTCCATATGCTCCCGTATCCCCACAGTGCAGCGCGGACAGAACCGGCGCACAGGATCCGACCCAACTCTCCTCTCTGGACCCTCTCGAGGCTCACCACGCGTGTGTGTGTGTGTTTCTGCCTTTAGTTCGCCCTGATCCATCAGACGCTGCTGCAGCACAGTCACTGCTTCACTGAGGCTGAGGGCTGTTTACAGGCCATGCTTTTAGCATTCATGCTCATCTACCCCCGACCCGCTCATTGTCATGGACGCTGGCCGTTTCAGGTCATTTCCATCTCAGGGTGGGTTTGAATGGTCGTCGAGCGGCCTGTTTGCAAAGCCACCGTGTGTTGTTGTAACCCGCTGTGCTTGTTTGCTCCCACTCTCCTGCCTTGAAGAATGAGTCTGTACGGTTCCTTCTCCTTCCATCCACACTTTTCCTCCCAGAGGATGAGGATGAACTGCACCCTGCACCCGCTCCTCACCAGCCTTTCAAACCCAACAAACCTACAAACCTGCAGTATGCAAAGCATGAACTTGCCTGATGCTTCATGACGTAAACCCACATATTCATCTCAGCGCTCCATCTCAACCCTGGCCTCGCGCGCCCGGACCAGTGCCAGTTAGCCCTAGGTCCTTTCTGAAGGTTTCTTTGAGAGCAGTCCTGCCACACACCGCTGATTTACGACGCTCATTCTGCGCCGGCAGACAGTGAATATTGTGTCCAACACTAACAGAACCCTGTTAGGACTACAGCAGCTCTATCTGCTGCCACACTGCTGATTTATGGGCCCTTTTCTAAGGTGCCAGGAAATATTTCCAGCCCTGATAGGAGCAAAACTGTTTTAAAGGGATGATTAAAGTGAAACGTTATAGAGATTAATGGCGGCTACAGTTGAGGAATGAACATGCTGTTGAGCTGAGAGACGAACGGCGACCACAGGCTGCTGCTGGCTGTTACACAGCAGCGGATAAATCACTGTGCGGCGACGTGACTCTGGTGAGGTCACGCAAACAGAACAACCTGCAGATGGAGGCCGTTTAACTTTGTCTTTGGCCTCGTTCCATCTATCAGGCAGCGTCCTCTCCTCTGCTTGTTCCTCCAGACCTCTGACAATGACCACACAGCTCTCAGAAACGCGCTCTCCTCCTCCTGTGCTGACAGAAGGTTCCTTTTCCCGTGCACATTCCTGCGCTTCCGGATTTATCTGTCGTGACTCAGTGAGAGAAAAGAGACGTAAAACCCAGGTGAGCTGAAAATACGTCAGCAGGTTTAGAGTTAAATCTTCTCACTCATTTGTATTTCACAGAAATCAAGTTCAGGTTTTTAACTTCATGCTACAGCTCTGCAGCCACAGTCCTTTTCTCTCCCTCTGATCCTACATCAGGCTATGTGGCTTCTTAAATCCTTTATTTCACCAACTGCACTCAACCCCCACCCTGCACACACACACACACAAAGCCAGTGGCACACCGCACGGTTTCATCCCACTCTCTCTTTCCCCCAACTTCCCCTTCTTCAGTTCACTCATGAGGGAAAGCAGCAGCCAGCCTGCCTTCCTGGAAAAGCACAGAGACCAAAGAAAGAAAGAGTGTGTGTGTGTGGGGAGGGCAGTGGGTGTTAAGACCGTCCACTGGATTATGTTTTGACAAAAGACTAGACCCCCCGCTGCTGTAATTTTCCCGCCAGTCAGTTTCCTGTTTCCTGGAATCTGGCAACGTGTCACACACACACACACACGGGCCATTTGGTGCCAGCTGCTCACTATGATGCAACAGCAGAGTGACCAGTAGGCCTCTGGGGCATCTGGGTAATAAAGATTTCCTTTCATTAAATCCGCGGGAAGATAATCCGCGCATTCTTTTATCACATCGCCTGGAAATTAAAACAGGCGTCCAGAGGATCTGCACAATAATATTTATCCCGCGACAACAAAAGTTGTGCACGGTCAGTGTTTTTTTTACAGCTTGTTCGTGTCAGCAGCCAGAAGCAGAACAAAGGTGCTGAAGATTTGACACTGGCGGGTTGTGCGCTACGTTCTGAGCGCATCCAAAGTATTAACCTCATAACATTGATAATATATTATAATATTTTTTAACTTTACAGCAGCAGGAACAAGAAACAAGTGTCTGAAAACCAAAAGCTGCTGCTCAACACTTCAAATGTCTGTGGAGACAAATGCCAGGTTCCCTGATACACACACACACACACACACAAACCTCCAATGCCAAACTGTCAACTGACACAACTGCTCGCTCAGGTGTGTGTGTGTGTGTGTGTCTGTGTGTGTGAGACAAACTGAACCTTGTTCATTGCAGACAACCCCAGTCTGCTGATACAGTGTGAAGTAACACATGCACAGTCATGCACACACACACTCAGCGGGTCTGAGAGGTGTTGTTTGGTGCTAAATGAGGCCAGTCTCCTCAGCAGCTGCTGCCATGTTGTTTTAACAGGGGCTGTTGTATGTGTGCGCGTCTGTGCACCTCTTTCACTTCAGCCGCATGTGGCTGCAGCTCTTGTTTTTCCAATCACGTCATTTGGTCGACGGCGACAGACAGACAGAATAAACCGAGGTAAACATGCGAAGGACGGCGATGTGGCCCTTGTGTTTGTGCACGTCATCAGAAATCACCAGATGCAATCCCGCGTGTATCAAACACACTGAGCAGTGGGAGTCAAGAAAACAGCCTCGTCTGGACACATCGAGATCATCCACACATCAATCTGCTTCTGTGGCTTTGGTTTGAGTTACAGGCAGCACCTTACACGAGTTCTCCCAAAGACGTCGCGTGACGTTTGAGCATGTTGAGGGCTGGGGTTCCCTCAGCTGCATCCACTCTTTAACCCGCTCACCCGTTGTATTTCACACACACACACAAAGCAGATCTGCAGCATTTTGACCTGAATAATTTATTGTTAAGATATGAATTTGTGATGAACGAGCCGCCGTTTGTTTGGACGCAGTCATCCAGCCGAGTTATTTCCATAACAGTCATTCCCTCTGGAATGTCGGCCTCTCTCTGCTCAGCACCGACCATCATGCGTGGGTCCAGTGCTGTTTGGTTTCTGTGCCGGGTCTCGGACAGACGCGCATCCTGCTGATGTGTGAGTCACTGCAGGGTGAGATGTGTTTCCTCATAAAAAGCCTGGAGGCTGCTCTGTTAAGTTAGCGCTGCAGAAAACATCAGCCGGCAGCGCCGTTTGTTCACTGATGTCACACATTAATATGAGTGTTGTGTGTTTCTGTTTCTGTGTAGGGGTGTTCTCATGCACTGATAAACCTTGATGACAGACAGACAAACAAATACTGTGCACACACACACACACACACCTCGTACACTGTGTCCTGCTGTGCTGTGTGTGTGACTGTGCTTTTATGTGTCTGCCACTGACATGAACCATTGGAACGCGCATGTGTGTGCGCGCGCGTGTGCGGCATTGCAGCTCATGTGCAGCTCTGACGCCATCGGTTGCCTCACGCTGACGATCCAAGCAGCTAACGAGTGTTGCGCGGCCTCCTCTGAGGTTAACTGTGTGGTAACGTTTGAGCGACGAGGGGTTAACGAACACAGCTGCCGTCAGTTGGAGGCCACAGCCAGAATCCTGGATGTGGTTTCCTGCTGACTGCATCTCTGCGCGAGCGTGTTCCTGTGTGTGAGCGTAGCCGACAACCGAGAAGATAACTTCTCACACGAGTCACAGCACTGAGTAGAGAGGGGTGAAATATATTTCTAATCTGCTGCTCGTGTGTGAGAAAGTTCACTAGAGACACTCCCACAGGAGTGTGCTCGCATACCAGCGATGACCAGTGGAAGCACCCAGCCATACCTGTCCCATCTGATTTAAGGAGACGTCGGCAGGGTGCAGGACCTCCTCCTACCCTCCTGCTGAAATCACAGTCTGCATATACTCTTACCGTTTTTTAAGTTAGTTTTGTGTTTTTATTTGACCGTAAGAGAAGAGAGAAGTGTTTTAACACATGTTGCTTCCTGTCTGTGAAGATACTGACACTGACAGAAAGGAACTGCTCACACACACACACACACACCTCGGTTTGGACAGCTGGTTTGTTGGCGGGAAAGCAGAGGACCAGCTGCCACTGGAGAGAGAGAGCAGCAGAGCGAGGATGAGGTTACATGCACCAAAAGAACAAAAAAAGGCTGGAGACACGTAGAGATTCAAACTGAGGATGAGCAGAGGAGAGGAGGAGGAGGAGGGAGGAGCAGTAAGGAGCAAACTTCTCTTTTGGGCGTCGTCAGCAGCAGAGGAAAACCTCAGCACATGTACGTCATCGCTGTCATTCCAGGAAAACCTGGACTCAGTCTCCTGCATTCAGGAACCGACTGACTCCAGACAAACGATGTTAACGGCAGGAAAATGTTTTCACCAGATTAAAACCTGCTTCTGTTCAGCTGGACACGTCTTTCTGGTCCACCGCGGCTGATTCCTCCTGTCCTCCCACTCCTCCCTGTCCGGGACCAGCTCCTCTGTGACGTTCTGCTGCTGAGTCTCCAGCGGACGGTGAGACTCAAACTTACACACTGATCTGCATGTGTTTACACACAAATGTCCCCGGTGTCCCCACAGCCTGACACCACATGAAACCATGGTTTCTTCTGCCCCCATCATGTCACCTATCACCATCTGAGCTGCCAACCCACGGGTACGAGCGGCGACCACCGTCCTGGACGTGTCACACTGGGCTGAACTGATCTCAAAGCACCTGTTGGGGTATTTCTGGTGAACTTGGTGTGGGTTCTCCGGGGTATAATCTGTGGTCCGCGCGAGAGCGTTGTCCTGCACTAACTGACATCTGGATCTCTACCAGGGCTCATAAGTAGACGTGTCACTGAGGAGAGACAGAGTTTGAGCCTTATGCAGGGACGTTTCTCTCTGCTGGGGGGAGGGGGCGAATTCCTCTGGTTTCCTCTCTCTCTCTATGTGGAGAGAGAGAGACGTTTCCAATGATCCAGGTAAGATGCGATGTGGTTCCTGTTCCTCAGACTATTTTAATATCATCAGTATTTCTACTTTGATCGAATCTCATAATTCTTCCAAAACATCAGCAGCTGCACTTTTACTGAACGGAACAATTTCCTGTTGTTCTAATGTCCACTTTGCTGTTTAGACGTTGGACACGTCCACCTCTGCTCAGACGGCCGATAACAGCAGAGTCCTCATGTCTGTGTCTGCCTGTCCTGATGACACCGTGTTGAGCTGTTTGCTGTTGGGATCACGTTGAAGTTGAAATTACTGGAACACAGGACACAGAGAAGTTGTTGCACAGCTCCAGCGTGTGTGTGTGTGTGTGTATGTGTGTGTGGGCGGTAAGGAAGATGCGAGGAAGATGAGTTCTCCACTCTGATGAAGCTGCAGCAGCTTCCTCTTTGCTGACTGGAGACAAACGTCATCAGACGCATTGGACACCGTGTCCTGTTGATATAACTAAAAGCAGAATCCGTCATTTGGAAGGACGAACGTTCTCTGAAACAGGAACAAATGTCCTAGTTACATGAAGACGCGTCCATCAGAGGAATATTCAGCTCTTGTTCTTTGCATCTCTCTCTCTCTCTACAATAAAGCTTCTATTCAGGACCCAGATTCAATGAGGTTAATTATCTGTCACTTAATTGACCTTAGGGGCTGTGTGACTCACACACACACACACACACACACACACACACAAAGGAAGAGAAAAGAGCAAAGTGACTCAGTGACTCCACATAAATCTTCCACCAGCAGCACAGACGACTGTGAGCATTTTATCTTTTAGTTGAAAGAGCTTTGAATTTTTTTTTCCATCTCACTTTTCTTTTCTCACGTTTTAGTTTCAGTTATGGGAAAAGAGAAAACAACACATCTCTGATTAATTCAGTTCTTTTTGTTTTAGACCAACATCATTTCTGTCTTTAACACACACATAGCTGCAGACACATGGCTGTGTGTTTTCATGGACACGCACACACACACACACACACACACACACACACACACACGCAGTAGTCAGGGAGCGTGGTAAAATACGGGTGAATAGTGAAAAGCACCTATTTATCCCCAGTCCCTCAGGTCTCCTGGGACACACACTGATAGGAACAATGACCGGTTTAACTCCGTCCACTGACCTGCACGAGCAACAGACACACACACACACACACACACACACACACACCACGCGCTGTGCTTCTCTTCAGGTGTGAACCAACTTCTACAAGAAGACGGTGAAGCTGCAGACGAACACAAACAGATGGAGGCCACTGACGAGGAGTCGGAAGCAGGCCACGGTCGTCTCTCCACCTTTGGCCACAAACACAGATGTGCAGAGTGTAATGGTCCAACAGTGTCCGCCCGATAAGGACATCAGTGTCTTCTCATTTTCCCACCCTTGCTCTCACCCTCTCTCTTTGTTCACTTCTTTCTCTCTCTCCTCATTCTCTTTCTCTTCGTCCCTTCCCCCAGTTTTCCCACCTCCATGCTCCACCGGCAGCACCACAAAGCCTGCCGCCACCGTCGCCGCCCTAGCAACCAACACGCCATCGCCTCTGCCCCGGCAACAGGCCGTCGTCAGGACTGCCGACCCCTGACCCCATCACAGCTGCTCAGCCATCGCATATCCCACAATCCCCTGCTTTCTGCTCACTCCCGCGACCAAAGGGTCACACACGTGAATCAGCAGTGAATGAGAAGTGCATCGCTTTCACTCTGTCTTTAAAAAAGGAGGAGGGGGAGGAAACGTGGACAGAAGAGGAGAAGCAAAGAGGAAAACATTGACGTTCTCACAACCATTACACTGTGTTTGAACAGTTAACTGGCACCAGCTCCCACACCGCTCGCTGCTCTGCAGACACCATCAAACCGCTCCATCACTCCTCACAGTGCAGGTCTGTAGGAAGCTAACAGCACAGCCACGTTACCGGGTGGTGGCCGACGACAGTCCGTGTCCCAGTGCTGTGTGTGTTTCAGTTAAATCTGACACTCGACCGATGCACAAACTGCTGAGGACAGAAAAGCTGCTGGACACCAAGACACAGTTCAACTACTTTAAAGCTGCAACGTCAGGGAACGACAGAAAAAAAGGTCTTCTCTGATTGGTTAGAGGGTGCGAGTGAAGACCTCACATTAACATATTTAATGTGGAGTGAAACTGTGACAGTGTGACTTTAATGTGAGTGCAGGCTCAGTGTGTCTGTTCCAGGTGCTGTCCCCAGTGTAACCTGAGTTGGTCTTTATTAATAAATAATGCATCTGAACCGGTCAGCCCATCAGTCGGCTCCAGCTCACGCACACACACACACACACACACACACACACACACACAACAAAAGTCGTGGGTAATCGGACTGTTTCCAGGTTCGGGTTTGAATTCGGGCCTTTTTGATTGAGCCTCGTCGCCTGGAGCCGCTCCACCGACCATGAATCCTGAATAGTGAGTGTTGCTTTCCGTGTTTCTGCTGCGTGTTATTCGCATGTTCTGTTGTTAAGGAATTAAAGTCGCCTTGTTTTGCCGAGGACCTGGACACGCCACCGTTAGACATATCATGTTCATTGCACAGTGAGCACGTTGTTGTGAATCCAGGTTTATCAGGAAAATGTTCACTTCAGTGAGGTCACTGACAGCTGAGAGGTCTCACAGTCGGCTCCACCTAACAGTAACATGGAGGCAGCGACACGACCGCCGTCTGTTTGCTGTCTGAATAAAATATTAGTTAACAATAAATATGTTTTATATTTATTCACTGAAATGTCAAGTTGCAAATCAAACATGTTGATGCTTCACTGATAATGAACCTGCTCACACGCATTTACCGTAATCTCCGGACTATAAGCCCCTCTTTTTTTCACTTGCTCTGGACCCTGCTGCTTGTTTTTACAGCTAACGGTCACCAGAGGGCGCACTACCGAGAAAGCGCGAGACAGTTTGCACCAGGTAACAAGAGCAAAAAAAAAGCCCAAATGTAGAACGAGAACGAGACAGTTTGCTCCAAGGAAGTGTCCCTGCACACATCTCATTATGGAAAACAAACGGAGAAGTGCATGATGCTGCTTTTAGGTTAAAGCTGGATCTTTTTGTTACTGCACCTTTACTGTCGCGGGCTGGAAGCCACCGTCGTCTGTGCACTGATTAATGTTCTCATGTCAAGATGTGTGAAAGTTTGATTGATTAATTGATTGTGTCTCAAATGTTAATAAATGGGACACTTTGCGTTCCCAAACACTCATCTCACTATATTATTATATATATATATATATATATATATATATAATATATAAAAACAACTGTAGTTTCTGGTGCAGCTTATTTTCAGGTGCCTTTCAGTCAAGAAATGACCTGACTTCAAGTTTAGTCTGTGCACATAAAACCTATGGATCAGTATAGACACGAATGTGAATGTGGATCATGAACCAGGGTCATGAGACTCTCCTGGTGTAGACTCATCACACCATGGTCCAGTATGATGCTCGTGTGTAGCTGGTGCCCGGCTGCACAGCTCCACACGCTGCACGGTTGAACCAGATGAGCCGTCAGGACTCTAGCAGAACTCTGATAGCCCCCCAGCTGTGCATCCTTTTGGCAGGTGCTGATGCGATCACACTAGGAACCAGCTGTTCCAACCTTTGTCAGAGTCTCTCAGATCCTCAGGAGCTGGATGTTCCCTCACTGCCCAGCATGTCCCGCCCCTCAACAGATGCCACCGTAACAGACGAATCCCTGTTGTTCCCGTCGTTTATCTGCACTAGATGATACATTTTATTCCATTATTTGATGTACTGAGACAAAGAAATCCTGCGTGTTGGTCTCTGTGTGTGTCCTCTTCCAGCGACTACCTCTTCAAACTTCTTCTGATCGGTGACTCTGGAGTTGGAAAGTCGTGTCTTCTACTTCGCTTTGCAGTAGGCCTGCACACGCGCACACACACACACACACACACACACATGCACGCACACACACACGTTTTATTTCACACACTTGCTGACGATCACATGTCAACCCCTCCCTCCAGGATGACACCTACACTGAAAGCTACATCTCCACCATTGGAGTCGACTTTAAGATCAGGACCATCGACATGGACGGAAAAACAGTGAAACTGCAGATCGTAAGAGTTTGTTTGTTTGAGCAGACCTTCAGAGTTGGGACAGACTGACACATCACGTGTGTGTGTGTGTGTGTGTGTGTGTGTGTGTGTGTGTGTGTTTCCTCAGTGGGACACAGCAGGTCAGGAGAGGTTTCGAACCATCACCTCCAGCTACTACAGAGGAGCTCACGGCATCATCATCGTCTACGATGTGACTGAGCAGGTCACTGTGTGTTTCCCTCAACCTATTATAACACAACAGAAGAATGTGAACACTGACTTTCCTCCTCCTTCTCCTCCTCCACTTCCTCCGCTCCTCAGGAGTCCTTTAACAACATGAGGCAGTGGTTGGACGAGATAGATCGTTACGCCTGTGAAAATGTCTCCAGGCTGCTGGTGGGAAACAAGTCCGACCTCGTTAGTAAGAAAGTGGTGGATGCTGCCACTGCTCAGGTAACGACTCTGCCTCCAAAATGAAAACCAATCAAACAACCAGCAGCAACCTACTGCAAAGCTCCTGCTTCTTACACTCACAACTCAAATATCTGGCTTTTCACTAGTGCTGTTGATTTGTTGGTTGCACCTCTTGTTCCTCTCCCCCCCCGCTCAGGAGCTGGCCTCTTCTCTTAAGATCCCCTTCCTGGAGACGAGCGCTAAGAGCTCCGATAACGTGGAGAGGGCTTTCCTCACGATGGCCTCTGAGATCCACAAGCGCCTGGCCAGTGAGGGAGGAGGGATGCAAGGCGACGCAACACAGGCCAGGGCCCAGAGTGCCAAGATCAACAGCGCCCCCGTGTGGCTGGGAGGGGAAAAGCAGACACAGGAGGCCAGTAACTGCTGCTGAACATTTTATACACATCGACTCGTTTGGATTCTGTGACTGTGTCTCTGTGTCGTGGACACAGAATTTTGACTTAGACAACTTTTCAGGAAGCTTTATTACAACATATTTCTGAGCTTCGTATGTTTTGAATTAAACGTTAAAACAGAATAAAAAAGCAAAAAGAAATGTGCCTGATGGCCCAGTTTCACAAGAGATGTATAAAAACACAGGAGAGCGTTCAGTGTTTGGCATAAGACACGAGGAGGAATAATAGAAAACACGAGGTTCATGTGACAGCTGATTTCCCCTCACAGCTGATTTATTGTATTCGCTCGTTTTTGTTTTGCTTGATGTCGATGTCAATAAAAATATCTTAGGAATTCCTGCGTTTAAATTCCTAATTTAAAAAGAATCACACACACTTTTTTTTACTGGGACGATGATCCAGTCTGGAAGTAACAAAAGATTTTTCCCCAGTTTAGGAATATTTCTCCAAAGATCAAGTCACAGTTAAAGGAGAAATAACTAAAACTAACTCCAAGCTCAAAGTCATGTCATAATAACGACGACTTTATGCTTTACTGATCCCTCTGGGGAAACGGTTGGACAGTTTCTGGTGTCAAATGTCAAATGTCACATCTCAAAATGTGCTCAGAATAGTGGAGGCGTTTCCTGTGCAGCTGGTCACCAGTGTAAAATAATGTTGTAAAAAACAGTAAGAAGTACGGCAGCAGAGATATCAGTAAATGTCATTATTTTCACATCAGTAAACCCGTGTGGATTAAATGGACGTTCAGTCTCAGGATGTGAAGTGATTTCTCGCCTGACATCTCTGGATGTGTTTACCCATTTTTATAGCTCTGGTCGATTTATTCAGACACAATGAATCGCAGAATGCAGACTAATATGATAATAACAGGAGAGAAGCACCCTACAGCGAAACCTCGCTCCCTCCACTAGATGTCAGTCTTACTCTGTTTCCAACTTTGCTGCAGTGACAAATTAATAAACTAAACCTGATGGACAGCTCCAGTCACTGGATTCACACATTTCTCTCTTTTCATCTCTCTGCTTCCTTCCTTCCTTCCTTCCTTCCCACATTCTCAACCAACCTCTCTTTTCACAAAGGGAAGGAATCAGTGTCATGATACTGTTCATGTTAGCACATTATTGACCTGAAGAAATTGAGGTTAATACAAAGTTTTTCCTCTAAATATTCTTATTTCTTGGATTTGTTTTTTGTTGACATAACTTTGCGTGACAGTGACACCCAGTGGCCTCTGTCAGTATTACAATTAAAAATGAAGGGACACTCAACTCAGCAGGAAAAAGCAGGGCTCAACTAACAGACCTAATAAAGTCCCCTCTGGTTCTGATTAAGTAGATTAATGTGACCACATCTCAGCGTTTCCTTCGATAGTTCGTTCACGTGCAGATTGTTTCAGTTTTAAGTGATTTCAAAATGACTCTGTGTGTTGTGTACACAGATTAAAATGAGAGAAAGCACTGGCATCGTGTTCGATTCGCATCAGCAGACACCTTGAGCTGAAGCGCTGTGATCAGTAAGGAGAGAAAATCCCTCACAGGCAGGATAAGGCCTGGCAGCAGGGAGATAATCAGTGGGAACAAGCAAAAGCTTGAAGAGGAAACAGGACGACAACCTGACAGAGATTAGAATTACTGGGCAGGTATTTACTGAGGCTAATGAGTGGCAGGTGTGCAGGATCAGGTGACTGGGACGGGCGGGGACACTGGGAACAGACAACCAATGGAAAATATGCACAAAGAAACAGGGCGGGTGAAATGAAGCCATCGGCTCTGTTGGTGCTGGTTTAAAAGTCTGATTCAACGAGTACAGCAGGATCTGAAAAAGCTCTGAGTGCCGATAAGCTTCAGACTCAACACAGAAACACAAAATAAGAAAAAATAGTGTTCAATCCAACTTTTTAAAAAGTGCTGCACAGTGAATAAGTTCAGAACAATAAATAAAATCAAATGAAATAACATCACACCAATAAAATAAAGCAAATGATATAAAATTATATTAGAAACAATATAAAACAGTATAACTGAACTAAAAACGGATAAAAACCTCATGAGGAGTCAAAAGCCAGAGTGAAGAGAGGTTTTCAAACGGGATTTAAAAGCGGGTGGAGAAGGGGCCTGTCTACTCTCTTAGTTTGGGAGCTCGATCTCCTCGAAGTCCTGGGTTCTGTCAGGAGCAGCCGGTCAGCTGGCCTGAGAGCGCGCCTGGCTGCATAAGGCTGGAGCAGCTCAGAAAAAAAGGATGGGGCAAATAAAAGAATTTAAAAACTGATCCTAAAAGGAACGGCAACCAGTGCAATGCAGCTAAAGTAGGGGACATGTGCTTGCTGCCAGTTAAAAGACGAGCTGCAGCATTTTGCTCCCTCTGGAGATTTGTGATAGAAGAAGCAGTGACCCCTAGATAAAGTGCATTACAGTGATCCAACAAAGGCGTGGATTACTGTCTCAGAGCTGCTGGGAAACAAAAGGCTTTACTTGGCCAGCTGCCTCCGCTGGAAGAAGCTTGATTTAACTACGGCTTTGATTTGACAGTTCAGCATCCAGTTTGACCCAAAGTCTGTGGCCACTGGTTTATTGTAGTGGGCCAAGGAATCCAAGAACACGTTCTGGTCTCAGTGCGGCTACTAAAGACCATGTACAGAGTGTGAGCCTGTTTTATTAAGGGGACATGGATCTGACAGTCATCAGCATAAAAGTGAAACCTGACGCCATGTTTTCTCAGTATTAAACCAAGAGGGAGTGAATACAAAGACCAGAGGAGGGGGCCAAGAACTGAGCCCTGTGGGACACCACACAGGAGGGCGGAGGACGAGGCATGGTCACCAAGACCAACACAAAAAGTTCTCTTCGTCTCTCCGACCTGAACCAGTCCAGTGCTGCGTCCCTGGTACCAAACGGGAAAGTAGCACGGATGGTCCATGGTGTCAAATCTAAAAGCACCAGAGTCAGCAGCTGAAAATATGTCATTAAAAACATTTAAAGGGCCGATTCAGTGCTGTGTAAGGATTTAAAACCAGATTAATGAACCTCTGAAACACGTTGCATCTTGTTGTTGTGTTTTCCTCCAACTCAGTGACGGAGCCCGTGTTTTAATAAGACGCCGATTCTCTTCTCACTTCCTATTGCCTCCACTTTCCATCCTTTGCTTTCTAACATTTAACAGGCAGCAGAATGGAAACAGTCCCACAAAAAGACGAGTGTCTTTTTTTAAATCCATCATTTCCGCTTGTGACACCTCTTCAACAAACAGCTGATAACACGAAATGAAACAGAATTACGCTGCTCATCCGAGGCTGGTGAGCAGCTCGTGTCCTTTATGAGCCTCTGATAACAGTTCAATGCACAACCCTCTACATTCTACAAGATATTAAATAATGAGCTTCGGTAATTTTCCACCAAAAATAACCACGCTGAGAATTTACAACTCAGGCTCATGTTAGATGAATATTCAGATATTCAGATTCAGATGAATAAAAATAAGGATTTTGTTCTTTCTTCCTTTTTTTATTGTCACAATAATTAGCATTTAGCTCGCGGGCCATTATTTACCACCTCTATACATGCACACGCACACACACACACACACACACACACACACACACACACACACACACACACACACACACACACACACACACACACGCACGCACAGGTCAGACAGTGCGATTAAAGGAATTTGCCTGGAGGCAGTTCGTTGTAAAGTCAATAAGTGTGAAATCATTGTTTTTTTTATGCCCATTGACTGAAATGGAAACAACACATTATCTTCACTGACGCTTCTCTTAGACGCTGAAACCAGACGCACAGGTTACAGAAAGGAGTCAAACAGACTCTTTTATCATGAGGAGAGATACATCTAATCATACAGTAACCTCTTGTGAACTGAACTGGCTTAAAACCAGGGAGAGGTCTGGCGTCACTCTAATAGAAGCAGATGCTCCTAAATCCTCGTCCCCCTGCTGACTCGAACGCCTCATATCAAATTAGAGACGCTAACGTTGGCCATGGCTCAGCCCCACGCGCCTGATGAAGCTCTGCAGTCTGAGAGTTGGATTCAAGCTTTTAAAAGTCTGCTTAAACTTTCATCTGGCGTCATACGGTTTGAAGGTTAAACCATTATCTCTCTCCTCTCGAGAACGGCACGAGCCTGTTCTGTCATTGGGAAAAAGCTGGAGTACAGGTTAGAAACACTGAAATTCACGTCTGTGTACGATTTAACTAATAAATAAATTTCATTTGTCACATACACAGTTACACAATGAACACGCAGTGAAATGTGTTCCTCTGCATTTGGCCCCTCCCCCTGGGGGGAGCGAGCGCTAAGTGTCTGACTCAAGGACACACCTGGTGTGGGGGAGGGGCTGGGAATCAAACCTGCGACCTTCTGCATCCCAGCCTCATGTCTTAACCCACTGATGACTGATGACAATGAGAAAGAGGAAAACTGTCTTAAGCAGCTCCGTCACCTGTAGACTCCGTTAGTCTCTCTAATCGCCCCCCTGCCTCTATGAGGGCAGACGTCCCCAGTCTACCTCCACATTATCCTGGTGACATTTCCGCCGGCGTGCGGCCTGTTAAGAAGCAGAACGGCGAGATCACTGGATCTGATTTGCGACCCCCGTCCCCCCGCTGTCATGGAGAAAATGTCACTCGTCATTTTCACTCTAAGTGATAAAAATGCAGGACGTTCAGTCTGGGTGATGGAGGTCATGTGTTACAGAATCTGGATTTAGTTTCACAGGTCTGATTTTATTTCATTGCTTCTGCAGCCTGTGGTGGCAACAGTGATGATGGGAGGAGGAAGGACGCGTCCAGAGGTGGGTAAAGGGTGGATGGGTGGGTAAAGGGTGCATGGGTGGGTCGACAAGACACTGGCACGTCAATTAACGCTAAAATCAGAAATTAACTTTTCAATTAAATATTTAATAATTTCAGATGCAGGAAAAATTATTTTTAAATACAGCTGCACATTGTCTGATCTGCTACACTCACTCACTCACACACACACAGATCTGTAAGAGATTCAGAGAGAAGCTGTCCCGTCCTCTAACCGTTTATCTCTGTGTCCAAACTAATGGTGCGTACGTGTCCTAACGAGGTGTGCTAACGAGCGGACCTAACGATGAGCAGTCCCTGTGGTCCGGTGGCCTCTGCTCTGCTCCACTAGTCTGCCGTCAGTTCAGTGTTTGTACCAGACAGAACTGTAACAGACAGTCCACTCACCCTCCAGTGTGGACGACTTAGTGCTTCTCTGATCAGAGCAGAAACGTCCACAGGTGTTCTGATATATCCGCCGTTGATCTTCATCTTAGCATTTATTTTAGGATAGATTAGATACTTTTTAAATCATCGTTATATCCACACTGAAGGTAAAACCTTCCAAGGTGAAGCTTTCAGATAACCGTGGAGCTCTGATAAAGACATGGATTCAGATACATTATTGTGAGCGAACAATATGAGCCACTGAAAAGTCAAAACTCTGCCCCATGTCCGTAGACCAACCCTGTCTCCTACGTCTTCACAGGACGTATTCGTGACCCGATTCCGCTTTGGTTGAACATATTTTACCATGAACTGAAACATATGTGTGTGCATGAACAAATGACGCGCTGGATTTATTAAGATGAAAGGATTTGTGAGGAGGTGGAGAACTGACAGGCAGGAGACCCCGCTGAGGAAGGGTTTAGGCAAGCTTAGCACTAAGGCGTAGGTTTAGGGTGGTGTCGTTTTTATGTTGTTTGTGAAGTGACATTTCATCCATTATCCAGTCGACATTCTTTCTCTACTCTCTGATCCCAACAAATACCAAACGAGTGGATGTTAAAATGTGGCATCAGATATTTTAGCTGACAGAAAACCGGATGTGGATCCGATAAAAAGAGATTGCGACATGTCATTTATGTCATCGTTTCATGTTACCTGTGAACACAATGATTAACACTCTACAAAAACATAATCCACCCTGTAACAGAAGGTATTCCGGATTATTTATTTATCATCAACAGCAGAGAATTACCTCGGAGGTAATGAAGCCTCTCACTGGACGTACGCTTGTTTTATAGCGAGCTTGTGCCGCCACAGATGGTTTGGTTAAAACACAGCAGCCCTGCGCTGCGTTGGCTAAAGGACGGGTACCCAGGTGTCCTTTTTCTTTCCTCTTTGTTTCATTTATTCCTTTTTTTTGTCTTCTCTCAAATCAGTTTCCTTCCTTTTCGTCTGATCGTGCGGCTGCCGCTTGTTGTCGTTTCATGAGATTTCAGGAGTGACTTCAGTGTCATCACTTTACATCACTTTAATACACATACAGGAAAAAAAACATTTGTTAACCTGAGTCGAATGAGAACGACACAACTGCCTGCACGCAGCGCACAGACGCTCTTATAAAACAAAGCTCATCCATAGTTCATGACTTTGTTGGAGATGTTATGTCCACAGATCAGTGTCAGCAGAGTTTCTGTAGAACAAACATGTTCAGGAGAGAGAAAATGGCAGGAGAGTGGACTGCTGCATTTTTTATAAAGCAACACTCATGAAATGTTGATTACACTGTGTCAGCGCGCTGTGCTGCAGACAGGACGTGTCAGGACGAGCGCGCAGCCAGCGAGGCCTAAGGGTCGCACACCGTCCCGCTCTCTTTCTGAATGAGGAGTCTGAGGACGTGGTCAACATGAAACCTGGTCAACATTTTCATCAAAACATAACAGAAAAACACATTAAGTCACTGCAGATGCAGGAAATGTCTCCTGATCCTGGAGACAATGATGCTGCCAACAAATCCTTTCTAAAAATACTGATCCAGTTTGTCCCAGTGACGCTGGTTGGTGCTGTAACCTCCTGGAGGTGACACTTTTCCAGCAGGGGCTCCGTCTGAGAGACTTTCCTCCGCTCTCTGTTTACTTCGTAGCTTTTTTTTCGGACCCCGTCTCCCTCAGATTAGATCCTGGTTTGTTGAACTAATCGTATTTTTGTGAATGAATGACGAGCGATGTGAAAGAAGGTGTTGGGTTGTTTACCGCGCAGAAATAACAAGTTCAACCATAAAACACATCTCAACATGTTGCATCATCATCAAGTTAAAAACGTCATTTTCATTTCGTTCCACTTTGTGCGTTAAACTTTTACAGATGACTTTTATTAACAGTAATTACAGAACAGCTGTGACAGCGCGAGATGCCGTTTTATAGCTCGACATGTTCAGCACATACAAAGATGTCCTGATAACGAGCTCCACCAGACGTGAACACGGAGCTCATTAACTGGATCTGATGCATAAAAGTCGTGCGTGTGCAGTGTTACATGTCAGTTGTGATTCGACTTTCATTATGTATTTATTCTCTGTGGAAGTCATCTCTCAGCAACTGTGTCACATTCGCTTTTTCGTTTTCTGGGAGTCATTTGTTTAGTCTTGCTTAGTTTAATTAAACTCGCTGTGTTAATTGACTTTGAGGAATAGAGCAGAAGCTAGGTGGAGATAGCAGGAAGTGGAAACACGTGCAGTGTGAAACGTCTAAACTGTGCACGTGACCACGAGCACGCGCCTCCGTTCACCTCGTGCTGTGCGTAATGGACGCTAATGATGTGCATCTTCTCCTCGTTAAAGCCTGACATGTATTATCTGTTGGCGGATCGATGCTGCGTGAAAGAGAGGCGCTGCGTGCTGGGTGGAGGCTCGCGTGTGCAGCTGCAGCCGTACGAAAAGGTCGCGAGAAGAAAACATTTAAAAATATTTCTATTGCACTGCATTAATATTTAACAAACGTGCAGAAGGTGACGGTAAATCTCGGCTGCTCTTTGTGGATTTCATCCCACGTGTCGATGCAGACTTTTCTGTTTGCATGTGTGCGTCTTGTTTGTTTGTGAGCCTGCTTGTTTGAGCTACCAGGCCGCTTCCGGCAGCCTGGTAGCTCAATGGTTTAAGCGTCAGACTGGGATGTAGAAGGTCGCAGGTTCAAACCCCGTCTGACTCCTAATCTATCCCCTACCAGGTGTGTCCCTGAGCCAGACACCCAGCGCTAGCTCCCTGTAAGTTTGGATAAAAGCGTCTGTAAAGCAAAGCAAAGTAACGTAATGTTTGTTTTTTACCATGAGACACAGAAAAAACAAAGCGTTTGAGTGAAACTGATTCGAATCCTTTCACTGAGCTCGGCTGCTGGATGCAGCTGGAGTTTAGCTGCAGTCCGGTGAAGCGTCAAAAGTTTTTTTAACTTAACAGGTCTGTCTGACTTCCATGTCCATTTTCCACGTTGTCACAGAAGTTGAGTTGTTTTTCAGTCGGTCAGCACTATGCCCCCCCGCTGCTTCTTCTCCCAACAGATACCGAGTCGAATCAGCTGGTCGCCGGCTCCTGTGACAGCAGGAGCATTGGTGCGTGGACATTTGACATGTCTAGTGCTTTTGAAGTCTGCGCTGTGCTAAATGTCCCCATGTCCTCTCCTACAGGGACAACATACCACAAACCCACTTCAAAAACAGACTGTTCTGCTCGCTAGCTGCTACTGGTTCTGTGCTGGAGCTAGCTACCCCCCCCCACCCCCACCCCCCCCCCACTGGGACAGCATGGTGAAAACCACCCTGAATTATCTTCCGCTTTGTTGGAGCCTCTCCAAGCTGTCTTTGGGCGGGAGGCGGGGTACACGGCGGATGGATGGCCACTCCATCACAGGCCAACACGTAGACACAACCGTGCACACTCCTGGATTATCATTTCACACTAAATCTAACTTTAATGGCAGAGAAGCTGAGACTGGTGTGACATGGCTTAGACCAAACCCAGAAGCCTCTGAAGAGTTGGTGCTGCTTTAAAGTTGGTGGAGACAGATCAGTAATGGAAGCCTACAACACCTATGCGTGTGTATTTGTGAAGGTGACCAGTAGGGGGAGACCTACACTGACAAGGACAGAAGTGATAGAGCCTCGTTCTTTTCTTTTTAAAGAGCAACACGTTAAACTGAAAGAAGAAGAACGGAGACGGAGAGCGGTAGAGCAGGGTGGACGTTCCTGGTCCTCATGGTTCTACTGATGACCTGGATCAGGTGTGTTCAGCCAGTCAGTGCCTGGATGTAGGAGATCATACAGGACGGTGGCCCTCGAGGACCAGGACCCTGCTAAAGAGAGGAAATGGAATCGTCCCACATGGAAGTCCTGGTCCTGACCGAACCTGAAGACTGACAGTGTCTGTACCCCGACACCCGTGTCCCCGGTTCTGTGCCTGTGATTTGACTTTAGGACAGAGGTAGTCCGGTCCTGGAGCCGTGCTTGCTTTCCATCCATCCCTGCACTCACAGCGTCTGATTGGCTGAACACGCCTGATCAACAGCTGTAGGAGCAGGGAGGCCTGCGTCTCTGTAGGACCGGCCCGTTTACCCCTGCCTCAGGAGACGAAGACGAATGGAAAAGAAAACCTGACTTAGCAGATGAGTGATGAATGAATTCTGTGTCGCTTCCAGGTAATTAGAACGAAATGGTTTGATGTATGTACTGTCAAACTCTGAAGTGAGAACAGAATCCAGTGTAAACTCTGACGGATTTACCCGCAAGCTGCTCTTTGGCTCTCTGAATACGAGCGACTGTAACTGATGCACAGCGAGTCGATGGCATGTGTTCCGATATTCAGCTGATGAGACTTCTTTTCTACCATCACGGTGTGATGTCAAAAAAAATATCAAGAACATATAGTTTTAAAACACCTTCCCCAAAAATCAACAGCAACAAAGTTAGAAGAGAATAAAATAAAATGCTTTTTCTTGTCACAGGTGCAATGAGATTAAAAGCAGCTACACAGCCTGTGACATATCACAACCCAGAAACACATCAAGGAGATGAAACTGAATATGACAAAGAGGCGATAAATAGTGTTCGCACAGACTGTGCAGCATGTGTCGGGTACATGACAGCGAACCAGTCACGAGGCAGGTATCTTCTAAGAGGAGGAGACAGAACGTGAATTAATGGAAGAAAACAGGCTCAGCGCAGTCAAAGAGGGAGGCAGGTCCTGATCCCAACCTGGTACATGTACAACAACAGACCTGCGTCCAGCAAAGAGCCAGGGACGAGCCAGGGAGGAGCCAGCGAGGAGCCAGCGAAGAGCAAGCGAAGAGCCACGGACGAGACAGCGAAGAGCTGGCGAAGAGCCATTGAGGAGCCAGCGAAGAGCCAGCAAAGAGCCAGCAAAGAGCCAGCAAAGAGCCAGCAAAGAGCCACGGAAGAGCCACGGAAGAGCCACGG
>JAUMTR010000005.1:1053249-1077187 GCA_032270685.1 Microctenopoma stevenorrisi | reverse complement strand
CCACGGACGAGCCAGCGAGGAGCCAGCGAAGAGACAGCGATGAGCCAGCGAAGAGCCAGCGAAGAGCCACGGACGAGACAGCGAAGAGCTGGCGAAGAGCCATTGAGGAGCCAGCAAAGAGCCAGCGAAGAGCCAGCGAAGAGCCAGCAAAGAGCCAGCAAAGAGCCAGCAAAGAGCCAGCAAAGAGCCAGCAAAGAGCCAGCAAAGAGCCACGGAAGAGCCACGGAAGAGCCACGGAAGAGCCACGGAAGAGCCACGGAAGAGCCACGGAAGAGCCACGGAAGAGCCAGCGAAGAGCCAGCGAAGAGCCACGGACGAGCCAGCGAGGAGCCAGCGAAGAGACAGCGATGAGCCAGCGAAGAGCCAGCGAAGAGCCACGGACGAGCCAGCGAGGAGCCAGCGAAGAGACAGCGATGAGCCAGCGATGAGCCAGCGATGAGCCAGCGATGAGCCAGCGAAGAGCCAGCGAAGAGCCAGCGAAGAGCCAGCGAAGAGCCAGCGAAGAGCCAGCGAAGAGCCAGCGAAGAGCCAGCCAGCTCGTGATGTCAGCAGTTTCATGATGTCAGCAGTTTCATGATGTCAGCAGACATGAATAACGGAGCCCGTCACCGCAGATTAAATGGCACTGACCACTGAAAACGATGCAGGGAGAAGAGCAGCCTGAGCAGAACGGGGCAAAATTAAACTCCACTGAAGAGTTTCTAATCAACACATCCAAATGAAAACAACCAGTCTTCAATGTTAATTTGATTTGTGGTGTTTTGTGTGTCCTCCATCAGAGGACGCCGGAGCGCTTTGTTCTGTCAACAAAGCAGCTCAGAATAAAACGAGCAGACGTGTGTGAAGAAGAAAAAATCTATATTTAGTTTCAGTGGAGCTGTGATAAACTGATTATTGATTTACTGATCTTTTCTGATTATTAAGAGTTTCTGTTCAACCTTTTTCTTTCCTGAGTAGTTCTCTTTGCACTTTGTACACGTTATTTCTCTTTGTTCTATCATCTCCTATAGGTCAGTGCTTTCTCCAAACCCTGACACTGCTGCAGCTGCTGAACACAAGATGTGGGGACTCTACCGTCAGTACTCCACCTAAAAGGCCAGGCCAGAACGATTTAGTGATGAGCAGAGAGGGACAATGAACAGTTCTGTGAGGAGGTGGTTAAACACACCGCTGACCCACATCACGAGTGTGCAGATGAACAGAAACACAATTCAGCAGTGTCTTGAACACTTTGTAGATGGAGTGCATTAGTGAATCGACTGATGGCTGTTCGTGTTCACGCAGCAGTGACGAGATCAGATCAGACGAAATGAGACGTTTTATTCCTGGCGACATGGCTCCGTGTGAAAGAGAGAGGTGAAGGTGAGATCGGTCTAAATATAAACCGGGGAGGGAGAATAATAATTAGAAGCCAGGGGGTGGTGTGCGTGTGCGTGTCTGTGTGTGTGTGTGGAGGAAACAAGAAGCAGAGCAGGGCGCTAATGACAAGGGGGAGGAGAAAATAATTGTCTAATTAACACTCCTCCACGCTGATCCCGCTGGAGTTCTCCTCCCTCGTGTCCTCCTTCCATTCACCCCTCGTTGCGTTGGTTTCTTCTCCTCCTCCTTCCTTTGCCTCATTACTGCACCTTTCTTCTCTTTCCTGTTTCTCGATCCCTCCACGTCTTCCTCTAGATTTTCCCTACTTTCCTCTAATAAGCCCGTGTCTCTCGCTTTGTCCACACGGCCTCAGTGTCTCCCTGTTGCCCGCCTTAATCCCGCTGCCATCTATTTCTCCTCCAGGAGATGACAGGCTGGAGCAGGTTGTTATTAATCCAGTCTGTTTGTACAAGCAGACTGACAGGACAGTTCTCCAGGAAAGTCATCAGTCAAAAAGCATCCGTGCTGAGAGGGAGGGGGGACACAGCAGGGATCAGAGGAAGGTGCAGAGGGAGAGTTAGAGGGGTGACAGGGAGGAGCAGGATCAGAACCACAAGATGATGGGGGGGAGACGGGGGGAGTTCAGATCGTTACGTCAACATCGACGTAACGAGGAGAAGCTACAGTTCAACATTAAATCCAACGGGGGCCTTTAACGTGGAGGAACGCCGCTCCTCTCACATCACGGTGATGAGCGGGGCTGAGCAGACACGTGCAGGCTGCAGTGAGTGATGAAGAGGACAGAGGAAGAGGAGCTCTGTGTGCGTTCGAGGCGACCGGCCTCGTCTGCAAAAATGTCAAAGAATTCCAAGGAATTGAAACGGTGGGAACCGGTTCTGAATAAAAACTGAACCGGCATCAGTGATACTGGCCCTGTATTTATCCGATGATCGATTAGCCTGCCGGTGTCGACCCATGTCCACCATGCTGAGGATGATCTGTGCGTTCATCAGCTTGATTAGGTGAAATAACAGGATATATCCTAACAAATGAGAGCTCCTGTCATAAAATGAGGGTGAGAGGTTAGTCTGTTGTCTCAGCTGCCCTCACGTTCTGCACTGAGCGCGTGAGGAACGTGTCCGTGTCTCCAGTCCACGGGACCATTAACCCTGTTCCTTCCTTCCCATGCTTCATGTTTTTCGCACGGCGCCACAGCCGAGAGCAGCTCAGCTTTTAAATTCACCTGTTTTTACCTCCTCTCTGTTTACGCGGCGTACCACACAGCTGGAGCCTCTCCAGCTGAAAGGAGTGAGTGGAACAAATACGGTTTGAAATGTCCTTGTTCTGCTCTGACACCCAAATAAAAGCATTTTCAGTGGGAGATGAAACAAGCTGAGCACCTTGTTTTTCCTTCCAAATCAATTTAGATCTGTTGCTTCCTGAAAACCCTTCAGATGAATATTGCAGTGTGTGTAACGTGTCAGAGAAGCCCAGTCATTTCCCGTCTTCACAAAATGCAGCCTGACAGGCTGTGCTCTGAATCAGAAGCAGCTGTCGTTTGCTTTGCCGAGATATTTACGGCTTGTTTTTCTCTAATGTTTTTATGAAACCACTTTGTGACCTTTAACCTCTTTGAGTCTACAAACTGTCAGTGGGTATCTAAGTCACATCTACTTTTACGTCTGTCTCCATGTTACGACCTGAGTTGAGAGTTGGACTGGAATGAATTCCCCGTCTTGTGACTCAAACTAAGCTCAAGTTGTGGCCCAAAATTCACAGTTTACATCCAAACTATAACAGAATTTGTTTTGGGTTTTGGTTACTCCACAGCTTTATATCTCCCTCTGGATACACGTACAGAGGCTGCTGATCATCCGTCAGTCCTATGTTAACAGTGGCCGTTCTAGGGGCGGGGCCACAGGGGCATTGGCTAGAACGCTAGAATGTCCATCTAATCTAGTGCGATCTAGTGCAATTCCAAATACTAGAGGTGCTAATGAGGCGAATGGGAAAGTCAAGCGTCAACAAAGTTTAAAGAAGAAGTAAAGCAAAAAAGTTTTCACAAATCAATGAAAAAGTCATTTTTCACCCGCTGTGTGTGTTTGTGAGTGTTTTATCTTCGTACAGTAGAAATGCAGAGATTTTACCATGTAAGATTCTTTTTGTTGTTGGCTCCTCTATAAATATTGTGGCCCCTAGATCCGCCCCTGTACGTTCCACTAACATGTTGTAACCACAGCTCAAAATGTGTGTGCTCATGAAAAACAACGACAGTTAAAGATGAAACGTGAAGAAGAAGAAATGAATCATAGATGTCTGGCAGAATAATTATCTAATTTCCAGAAGTGCAGCCCCTCGTCATTTCAACGTGTCCCCATCATCCTCTGCCTTCTCACAAACTCCTGTGAAAAACACCAAACGAGGAGCGTTTGAAGCTGAACTAAGCTGAGTACGAGCCTTGAGGATGTTTCTTTGTTTTCTAAATGTGGCGGGAGGGAGGGAAGCAAAGCAGCTCATTTGTAACTTCAAACTTTGTCGGCGACAGCCAATTTACGCTCTGCTATTATTCAGGATTTATGACACTTAATAAGCTTTTGTAGCTTCTTAGAGTTGCAAATGAGGACGCCTAGATTCCAACGTGAGAAATCTGCTGTTTTAAAAACGTTAATATACAAGAATACAGCATCTATATCAGATGATTTATGAAGCGTCGCCTCGAGGTACATCTAGTGTTGTAGTCAAGACCGCCCAACCCCAGACCAAGACACTGCAGAGACTTTAGGGAACTACAGCACCGGGTGCCTCATCAACCTGTTTAGTCAGAGACAGAGACGTACTGAACCTTGGCTAATGTTGTGTTGCAGTCTACGGCGGACAAATAGGGATCTAGAAAAGAAAAAGTGTGTGACTGATGATTATGTGAGGTAAACATTAACATTAGAAACTGTCGTTGTTGCTATTTTCATTCTTTCAAGTCTTTACAAAAACCTCGAACCTTCAGGAGGCTCAGTCTCCTCGAAGTGGAGCCAGTAAGATTTAGGTTTCTTTTATTTCCAGTTGGACTCTGGGCAAATTAAACTAACCTCATAGCTCCATCCACTTCTGTCATCCAGGCGTAGATGCAGCAGCCCACAAGTCGTGATGATGTCATATGACAGTAAAGTCCGATTCTGTGCCGAAGTAGCCCGAACACCCTCTTTAGCTGAAAATAAGACATTCAGAGTAACAAGTGCTGTTTAACGTTCCCATGAATCTCATGTCAGTTTTAGGCCTGTTCCTCGTGCTAACGATGACGTTTCGTAGTTTCGTAGTAGCATTGATGAAATGATTTACAACAGGTTTGTTAAAAAACAAACCTCAGAGAAACTGAACATAATATGGAAAGTTTTTTTCTCTAATGGGGCCCAAGGACGTTGTCCTACAGACAAGGACAAAACAAATATCAACAAGAGCAGAGGAGAGAGAGATGAAGAGCAGGCAGCGACGGGAGAGAAGGACGGAGGTGGGAGTGCGAGGTTGACAAGTCAGACTGAGTGGGACGGGGAGAGAGAGAGATGGATGACGGGAGGAAAGCAGATATGGGCCCTGTGGGCGGAGAGCAAATGTTAATTTACACTGTTCAGTGCCGAAGTATCTGTGAGAAGAGAAGAGCAGGTGGAGATTAGTGGATATTCAGTAACAAAGGCAACACAAGGACGCCATTAAAAAGAAAACCAGGGATCTTCAGTCTAAACAGCAGGCTTCTGAGAAATGAGGACACCTTTCAACGACCAGAGAAGCTTTTCATCCTCTGCATTTCTTAAAATAGCCCTTTTGACATTTAGATTTCTTGAATTCTTTTCCCCAAATCAGTCTGTGAGAGGTATGGAGGAGTGGATTTAATGCAGTGGCAGCTTAATCAGAACGAGACTCCTGTCATCTCAGCGCAGAAGCGTGACACTGAAGAAGAAGAATGACTGAATGCTCAGGATCATGAATTCACATTACAGGCTTAAACTAATATCTGCCAAATGCTTCATTCAGCAGAAACGGCAGGAAATCCACAACCAGACACTGACATTTTTCAGAATAACACATCTCTTTTCTCCCGTTTCTGGATAAAACGAGCAGCCGTCAACCAACTCTCAAATGTTCTGTCTCCGGGTGACGATGATGTTTAATACTTGGCCCCTTACTCAGACAAATCCACAGATACAAAAAGATACACACTGTGTTCCTGACTTCTCTGTTCAACTCTAATAATGGACTCAGAGCATCAGAGGGGTGACGGGGACACCTGGTGAGACCACAGAGTCTGTGTGTGTGAAAGACGAGCCTGAGCATGTGCTGAGCCATCACACACACACACACCATCTCAGATCTGTTGTGATTTCTTACTTCTGATGTCCTACTCTGCTTGATTAATAAAAAATAAATTAGCATATAGAAAACTAGCATATGATCCGCTCTGATTTGTTCCAGATGTTTCCTTGACAGGTACATGATGTGAGGAGGAAAGAATTCAATTCAATAATTAAGTGTAAAGTGTGTAAAAACGTCTAAATCTCTGAATTTCATTTCTGCTCAAAGCAAAACTGTCACAGGCAGTGATGAGTAGTGAGAATGAGATCATTAAGCGCGGAATAAAAGCAGCGAAGCAGTGGAAGAGAAATAAATTCAACATGTTTTCAGGCCTCCAGGAAGCTTCAGCACGTTTTAGCCCCAGAAACTATTCTGCATGAAGGAGAAACTTCAGCAACAGTAAAGAAAGGAAACAGTGACGGTGTTCACAGCCAGATTCTTTACACTGTGGTACTGAAAGTGTGCCGACCACACACACACACACATCCAGTCACGTGCACTAACGACCAAAGTGTGTAGGGCTGGTGAGACCTGTGGCCCCAGGCCCAACTCTGCCTGAAGGCTTCAGAACTGGGCTCCTGTTACAGGGACTCTCAGACTATCTGCTCTATGAACACCGGGACACATCCTCGCTCTTAGACTAAACAAGTTCCCCTTTCTATTTCCTGAGATGTAATCCCACAGAGGAGAGGTAACAGAGGGGATAATAAGTGGAGGCAGAGAAAGAGACATGAAAGGACACGTGGAAGATCAGAGAGCGAGTTTTATTTTAACAGCGGCTTTTAATTGCACTCAAGGTTGAAAAACATCAATAAAATAAAAAATGAAACAACAGAGACAGAAAGTTTTCAAAGGCTCAAGGAAACCAGTAAGAATCCAGTTAGAGATGCAGAAATAATCCTGGGTCTGTTTTTCCCAACAATAATAACACTGCTCACGATCCAAGGCCGAAGAGGCGTCAGTGAAAACCCCGAGAAGAGGAAGAGGAAGAGGAAGAGGAAGAGGAAGAGGAAGAGGAAGCAAAGAAAATGCTGCCGGGGAGAAAAGACTTTCTATATTTGTACCAAAGCAGGTGTGTGTGTGTGTGTGTGTGTGTGTGTGTGTGTGTGAGTTCATTGCACCATTCTGATCAGTCTCCGTCAATAAAAAATAAATCAGCAGAAACAAGTTTGCTAATTGTCCAGGTCCAAAACCTTTCCAACAGTCATGAGGCGGAGCAGGCAGAGGCCAGTAACAGGTAACCAGTTAGCACAGAGGAAAAATGACCATCAGCCGAACCTGAAGGGCGAGTAAAGCGTTAATCAGGGAGAGAGAGAGTCAGAGGACATCTGGAGGAAATCTAAACACACTGCACATGGTGGCAACCCCTCGTCCTCCACATGCACAGCGCTGCTTCTGATTGGTCCAACGGACCTCAACCAGGTGGAATCATCCAGTGCTCTTTATCTGTGTCCTTTAAAGAATTTAAAGACATTTTTAATGAAGCCAAAGCAGAGAGAGAGATGTCTGACGTTGATTATCTGAGCTCCCCGCGTTGCTGCTGCGTTCGCTGGCAGCGTTCGCTGGCAGCGTTCGCTGGCAGCGTTGACTCACGCTCCCCACGAGATGTTTCTCTGCAGACAAACTGTGACTGGCTCAGGATTAGGTAACGGCGTCGCACACAAACCTGCGCTGCCCTCACACTTCAGACAAACGTGGCAGCAGAACAAAGCGTGCAGGTGAAACGAGTCCTTCCTGCTGCTGCGTGCTGGGGCGGCAGGCTGAGGGTTGTTGATGCCAACAGACTCAACGAGCTGCTTCCTAAAGCCGGTGATGTGGTGGGATGGAACTGGGTGTCAGAGAGTCGTACGTTGTCAGAATGAAGGACAATACTGGACAATACTCTCCACTCGCCCCATGATGCTGTGGCCCGTTATAGGGGCATGTTCAGTGAAAGAGCAACGGAGCGTCACGGGAAGTCTTTCTTTCCTGAGACCATCTCACTGTACAATCCTCCATCTGAACAGTGACATTTTTATTGTAACTTGATGTCACTCTTACTTTTACTCTTCCCACTGTCAGAACCTCATCACGTCCTCAGGGTTTAGTAAAGTATGTCTGATACACAGATGGCGAGTCAACACGCGCCCATAACGTGGATGAACCTGCTTCATCATCATCGTGTGTGATGCAAACGCCAGTTTGTTTTCCTTTGTTTTGTGTGGAAGCAGGTTCAGCTCCACCTGTTCTCATTCAGGGAGCGGGGGCGGTGGAAATGTCGCCTTTGATTGGTTTTCTGTGCCTTTGTCGTTTCGGTCTCCTATTAGAAATTCAAGCCTCTGGCCAGATGTGTGCAGGCAGCTATGGCCTCGCCCGAGTTCCTGCTGAGTGTGTTTTATTGATTTCTTCCAGTTGTTTCATGAAGATGACTTTCAGCGGCACAGACACAGTTAGCAGGAGGTTTTTATCCGAGTCACTGAAGTCAGTGAAGTTTAAAGCATCCAGTTCATTTCGATCTCCTCCAGTTTGCCTTGCTTCCTTGCTTCCTTGCTTCCTCGCTTCCTCAGCTTCTGCCGAGGGGCTGGTTTCAGGTGGTGTAGTGGCAGCGTCTATGTGGAGTCTGCATGTCTTGCTTGTGTCTGCGTGGGTTCCGTCTCAGCACAGCGTTGTATTCCAGACACAGGGCGACAGTGAGGAGGAGAAACCTGCTCTGGAGTCGGGGGGGCCAACGCCGGTCTGTCGGATTTGTTTTCCAGCCGACCTCACTCCTACGGCTTCTGATTGGCTGCGCACACGGCTCCGTCGCTACCCGCCTCATTCCTGATTGTTCCTGTGTGTTTTCTAATTATTATTCTGTCGTTTATTCCTTCTTTTCTAAAGTTCCGGTAAAGATGTGAAATAACTTTTGCATCTGTACGTGCTTCGTCTCCGTCATGTTGCTGCGACACTGAGGATGTAAATGAAAGTTGCTGTCTCAGTGTCTTTGCATGTCGTGGAGTCACAGGATGAACATGTCCATATCCTCATATTTGATTGTTATTGTTGCATATCAGAGACTCGCGGACTTTTAACAGACGTCATTTCTGGTAGTGTCTGAGCCCTGTTGTTAAATTAATGGCTGTGTGTGAAAACAGGAAGGAAGGCTGAACTTTTCACTGCTGTGGTTTAGGAGACGTGCGGTTTCTGTGTTTGTTGCCTGCAAACACGCGGAACAATCGACAGACTCCATTCAACAGTGCTCATAACGATGGATGTTTACCGTCACACATAAATCCTGCACTTGGAGTTCCTCACCTCCTCCGTGTCCAGAGTTCAGGGTTTGACTGACGGGTAATTTGTTGGGAATCCTGTGCAGAGGCTCCACGGCAACGAGTGCGGAGAGAAATTAAGTTCTGCTTCAAGTCTTTGGAAGAAAAAGCTCTCTGAGGAACTTTGAGGATTTTTTTCTTTCCAGCGTGAACATATATCACTGGTGTGGAGGTTAAGTGGCTGCGATGGTACTTTGGTGTTCGGCGGGTGTGTGTACGTGTGTTTCTGAGAGTCACTGAAGGGTTTGAAACAAAGAACGGTCTTATCAGCGTGAAACACTCCTGCCTTACTGGTCATATATCCCTCTCTCTCTCTCTCTCTCTCACTCACTCACTCACTCTCACACACACACACACACACACACACACACGCTGATTCTTTAATAATAATATTCTCCTGAAGCAGGAAAGGAGCCACAACGTGTGTGTTTTTGTGCGTTGCTTTGTGTGTGTGTGATGTGAGCATACACTTGTGTGTCCTTGAGTGTGTTTCCAACAACGTGCGCGTGTGTGTGCTGCTGCCGCACACATGCTTCATCACCCTACACCATCACTGGTACTGTTTTAACCCGCTGTGGAGATTCTTAAAGACAGAGAGCTCGAGCCACCGGTCGTAGGGTTCATCGCTACTTTGGTGTAAGTACATCAGTCTCATCTGGTTTGAGTTGCAGGAGTCGATTGTTTTAATGTGAAGCTCGTCCGTATCTGAACATCTTCAAGATCCTTTTGGCTTCGGTTTCTCTCTGTCACAAGGTTTTAATGGTCAAACGTGAAAAACCGAGTCGCGTGTTGCAGCGTGAGAAACATCTGTGTTGAGCTACAGCACATCTGTTGGTTCTGTCGCTGCAAAGCTTAAACTAGTGTCTTCGTGTAGAGAGACCACAGCTTCCAGTATTTAGCACCAGCTCTCTCTGAGAGTGTGTGTGTGTGTGTCAGCGGGAAAGGATTTGGTCTGTACTGAAGAACACAATCAGTCCTTAGAAGCAGTGTCTACAAAGTGTAGTCCGCTGCAAGGACAGGTGTGACACACGCCACGCGGTGCACCAGCGCACACAGACACACACACACACACACACACACACACACACACACTCCAGAAAACGAAAGTGAAACTAACCCTCACAGAATATCTGCCTCTGCCTGCTTGTGCTCAGGTCATTTTCCTGGATCTGTGCAGATCCTCAACAGTAACGTGAAGTACTTTATTGTTAGATTTACAAGAACACGACAGAACAAAAGGAGGTGGGAGATTTCCAGTGTGCTGCACGGGTTCGTTGACATTCATCTGACGTCTTCAGTGTGAGAACATGAAGTGACTTTATCAGACTTGAAGCTGAACCTGCAAAGTTTTATACAGGTTCAGGATTAAGGTTCACTAACATTAAGATGAACACCCGAGCAGGTGAAACTGATAACTCCGATGACGGCTGTGATCCACTTCCTGCAGACCTGGCGCCGGCGTGTTCGCCAGCTGAGCAGCACATCGCTTGATGTGCAGGGGTCAGTGCAAACGTCCAGTCGCACCGACCCAAACCTGCATCACTGACTGGTGGAACTGTCCCCTGTCTCAGGTATTACCCAGAGGGGGGGCGTCGGGGGGTTTTCTGCATAAAGTAAAAACCCAAACTCATATTTCAACACCTGACATTGTTCCACAGAACAACAGCAACCTACTTCTGCCTTGTTGGAAAGTGTTGGTTTCCCTTCAGGTGTTTTGAGGAGACGCTGCACCAGCATCAGCTAAAAGCCTAAAATCAACAAAAGACACCGTGTGTCCCTTTCAGGTGCAGAGAGAGGACGCTCTGTCTCGCTGTTTTCAGGCAGGTCTTTCTCGTTCTGTTTTCAAACTTCTCGTCTCTTCTCTCTTTGTTCTTTATCCGACTCCTTTCGGTTCTTATTACGGGAGCTTGTTCTCCTCTGAGCTCGGCTTATCCCCTCTTTGTGAAACTTCTGCATTCTTGCATGCTTCCCCACCACTCTCCGCTTTTCTCTTTCCCACGTTTCCCTCACAATAAACATCTTTAAATAAAAAGCTTTGGAGTTCCCTTTCTTCCGATTGAGGCATAGCTCCGAGGGCCCCACGCCTTAACACAAAGATTACAGACTTAAAGAAAGCTGCACGGCTTCGCCTTCGTTTATTTGTCTTGCACAATGTGTCAGTGCTTCTGTTTGCTTGACAGATGTGGATATAAACAGCTGTAACCTCTGTGCTGCGCTCTCAGCAGACTCATCAGCTCTGATCAGCTGATGAGTTTCTGAAGCTAGAAGTGAACAGAACCGCCAGGACGTCAAAAGGTCACAGCATCTGAAAACACACACACACAGGTGTGTCCTCCTCAGGGAGATATCACTGAATCAATACTTCCAAAACAAAAGAGATGATCGCGCTGATCGCCAGCGACTCACGCTGTGCCCAACACTCAGACAGTAAGAGGAGGTGACGTGGGGAGTGCTGGAGGAGAGACGGGTGGAGAGGAGGAGAAAGACATAAAGCCTGACTGAGAGGCGGGGAGACAGGAAATCTAGACTGTGATTCCAGTGATTTATGAGGGAGAACTCAGGAGTGACACTTTTTTTTTCCTGTGAGCTCATTCAGCCAAAGCCCAGAAACCCAATTATGTCTGAAGAGCTTTTAATGTCTCCCATTACACTGCGGGCGTCACCGTCATTCAGCCCATTTCTCTGCAGCTCGGTAACACACAGAGCGACTATCAGTGTCCTCACAAGACAGAGACGTTCAGACAGAGCGTGATGAATGAGCCGCGAGCACTCAGCTACCCAGGGCGGGGGGGGGGCACATAGACGGCTGCTCGTCAGCCTGAACGGGGTCAAACCTGACTTTCACATCGGCAGCTCGTCTTAAAAGAACAATTCCCAAAGTCCATGGAATCTGCTCACCTGCATTTCTACTTTTCCTCCACTCTCACTCACAGCGATGGCGTCTGGAGGACAGACGTTGATTTATCGTTTTGCCCTTTTTATCGTGGATGTGGATGAAGTGTGACTGTAAAATAAAATGTAGGTGATACGAGAAATGTCATAGAAACATCTATACGTCACCGACAACTTTCAAAAGATGGAAAATATCTTCTTCTTTGGCCTTAAACTCTTATTTTGTAAACATGCTCTTTATATGTTCTATTTATTTAGTTCATTTTTGGAAACACCCAAATTATTTCATAGTTTTGTCTGATTACATATTTTTTAGGACTAACTCAGACGTTTTGATTAATGAATTATTTCATCCTCAATAATTACTTGAATAACTTTACGATTGATATCTTCTTATTGTGAATTAATTCTACTCTGAAGTACAATTCCAGGCTGCTCTCCTCCGTTTGTACCCAGCTATAATAAAGGGAACTTGATAAAGTTTTATTTCTAGAGCAGAATCACCTCAAAGCATTTATTTGCTCGTCTGCGCCACATATGACGAGTCAGTAACACAACCGTCCCTCTTAGTTAAACATAGTTTGACAGTGGAGAGGAAAACCTGCCTTTAATGAAACAACCCTCCAGCAGAAACCGGCTCGGGGGGGCAGCGGGGGGGTCCTTAAATCATTTTTTAAATGACTTCCATCACTGCTGTGATCTACACTCAAAGACTGGCTCATTAATTCACGGAGGCTTAATCCAAATATTAGAGAGAGATTCGCTGATTTGATTTTTCATGATATTCAATTGAATTTAATTGTATTTTTTAGCTCAGCAGCAGTCGATTGATCCACCTTCTGAAGAGGAAGCAGATAAGGCTGATGTGGGAGCTGAGGGAGAGGGTGAGGGGGCACTGGGCAGACGCCACTGTAATGAAGAGAATCAGCCGTGTTTGTATTCACACAGCGGCTCAGTTCAGAGTGAACGCGACCGCTTCTTCTTCTGTCACGACCGACAGATGATTAGGGCCCGGCGGCCGCTAGGGGGCCCTCAGGCCAACTCTTTTCAAATATTTGAGTAGAATTAATGTTACTCAAACATTTGCTCTGTAAAGAACTTGTGTGAAGTGTTTCTGGTGTCACAGAATCAGCTGCGCCGCTCAGAATCAGACATCTTCATTAGCACTGATTACCTCAGCTAGCTCAGTAATGGACCCGGGTTCAGGACCAGGCGGGTCAAAGTACATTCACATTGTTTTATTTGATCATTCCTGAGTGACTTAATTCACATTTTAAACATTTTAAACGTGAAACATTTGACAGCAAAGTCACCTTTGCTGTCAAATGTTGCCCACAGGAATCTTCACATCACCAAATCTACCAGTTTAACATCAGTCGGGCAGAAAGTTTGGGCACTCAGGCTCTTTACAAAATTAGGTAACAAACCAAATTATTGAATTTTATAACAGAAGTAAAAACAGTGGATCCGTTTCCATCTTCGCTCAGGTTTGAGAACCTACTTCTACGCATTTCATCAAACAAAGCAAACGCCAGTTTGTCCCGGTTCAGTTTCCTGTCCCATGATGAACGTCGCCATGTTAATGAGCCACAGAGAGACGGCTCAGCGGGGGGGGTCGCCCTCACATGAAGGAGTGCACACATCTCTTCTCCCCACACGCCGTCCTACACACACACACACGCACACACCACTGGACGTGCTTCTACTTCAGATGGGAGGCACATGTATACAGTACAGCAGGCGGGACTGAATTTGAATTTCACAGTTATAATGTTTTAAAGATTCAGTTTGAGGTGAAACAAACACAAGTAGACAGCAACAGAGTGTGTGTGTGTGTGTGTGTGTGTGAAATATGAGATATGATGATGAGTGTTCATGCCAGCAACATGCTTCTGAACAGCAGCAGCAGGCTCTTTCTGAGGTTGGGATGGGGCGAGGTTCTTCACACCGTGAAACAAAAATAAGACTCATTTTAGAGAATTTAGAACAAGCTTACAAAGAACAAGTCTACATGGCGCCGTGGCGACATCACTGCACAGGCTCAGGAACAACTTCAGACTCAGTCTGTTGCTGCATCCTAAGTGAAATATTATCTTTGTACTGGCACATCTGGCACATGTGGAAACAGGGTTGTGTGAGTCTCTCTTTCCTTCAGCTGTTCCAGTTTTCGGCCAAGGGTTTGTGCACCCGGTAAGTTTCAGTCGTGGGTTGCATCACACAGCTTAGCCACATCACATGCTTCGAGTGTGTTGAAAAGTCAAACTGCAGACAGTTTCATCGGGCACCTGCCCCCCCCCCCTCTGCTTTGTTCCTTCATCCTGCTCATCGCTCTGCTCTGTTATTTTACTTCACTGATCTATAATGGATCAAACAACCTGAGCGTCAGTGAGAGTTGGATGAAGGCTTGTTCGTGGGTGTGAGCGTGTCCTGAACATGTCTGTTTGTGACTGTGTGGACGGATCACGGGAGTTCATCTCTGACTCTGAAGATCATCAAGATCAACAAGAAAGGTCAAGAAACATTTTATTAGGTGCCACAGGTTAACGCTAATGGTTCAGTTCAGAGCCGGGTGCAATCAGGTGAGTGAACTGAAAGCACGATGAACGTTTTTCTCATTCATACCTAAAATTGTCTTAATTTTCTTAGAAGACAGAATTAAATAGTCCATATTTTAAAGTGTGTTAGGTTGATTTTCACATTACCACCCGGCCTGGACCTCCTGCCATTCCTTTGTCCCCCATGTAGAATTCTCTCGATCCTGCAGCTTGAGCATTTTTCCGTGTGCGTTTCATTTTACACACGCAGTTCCCATTTTTCCATACATCCCTCACATCCGTTAAACCCGGCTCGTTCTGTTTGGTCCGGCAGTCGCACACGGAATATTTTTATCTGCAGTGAATGAAGATATTTCCACAGCGATGAGGGAATTCTTCTTACTCTACAGTGTGTGTGTGTGTGTTTGCATGTACAGTGGGGCGTCTGTGCTCCCAGGGGTGTAAGCCTTCTTAAGATAAGCTATCTACAGCACCAGACACTGTAACACAGCAACGACAGACACTGGTTATCACTGCAACAGTAGAGAGAGTGAGAGAGAGAGGGAGAGGAAAGAAAAAGTGAGGACACTGGAAAGATTTGGGAAATGAAACAATAGACAGATGGACGAGTGCAGGAAAAGAACAAAGGGGGAAGATAATAAGAGTAATAATCAGGAGGGATGGAAACGAGAGAGAGAGAGAGAGAGAGAGAAGGTTTACGCTGCCAGTGCGACTTGTTGGATGTTCTAACAGCTTCGAAAGATAAAGAAACTAAAATACAGTTATCGTTCTAATACAAAGGCTGGTTCCCATCATCGCCTACAATTCCATTTACTGCCAAATCGTTCCAGGAGAAGCTGGAGGTGCAGGTGGAGGCGAGGCCACGAACTGTGGGACTGTCAGTGTCATGTCTCCTCCAGCCCTCATGTGTCCCTTGTTCCTCCCTCACCTTGACCACTCCCCTCTCTCTCCACTTTCACTCCCTCATTATTTTCCAGGTGTTCCTCATTATCAATCAGTCTCCTCTCCATTTAAGCCTCTGCACTTCCTCAGTTCTGTTGTCAGGTCATACTCAACTCTTCATGCTGCCAGTCACTACGCTCCTCTCAGTAAGTTGGTTTTTGGGTTGAGTTTGTATTTTCTTCCTTCCGTCTTTCACCCTGTCTTCGTCTTCCTGCTCTCTACGTCCCTCCGCTTCCATTCAAACCTCTCAGTCTGCCTTCCCGTTCAGTCTCTTATTTCTTCTCTTTGTCTCTCTGTGAGTGTTTACTCCCCCTGTCATTTGTTATTTCTAGTATAGCCGTTTAGCCTCCATTTTGAGCATGTTAATGACAGGGAGCAGAAGTCTGTGAGGATTTAAATGTGCAGAAACGTCCTCTTCTCAAAGATATGAAGCAGAAACAGAATGTTTCACCAATGAGAACAACACAACTAAACATATCTGCAGCCACTGGTATCCTCATGCTTCAGCGAAGCAGGCGCCTGCTGTGCTGCTACTGTCAGGGGGAAGCTGCAGCTTTTACAAAAATACACACAAAGAGGGGGAGAGAAAGTTCACATGAAAAGAAGGAGACAAAGCCTGGAGAGAGATAGAGATGACAGAAGACCAGGAGGGAGGGAGGGGGAAGATGAGACGAGTACCCTAAACAGAAAAGGGAAAGAGGAGAGGGTGATGAAAAAGGAGGAGAGGGGAGGTAATGAAACGACTAGAGTGGAAGTGGGAACGAGACGGTGATGTAAGAAGACGAGAGAGAAGGTGATGAGGGAGCGAAGGGTCAGAGCAGAGGCAGGTGGGTGGAGGACGACAAAAAGGGGGAGAAGTCAGGGATGCAGCAGGAAGAACGGACGGCGCCGGGTTGTTTCTTTTAATCCGCGGCACTTTCATCATGTTCAGACTAAAGCAGCGCGACACAGTCTGGCAGCAGGACGCTGATTCGTTCCTCGTATCTGTCATATTGACATGTTGTCGTGACGCCATCCTGTTGGATCCGTGGGAACCTTCACCCGTCGCGTCCTCGTTGAAACGTGTCATGGTATGTGGATACCACCAACTCGTCTCTCTGCTGCTCAGCCCCCCCCACATAGCAGCGCTTCCTTCGTTACACACTTCCCAATTATCCCGTGATATCTCCCACCTGGCGTGTGTGCGCGTGTGTGTGTGCGCGTGTGTGTGTGCGCGTGTGTGTGTGCGCGTGTGTGTGTGTGCGCGCGGGCGCGTGCGCGTGTGTGCGTGTGCGCGTGTGTGCGTGTGCGCGTGTGTGCGCGGGCGCGTGCGCGGGCGTGCGCGTGCGCGTGTGTGTGTGTGTGCGGGCGCGTGTGGGCGTCGCCGGTTCTCTGACATCTCCATGTTTACAGATAATTGGATATTGGGTCATGACATCAGACAGACGCCAGGGGAGGACTTGTGGAAAGAGAGATGAAGAGAGCTGCGGAATAACTTTGAATCTCATGCACTTTAATGCAGCAAGTGACAACAAGACAGTGGGAAAATAATTAAACACACCTCAGGACGTCACCCGTTCATGTCACACTGAGAAACCGCCAATACACGCAGAGAGAGTCAGACGGTGGAAGGAATAGAGAGAGGCAGGAAACCTGAAGCTCATTAGAGGAAGTTTGTAGCGTTTTACCTCATATTTTCTTTAAAAACCTTGACGTTAATGTGTTTTAATGGACGACATAACACATGGCATCTCCTGAAATAGAGACGGCAACAGCACAGCGGCAAACGTCCGTCTTGTGAAAGACTCCTGCAGCTGATCAACAGGGAACTGGTTGCTCAGGAAGGCCCGCTGTCCAGAACCAGACTGGATCCGTCTGCACAGACTTTGCCATCTGTAGACACGGTTGTTTCAACAAGGAATCAGACGCAGGCAGCAGGAGTGTGAGTCTGGCTCGGTTCATCGAGTCCTCAGGAGAAGACCTCCTGGCACTGCGAGCTCGGAGCGGCGTCCGGACATCTCCAGTGATGACGTCACACACGTACACAGCACCCGCCTCACGGAGCAGTGAAAGAAAGAGGGCTGCACCTGAAGGGAGGGGCCTGTAGATGCTGTGGACTTGTCAAACTGTCTGCGTGGGACACTGTACGATACAGAGAGACACGTGGGAGATGGAATTATGTGATCTCTGGCCATGTGACCAGATGTCGCTCTGGCTGCGTAGCAACAAGTGACGGATATGCTGATGCTGGTGGAGTAAATGTGAGGTTTTGTTTCTCCAACGTTTCCTTCGTCTCCCACATGGTGCAAATCTCAGTGTGACGTCTGTTTGAGTTCATGCAGATGCAGATTAGGGGCGACATGTCAGCTCAGTGGGTGGAGCAGTCGTCTTCAAACCCAAGGGTGAGTGGGTTGGATTCCCAGTCCCAGGTTACATGTGGAGGTGTCCTTGGACAAGACGCTGATGGTAGTAGCCCAGACACGCGTCTAGCAGCTGTCCACACAACAATTTCCCCAAAAGATCAATAAAGTGTTCATTACTTTTATGGGACTGCGCCGACACAAGCCCGCAGAGAAGGGGCCCTGAGTAGTAACAGCACTGGACCATCGCCATAGTCTCCCCATCAGTTCACCAACATGTTCAGATGGAAGCTGCTCACACACTCATGACGCACGCATGAGACACGGTCATGTAACGGCTGCACTGATCCCACAGCTTCAGCTCCTGAGGGGCTGTGTGAGGTGGAGCGCAGACTTATTAGGTGCCTGAGACTGACGTAGCACGTCTGCAGACGGTGGTGATCGATGCGGTGCATGAACGCGTTCGTCCGCCTGATGGAGCTCAGAGATGCAACGCTGTGATAAGGACAAATGAATTGGATATTTCATTGTGTAAAGGGAAAACATCTGGCTGGTGGTGTCATTGTTGTGCTGTGTGAAGTGTGTTGCGTAATTGATGCAAATTTCCCGGAACGGTTGAATTGAGAGAATTTTTCTGCTTCTAACTTTGCTATTAATCCAGAATGTGTTAAATAAACGCATCTCCATGAGCAGGCTTACTGCAAGCTGTCAGCCCTGCTGCTTTCAAATCTCCCCACTGTGGCTTCAGACGTTTAATATATGGTAAATATAAAAACTGGAGATGAGAGGTACACACACGCTACCTGTAGCTAAAAAACAATAAAAGTGAGTCATCAACATATCTGTGCTCAAGGTTATGAGCATGATTAATAAACAGCAAAACTAATGAAGATGAATATAAAAACCGATCCCCTTAGCCGTTAGATCAATTCGACCGTCTGCCTCTGCTGAGTGTGACAAACAGATAAATGTGCTTTTACATGTGCTGGAGGAAAACCTGTGGAGCAAGTGGTCCAGAGGTGAAGCGTATAAAACTAGCAGCGCAGAACTGATGACAGGAGGTAAAAGCTGCAACAAGACCTGTGTAGTCTGAAGAATTAACTGGTGGATTAATAACTCACCAAGGAGAGAAACGTCTTTCTCCGCGTCACGAACCTTCTGTTTGTGGTTTCGTACAGGTCAAGAGTCGGTCAAGAGCTGCTTATATTTCACCTGAAGTTTCATTCGTGACCAAACACTCTGCTGCTCGCATTTATGGATCGTCCTATTTATTTGGGGACTTTACAAACGCAGGTGAAAGCTGCAAACAAAACGTTAGTGACTAAATGATCTTTCATCTGAAATGCTTTTCAATCCTTCTCTCGAGGATCAGTCTGTGGAGAAGGACTTGAGTTCAGATGCTGTCTTGAGTGCTAAAAGTATTAATACTTCTAGGAAACGATGAGGAAAATGTACGAACAGCGTGTGAAGGTGTGCTGCCTGCTGGTCACCTGTCGATAGACATATTCATGCAACAGTGGCTCTGTGAGACTCCTGGGAGCTTTAGAACAATAGTGTTTAACACTAAATCTACAACCTGACGCATCGTCCACAGACCTGTGTGCAAACTGCAGCTTTAAACGATGAAGATGAATCTCTGCACACAGCACAATGTCTGAAATCAACTCTCCGTGTGTTCTATTACCAGCTTAAACCAGAGAGGACAGAAGACCCTGGGCAGCGCCATCACTCAGTAAAATAATCCTCACGCAGAGCCTCTGGTGATCTTCTCCACACACGCTCCTGTCAACAATCACAAAGTAGAAGTTCCACGTTTAGCCGAGAGGACCAGACAATTTCCTTTCCTTTGCCCAGAGGAGTCAGAAAAATGTAACAACCAGGGGAAAGAAACTTATCAAACACACTCTGTGAAGGCTAATCTCCCCACTGTGCAGCTCCCTGCAGAGTAGAGCAGTAACACTGACCAGATCCCGATGTGTCGTACTATAACCCCTTTCAACAAAGAGGTCTTTGGAGAAGAGCTTTCTCTGCTAGTAAAACACCCTCATCAGTCGCTCCCCGCGTGGTCTGGCCTAACTGCTCCAACGTCCCTGTGGGGTACACAAGCGTCTTCAGCTCCCTGCTGTCTCGCGTCCTACTCTTTCTGTGCCCCGCTGCAGTAACCACCCAGCTCTAATTCCCACTTTAATTGTTGGCATTACTTGACAAATTTGCTGGTTGGGCCTGTGTGCATTCAAAGTGTGAAACTGCACGTCCTTGAAGGGGAGCTGAACTTTCCAGATCTCTGCGGCAACATTCACAGAGCTGCCGAATGTTTCCCAGCACAACGTTCGACCTTTAGAGACCTCCTCTCCCTCACGCCGCTCTGTGCAATCAGTATAGAAAAACAGTTTATCGCCCCGTCTGAGAGAGAAAAGCATCCTCTCACACAACACAGAGGACGGATGTACGGACACTAGACATATGCTGCACATCTGGCCGTCATCACCGGAAGGGGAAGAAACAGGTGACTCAGCTGATCAAAAACAGGAAGTGTGAAGGTGAAGATAGACGTTGCTTCTTCGTGATAATCCTGCTGCTGACTTGTCCAGTAAGCACATCCAGTCACTCGTCTCAGCATCACGTTAAACCTCGTGGCCTCAGTCTTCTCGTTGGACTTCTGTCCCCGGCTGCACTGTCCTCCGATGTCCACTCCTCATTTATTCTGAATTACATCAGCGCTCTCAAACACCTGCAAACAGTGACCTGAGAGCAGACGACCGACTTAAACGTGTCAGTGAGCATCACTCATCACTTATTTACAGTCGGTCACTTCTCGGTGTCTCTGGATAAAGAAAAGTTAAAAGGGCGTCTGTGGCTCAGGAGGAGGAGCAGCCGTTTGTCATATGTCGAGGAGTCTTTACGCAAAACGTTAAACCTCAAGTTGCTCCTGAGGTGTCATGGCCAGTGGCGGTTCTAGGGGCGGGGCCAAAGCCCCCACCTGAAATCCGGTTTGCCCCCTGAGGTGCCCCTGTCCTGTCACTCAATCCTAGTGCGATTAGATGGATGCAATTCCAAACCCAAACATAGGGGGTGCTAATGAGGCGACTAGGAATGTTGAGCGTCGGTAAAGTTTACAAAATGAATAAAAAGCTGGATTTTCACATGCTGTGATTGTTTTATCTATGTACAAACTAGTACAGAGATTTTCCCATGTAAGTTTTTTTTATGAATATTGTGGCCCCTTGATGCCCTTTACTCAGAGAAATCCTAGATCTGCCCCTGGTCAGGGCAGCTCTGCCCCGCTTGGCAGCGCGAAGCACTTTGAGTCCTGGTCCAGGTGTTAATGCTTCCTCAGCACATTTCCCTGATCTTATGATACTTTCTTTCTCATTATTCGCAGCAGCAAATTTATTTTGTTCTAGTGCAACAAGATGTTTTCTGTGAACATTTCCTGGCTCCAGACTGAAAGCTTTTAACAGTTCTGCCACTTTCTCCTGTTTCTGCTGCCAGCGGTTCAGAAACTCTCCGTGTTGTACTGGACAATATTCACTCAGTAAATACCAGATGCGTGCGACTTTAGCAGCCTTTCGTTTAAACAGTGACGCTTCTATTTCGCACATCTTTTTATTTTCAGGCAGAAACTCTGAGCTGAACTCTCTCTCATGTAAATGACGACAAATCGATCCACAACCTCCTGTTTTCTCTTCTGCTACAGTCTCTAAGACCTGTGGCTGAAACCTTAATGTGGCTCCGACACAATCAGGGAACGATTGTGAGCTTTATTTTTCCTTCTCTCAGGTCGTTGGGGTCAAAGCTGGATCCTATGAATTCTATTTACCACCTCAGTAATTTCCAGTACGACCAGAGGCTCGAGTGAAGCATGCAGCCCCATCAGTAGTGGGAAGCTTAGTGCTGTGCTGTTTCAGCTGGGACCAGTGTGTGTGTGTGTGTGTGTGTGTGTGTGTGTGTGTGTGTGAGTGAGTGAGACGTAATGAGAAATTGATTCTGTCTTTCTATTATTTATGCCTGCCACTCGTTTTTCCTGCCTTTCTTTTTCCTTCCTGTCGATCCATATTTGCGTGTCATAGAAGGATCGGTCGACATGTTTTAAAGCGAATGACCAAGTTTTACTACTGGGAAAGAAAAAAGCCGCCAGTTTGTTTTTGTGTTCTGTCTTTTCTCCGTGTGAACGGACACAGAGTCCATTAGTGCTGCAGCAAAGCAGCAGACGGGTCGATGGGCGAAGTCGGCTCCAGCTGTTACATCGAGCAGTCGGTTTGAAGAGTCGCAGGTAGACTTTTAACGTGCTACCACACAAACACGTGATGATGTCATCAGTTACTTCACCAACAGTCTGATCAACCTGCAACGTTGCACAGCCCGGTGGGTTCTGCCGTGTCTACGTCCAGCAGTAGGACTAATTCATTAATCAGAGGATGAGTTTGTTGGGGAAGGTTCCGCTTTAGTCTCTCCCTCAGCAGCTGAACATGTTCAGGACAGGATCCTTTGTGGACCTGGGCGTCCCGGATCATCATCTGTGTGCCGACGAAGCTTCTTCCAATTACGTTTGATGCATTCTCTTTGTGGGACTAAATGTTTCTTCACCTCCACAGCCATCCTGCTCCTTCCACCATAAAGATTAATGAGCCTGCACAGAGGAGTTTGTGCGCTTTGGATCCCGAGCAGCTTCTCTCTCTCCACGCTCTGCTTGTTTCCCCCATCAACAGCTCCCTGCTTCTCAAGCTGCTCCGTCCTTTTCAGAAGGAACCTCACAGGTAAATCATTTCTCTGAATAATCAGTCTCACCTGGGCAACAAGGAACGTCAGCAAAGCAGAACTTTTTGGCACTTCTTCATGTTCGAGGCGCGTGGATGATGCCAACAAATTCAAATCAAATCTCCATAAACACTCAAATGAACATAACTGACTTGCTCCTCTTCTTCTTTTTCCTCCTTTTTCTTCTTCTTCTTCTCCTTCGACGATTCAGGGTCCCCTCATTCTAGAAAGCTTTACAGTTTTCCTATAATAAAACGTTACGCATTCAAACTGCAGTGGCTGATTCTGATCCTGCTGATCAGTAGACCTGCTCTACTAACGGAACACGAGGGTATATGTAGACATAGGCTACCGTTAGGAGACAAACAGGGGACAGGAAGACAGAGTTAACTTGATCTGAGGTATCAGAACTATAACAAAAACACAGATAAACATGTGAAACTATTACAAAAACTAAGATAATCAAACAAATCCTGGTTGACTCCCCCTCCTACACACACAGATGGCTCCTCCCACTTCCTGCAGGTTGTGTTTAAAGGGCGCTCTGAGCAGGTGTCCGATCGTTGGGCCAGGCTGTGAACCACTAAATGAATTTAAGCAAACCTTTAAGACAGAATGTTAACCAACACTCAAACAAAATAAAATGTGCTTTAGGAAAAACTAACTCTGTGAGCGTGTAGCCGTCACACAATCACGTGTTCCAGTACTGTTGTTGTTGTTGGGAGCTTATAGCAAAGACGTGACCTTGTTAGTTCAGCATCAGCGCACACTTTTCTCAGTGATTCTTTCTTTTCGCAGGAAGTTTGTGTGACACTTATTTTACTCTTTAGAGTTGTGAGGTTTTTCTGAATTGGCCTTATTAAGAGTCTCCCTGCTGAGAGCTGAATGTTTGTACTTGGGGAGAGAGAGGGAGGCACCGCAGCAGATAATGGCAGCGCGAGAGATCTCGTTCTAACAGGCAGGAGAAGAAATGAAAGAAAGAAAGTGGAGAAATATAAAATGGAGTCTGCAGGCTTCATAAAGCCTTTAATCGACCAAATGCTGCTGACTGAAGCACATTTATCTCCCACGCTGTCATCTTCATACTGCACTGCTGAGAGGGATGGAGGGATGAGCAGAGCGAAGGAAGAAAGGACCGTTTCAAAGGTCACAAAACTATTGCTGCTTCTTCTTTTTCCTAAGAGACACAAATGTGGAGCCGTGGGTGGATGAACACGTCCAGCATCCATGTGCTCAAAGACAAGTTCCAGAAAAACAACAGAAAAGGTGACATTGCATTCGCTTCAAACACCACTGGGAGGAATCCTAAAATACATCTCTAGAACATCTTCTTCCACCTTAGAAATACTTCTAAAATTAGGAGCATCCTGTCTCAGAGTGATGCTGAAAAACTAGTCTATGCATTTGTTACCTCTAGGCTGGACTACTGTAATTCATTACTGATAGGATGTCCCAATAACTCACT
>JAUMTR010000005.1:1030832-1048179 GCA_032270685.1 Microctenopoma stevenorrisi | reverse complement strand
ACAAATACTTAATCCTCCCAAATCCAGACAGGAAATGCTCTTGTCAGTAGAGCTGAATGCTTTTGCCAGACCCCTGTTGCTCTTTCTTTCTCTCAGTCGCTCTGCCTCTTTCTCTTTGTGCTCTGTCCTCCCCCCACACACACACACACACACACTCTTCAGTTGTTTTTAACTTCAGCCCTGTGTTGGCAGACATGAGATACAGCCCCCCCCCATAATGACTGCTGATGTTCACATGAATGTGGAATAATCTGTGGATTTGTTTGTCTCACTTTCACTCACTCATTCAGGATTTGACCGAGACTCTTCTTTGGCCTCGTATTAACCATGTGACACCGTGTTGACACATTAGTGTCCCCCAACATGGGACACATGATGTGTCCCAACATGTTCCGTCCAACAGCATCACATCTTCTACGTCTCACACTGAAGCATGATGGGAGCTTTGGCTGCCGTAGGACGGGCTGCGTGTTTCTTTCACTGATGTTTTACCAATCCATTTTCACATGCTGCTGACGTGAGAACACCTCCTGCTCGTGACCCCTTTCACCCCCCCACACGCCACCCTGAATCAGATCCAGCCCGCGTCTCACCAAGAAAAACGATGAGTCATTTGAAGCCAGCAACTTGGCCTGCAGACATCGTTCCTTCGTGTCTTATTAAAGCGACTTTGATACCATTAGGGCCTGTATCCCGACTGTAATTATTCGTTGCCTGGAGACAGGGATTGTCCCAGTTGATTTTAAGAAAGCTGCAGTCTTTAAAAGTAAAACAGAAGTTTAGATCCATATCTAAATTAGCCATTCTCTCCAAAGTTGTGGAGAGAGATGTTTTCCTCGAGCTGCAGACCTTCTCCATCTTTGAAGTGTTCGCGTCACAGGACCGAGTTTTAATGATCTCACGTAAGCGCTCCCCAATCAAAGTGGACTATTAATGTGGTAAAAGCAGATTAATGATTCATCCCGACACGAATTCACATTCTCTGTTTACTGTGGAAGAGTTTCCCCTTCTGGAAGCTGCAGGGCGCGCGCAGCCTCCTCTGTGCTGACGTTCATTAAACGTGACTGAGATATACAGCTAAATAACCAGACACACGTCAGACTGGCTGCTCAATATTCAGGCTTTACAGGGGCTCGTTGGTTCAGCGCGCACTGACCTTATTTCTGAAGGTTCTGTTCAGCAGCGCGACCCACCTCAGCCCGCCCAAGCTTCACGTCTCGACACCACCTGTGCCACAAACCCTCAGGTTTTGCTGTTCTTTGTTTTTTGAGGTCTGCACCGAAGCTCGAAGGAGGTTGTCTCCCTTCTCCCTGTCCAACGAGGGACGCCTGGACAGAGCTGACAACGGGATTGTGCAAACAGAGCTCTCTCTCTCTGAGTCCGGAGACCTGGAGAAAGTCCTTTTTTTGCTTCCTAAGTGAAGCATCATCCTACTTTCTGTGAAGAGGAAACTGAGGAGCGTGTGCTGTATGTCCTGATCCTCCCCACTGACTCCGCACACGTCGGTTTCTAAAAGATAAGCTCCAGTCACTGTTTCCAGCTTATGCGATCACATTTGGAACATTTATTCAAACTCTTTCTGCGCCACAAACACTGTGTTGTGTGTTTTTGTGGTGGTGAGTTTTCCATTTGATGAATGAGCAAACTCGCCGGGAACACGGCAGCCTGTGAAAAACGAGCTGTTCACAGATTTACAACACAGGTGATGAAGAAGAAGAAGATGATGATTTTGGCCTAATTTCCATCTGCATAGACTTAAGAACTGTCACACGCCCACGCTACAACCACAGTCGCGCATGCCAGTGTGCTCGAAGCAGAAAACTGCATCTCGTGTTAAATCTCAAAAGGCACAAAGAGTTTTTTATGTCTTCAAGGTTTTTTATTCACGTTTGAAATTCAAAGCTGAGCCGTGGATTTAGGACAGCAGGCAGCCGCTGAGCTCCTTTTGTCGCCTGCGTTCAGTCACTAAGTAAAGCGAAGTGACATCGGTGGAGGACATGAAACAGGAAGTGCTGCACGCGCACATTACAGGTTAGAACTCGATCAACGTGAAAGCGTCTGGTAGGTTCTGACCCGAACCCCGTGGCTTTGCTGGCCTTCTCACATGACCCGAGCACTTCGTTGATGCTGGTTTCACCTTGTTTCACAGCTCGTGTCTGATATGAAGAAGACATATTGGTTACTGTAAAAACTCTGGGAGCACAGCGGTAATAAAAGCCTCTTAAATGGGTTAAGCGTCAGACTGGGATGCAGAAGGTTGTAGGTTCGAATCCCGTCTGACTCCTAGTCCATCCTCTACCAGGTGTGTCCCTGAGCCAGACACCCAGCGCTAGCTCCCTGTAAGTCGCTTTGGATAAAAGCGTCTGCCAAGTAAAGCAAAGTAAAGTAAAGTAAAGTAAAGTAAGGGTTGATCACAGGTTAAAAACACTGTTTTCACCTGATCCTGAGCTGAAGATGAGTCTGTAACCCTGATCCACGAGAAGACACTGATAAATACACTTAATGCTACCTGGTATAAAGGGTGGCAGGATCGATTCCCAGCCCATCCCCCATACCTGGTGTGTCCCTGAGCGAGACACCCAGCGCTAGCTCCCCGCTCCCCCCAAGGGGGATGGGTTAAATGCAGAGAAGACGTTTCATTGTTACACGTGAAAATGTATCAATGACAATAAAGATGATTCTTCTTCTTCTTCTTCTTCCTTTCTTCACTAAAATGAGGCTAATTAGAGTTAAAGACACACACACACAGCCTTCTTCCAGCCTCTGAAACGAAACGACCCAATTCACCGTACAGGCAGCACATTTCCGTTTGGAAAGTCTGAGCCTGCCGATAAGCCTTTGCTGTGAGGATGTGCCTCTGCAATGCAGAAACAAACGGAAGCTTCATCTCATTTCCACACTTGACCATGTCTGTGGTTAACTAGAGGTTATGAAGAGGTCAAGCAGGGGAGGGAGGTGGGAGAGCACAAAGAGACAGACGTAGAATATTTGCATTTGTTCTTATTACGTCTGAGTCTCTAAAGACCTGAACTCGACCCAGGTAAAGGTCAGAAGAGTTTCCATGTGCCATACATGGTCATATCCCGTCATTTCTCTCACCTCACTTTGCTCCCACCAATTACCCGAAGCGGGTCGGCAGCGTCTGCCTACCGGACCATTAGAACAGTACATGTGGTTTGGACTGGACCCTGGTTCCGCCTCTGACTCTCTCTAATATTCTAAGTTCTCTGGTCGTTATATGATCATATGAGGTTCTTGCCTCAGCTTTAAATGGAACTATTATTAATGAGATAAATCGACCTTTCCTAACATTTAACGCTAACTAATACCAACTAACAGATTAGATGCTCGTTCCTCGGTGCTGATGATACTAAACACTAAACGCTGCATCAGAATATAGAGACACGACGGCTACTTTAGAAATAAACAGTCTGGTGCTAATGGAAAACTGTCGGAAATATTTATCACGTGATCCATCCAAATGTTTCTGGGAAATACTTAACAGTGACTGTGTTACGCGTCCATTCTGAGAAAGGAGGAGAAATTAAAGCTGCAGTGGTTCATTTACTTCAGTCTTCAGCAGCAGAGTCTGTACAAAACGGCCGACTCAGCAGCAAAAGACGTTTCGTGTTGCAGAGGAACATTGTTAAACTGGGCTGTATACGTGAGCTGGGAAACTTTATCTGTGCCGTGATGATGCTGGTTTCTCACCAGACGTTGTGCATTATTTACTGAGGTTCGGTTTAGTTGTTTATTGCAATATTCAACAAGCAGCTTTACGTTTCTGGCCCACAGCGCTCCCCTTCATCATCGGACGGAGCCATACTTCAGTATGGAAGTATGTCAGTAACTTCATCTCCTCTATTTTTTTATCCTAATCCCTATTTTAAGAAACGGATCCAGAAACTGGGATTTCTCTTTTGTCTACTGTCCTAGTTACAACAGACGATGACGATCACCCACTCAAACAAACATGTTTATTCGCTTCTCCCCGACCTAGTTGCCTAACGTGGTAAATTATTTGGTCTTATATGGAGCTGCAGCAGGTCACTGCAGGTCTAACTCTCAGACCGTCGATATCCAGAGAGAGACTCGATTGATTTCCAGCGCCTCTCTGCGCGTCGCTTATAAAGCTCCAGAACCGCAGGTAATCTTTAAATCAAACACAATCTCTGCTCATTCCAGCAAAGCACAGCTGACACGTAAAGAAGCAGTCTGCTCCTCTGATGATCAGACAAATAAGAATTGATGGAGTGGGAAGAGTACATGCCCAGTTGCTCCCGTAGCAGCCGATGAGTCAATGCGTGTTTACTTCCCCCTAATGAATGAGTGACAGTTACATTTTTACCCTGAGCAAGCAGAGTGCGAACCCAGTCCTGCCCTTCTACTCGTCACATGCCGTATTGAATCTGCTCGGTGAACCGTGGCAGTTTCACAGGACACAGTCATTCCTGATGTGGGAGGTGGATGCTGCAGAACTCGCCCTGAGTTGATGTCGTTGAAACTGATTTTCATACTACAGCTCAACAGTAGTCCCTCACCTTCCCTTTCTGTCCCTCACCTTCCCTTTCAGGAGATGATGAGGAGAAGACCTCCCTCCTGGTGGATGGCCTTTGTGCCGCACATCATTCGTCCTCATCCAACTAGATCTGTGCGCTGCCTTTGACACAGTTAACCACCAACTCCTCTCCCCACGCTGTCAGCTTTAGGAATTACAGGGATCGTACTTAATTGGTTGACCTCTTCTCTTGAAGACAGGTCCTTCCAGGTATCATGGGGGGTGAGACATCTACACCTTCTGAAGCAGGGGAAGCCAACTCCGGTCCTCAAGGGCTACTGTCCTGATGGTTTTCCAGCTTTCCCTGCCCTGCCCTCTACTGATTACCTGGTTCAGGTGTGTTCAGCCAATCAGAAGCTGTAAATGCTGGGAGGGTTGGAAAATAATCAAGATAGTAGCTCACGAGGACCGGAGTTGGCTCCCCCTGCTCTAAAGTAAGGGTTCCACAGGACTCGGTCCTTCCCCCTTCTGTTTTCCACTCACTAACTTTGTCATATCATCCCACGGCTTTTCTTACGCGTCCTATGCTGACGACATACACAACATTTCATTTCTGCTCCAGCCTGTGGATCTAAAAATACATCAACTGGTTGCATGGGCCAATTCAGTTCTAAAAGAGCCTCATGGATGCAGGCTCATACCTTTGCTGTGCTGTGGGTAATAGTAATAGAATAATATAGCATAGGATGGTGAACACTCACCATCAGAAATCTAACTGTAGAAGCTGATTAATGTTTTCTAATGCGCTCTGTCGTCGTTGAGTTCAGATTGTTGACCCATTTAGTTCTTCCCAGGATGCGGTTAGTGGCGGGTGTAGACTTATTGGATTACATTATGTATTAGCTAAGTCACACCGTCACAAAGGCCCAATTAAAAATACATCAACAATAGCTGCAGAAGTAGAAACAGGTCTTCTGTTTAATCAAAGCCTGGCTTTAGATCCTGCTGACAACACTAATAGTTCAAATTAACACCTAAATACAACGTGTAGGAGGAAAATGTGAGGGAGGAATAAGTGAATCATAACGCTGAAGATAAACAGAGGCTGAATTAATGAAGTCTGCTTTGACACGCACCTCATCAGGAAGGTGTCAAGACAGGAAAAAGCAGAGGAAGCTCAAATGTCAACACTCATTTGTTCCTGTAGGATGTAACCAGCAGTTTTTTAACAGATTCAGATGTCTACATGCACCATTTGTAAAACTGACCAGTGGCATTTACACCGACGGCCTGAGTCTGTGTCTGTGAGGAGCTTTGTTGGTGCTGCTGCTGGGATTGTTGCTGTGTACGGCGTCGGCAGCAGCTGTTCTAACCTCAGCATGACATTCAGGAGTCTACCTGCATCTTCTGGAGCTTATCATTAGGCTGAGCATGACAGGGAAGGTGTGGTGGGTCAGGAGGGCTCTTCAACAGGTCGCCGCCAGTCTCTGTGGGACTTTAGGTCTGATGAGAAAACCGGTCTGTAATCACCAAAGGCAGACAGAGACAAACACGTGGTAACGGTACCAGAATAGAAATGTTCTGCAGCACAAGCTTCTCCCAACGAGCTCTGTACGGTCCTCAGCGCAGGACGTTTGGGTCGGACACCACCACCTTTATGTGCATTATGCGAGGGGAAGTCTCCTATAACAATGGTATCAGATGGACGCCATGCGGACGATGTCTGCACCCCGGGGAAGGACAGGTACAGGTAAGTGTAACATGAACACATGGATAATCTCAGAGGGAGAAAATAAGGTGGAGAAGGGGTGAAACGGGTGTGTGGGAGAAAGGCGAGGAAGAGGAGGATAAATTTATCTCTCCTCTCTCTCTGCCCTGCTCACCTTTGTTTCACCTTTTCATTATCACACCGTCTGATTTCATCTGCTCTAATAAAACACAAAGTGCTTCAATCACCGATAAACCCAACGAGTCCGCCTTAACGATAAACCATGACACGGCCCACAGGAGTGAGATATCCTGTCTGTGACCGGAGATGTGACACAGATCAGCCAAGACCATGACGATAAACCATCAAAGACCTGATCTTTAGGGACATTTGGGCTGTTTGACTGCTCATTCTGCAGCTCTGAGATTTATTCCCTGTCAGAGGTGTTAGCGTTTCAGCAGCAAAGAAGACTGTGGCCTAATGTTACCGAGACGCAGATGGACACACGGGGTGAAGGGATTTTATGTCTCCAGCGAGTTGTAAAACACTGGTTCAGAGACTGACAGCTCGAGGTGAACGGTCACAAATCAAGTAAAAAAATGTAGCAGAGTCACAGCTGGTGAACCGAGCGCAGGCAGACTGATCCGAATCCAGACGTGCAGGTAAACAGGCGGGTGCAGCGAGGTGAGTTTAACAGAAACAGAGATGACAGAAGCTCACAGGACAACAGACAGATGGGTACAGGAACCAGAAAAGAGCAGGCAGATGGTGGGAACTGGAGGCCGCCGCGCGGACATGCACCAACACGCCAGCAGGAGGAAATACCGGCTGAATAATTAGGATGTGGAGAACAGGTGTTTGAGTGGGCGGGGAAGGTCAGGTGACTCCAACAGGACATCTGGTGGACAGCTGAGGAATGACGGCGTGGTTACAAACATCCTGTGGTTTGTATGAACATACGCTTAATTAGCTCACACACCATCCAGTCACCTGTCCACGTGCAGGGGAGGAGACGCACCTGCAGGATTACTCAGCCGGATATAAAACGCATTATGTACGCTGAGCAAACTCCACACAGACGGCGTGATGCTGGACACGACACGCACGCTCACACCCATTCTCACTCTCTCCGTCCACACTCCACACAGACAGCTGACGAGCAGGAGAGAAAAAGAAGATGATGAAAGAATCCTGGACGTTGATAAAGAGACTCACTGAATTGTTGAGATTTTGCCTGAAATTTAGAGCCGACATCAAACAGAACGAGCGATTTCAGTCTCAGAACAGTATCAACCAGGAAACTGACCTTTCAGACACATTCTACCTTAAAACCTTTGACTGGGAAATATATTAAAGTTCAGCTCTGTCTTTAGTTCGTTGTTACTCGAGTCTGCAAATATGGGAAAATGCCTTCACTCGTGCTAAATGCAAACCAGCTCAAACCAAGTTAAATGTCTGAACGATTATTTAGGTACAGAGCATTTTTATTGCACTTTTCTGAGGTTTAAAACTTATTACTTCAGCTGATGCACGTCCATCATCATTCTTTTTAATAATTAAAGTCACAACAAATTGTGAAATTTCTTCTTCTTCTTTGATATTTGTAATTTCCCTTTTTCTGAATTCAGAACATCAGAACTGATTAAAGTCCTGACATGAAAATCCAGCGACAGAATCTCAGCATGAAAAGAGGAGCGAACTTTAAAACGTGCAGAGGAGCAAACAGCGAACATGAAGCATCTGAGATTTGCTGGCTAATTAATTTCCCAGTAGTGCATCACATTTGCTAGAGGCCATGTAAACACTCTCCTCCCCTCCGTAGCATGGCTTTTAAAGGGATCAGCTGCCTATTTAGCTACAGATTATTACTCTGTGGGTTTATCTGCTACCCTGGGAGCAGGGGGAAGGAAGATGGAGACAATGTGACGGAGAGAAAAAGAGGAAGATAAGACGGTAGAGACGGAGTCGTGAGCAGAGAGAAATGCAGAAGAAGAGAGCGGGGAGGTGCAGGAGAGGGGAGTAGATTATAGAGAAGGAGGAAGAAACGCAGAGAAGCATGCAACAGGAACAGAAAGATGAAAACTAACCATACACTCACTGAATGTTGCTCACGTGTGTTTCTAAAGATGATGACGTGACCACAGTGTTCCAGCTCCACAACTTGGTTATTTTAAAGAACAGGCTTCACCCTGTACATTTATATTTATATTGAGCAACTCGCCCTGTGATGCAGCTTTAATAACAGCAGACGAGCACAGCTGTGGATGTTTCTCGGTGTGACCACACGCTGCTGTTTTGTCCTCGGTTAACTCGCCGGGTGGTTTTATTCACTGGAATTATTTTACTGGAACATGTCAAGAGAGGAAGCGCTGCTATGGTTTATCAGGCTTATAGGTGGCCTGGTAGTTCAGTGGTTAAAGCAGAGGGCTGGGCTGCAGAGATAGCGGGATCGATTCCCAGCTGCGTCACCCAGCCCGTCCCACATACCAGGTGTGTCCCTGAGCGAGACACCCAGCGCTAGCTCCCCGAGCGCCGACCGTGGCTGCTCACTGCTCCCCCCAGGGGGGAGGGGTCAAATGCAGAGAAGACGTTTCGTTGTTACATGTGAAAAACTGTATAAATGATGATGATGATGATGATGTAGGAGCCCATGGTCGTAGCATCATGTTTATATATGCTGGCAAAATTATACATGATAAACATTATATTAATAAATGAATGGTGGAGAAAAGAAGCATAATAAAATGTTTTCAGCTTTAGATAGCCGAGGCCCAGTAGGTGTGTGTGTGTGTGTGTGTGTGTGTGTGCCCGCCCCTTTCTAACAGCTCTAGAACAAGGTCAACAGAAGCTGCACACATGCACCCATCGCTTCTGATGTGTGAGTTACGGAGAGTTTTTCTCCTTTTTGATGAAGGTGAGGGTTGTGGCAGATTTTCTTTCCCTCTCACTCTCTCAAACGTGACACCTCTCACCACAGGAGCTGCAGGAAGATGAATGAAACGTACGCCTCAGTGTTTCTCGTGTCTCCCATTAATTCCATTTCTATAGAGCTGCATTCACCAGTTCATCTTCAGGCACTGATCTTCGTTTTGACGCATGCTTCTGCGTTAAAGGAATGTTTAACGAACGCACCATCGTCTGAGATGGAGATGGATTCTTGACAAATGAGAATATTATGCAGTTCCAGTTGTTGCCATGCTAAGATAAAGCCAAACCAAACACGGGGTGAATTTTAATGTTAGGACATGGCGCCTCCTCTCTCAGCGCTGTCTGGGGCTGAGGGGACGTGAGACCGCTAAGGAAAAAGAAAAGGAAGACTTCAGAGACAGTAGAGCAAAGCTGCGCAGGATGACAGGAAAAGGAAGAACTAGACTGAGCACACACGTGCAGCTGGAGCCTCTCGTTCCCTGAGACTCCGGCATCCTGTTTGCACCTCACCCCTCCGTCCACAATGAGACTTCTTCTATCTATATTTGACTTTACCTTCCAAAAAGTTCACTTTATATTTGATCAAAGATCCGACACTTTCCAATCACTTCTTTTTCCACTTGGATGAAAAAACACTGTCAGATTCCCGTTAGAACACAGACAGCTCGTCTGACTGATCTAACTGAATAAAATCTGACGGCACCTGTTCCATACGTGATGCTCGTCCTCATCCTCAGATGGCCGGTGGGGAAGGATGCGTCATACCAAACTCATACACACATACTTCGACCACATATGTGCACGTTGTCACACACTATTTTATATTAGTATTTTCTCTATTTTCTCCAGAAACACCAACACAAATGGACTTTGATGCAAATGTTTGTGATTTCTGGATCTTGGCTTTGAGGTAAAAAATAAGTGCACGCCGCCCTTGCTGCAAACATCCTAATGCTTTCTTACTCAGGAAGAGAATAAAATCCTGTTTTAAGACACGTCACATGGTCATTTAGAACTGATGGCAAATCTGACGAGGCTGAAACAGTCTGACTGGTCTCTAAGCTGTAAAAACACACAGAATCACCACAGTGTCGTCTGTAACCTGCACCGATGCCATTCAGTCACATACGGAAAACGTTGGCCTGTAAAAGGCAAAGTGGTCCATTTAGATTATTTTAAGCTGAGTGCTCAAATCTGCTTAAAGCTCGGCTAATTCTACAGACAATGAAGAGGATTTATAGTATGAAATTCGTGTTTGCGAGCACAAAACTCCCGTAGCTGCACGTAAATGTCCACCGGGGGTGTGTGGTGATACATAGTGTTGTTTCTGAGCATGCTGTAAACTCTCTCTCTCTCTCTCTGTGTGTGTGTGTGTGTGTGTGTGGTGCTCACACTCAAATGGAGCTCATTATAACTCACACTCTCATGCTCCACGCTTTTCATTCTCTCTCCCTCTTTTTTTATTTCTCCGTGCAATTACATTATCCGTTGTGCTCATTTTTTGGTTTGAAGATAATTGATTTCCTTTCCCTTCCCAGCTCTTCCCATCTTTTTCCATCTGCATTCAGAAAACATGCCTCTACTGCCACTTCCTGTCTCAGTGTGTGTTCCTAATCTCAAAGCAGAGGAAGGTTCTGTAAATCCAGCAGATTCTCATGAAGCTGCTGTTGTGATCTGTGAAACTAAAACCACTGACGCGGTTTTCTTCTATGAACGACCACGTGGCGCCACCTTTGTCTTCTTCCACGTCAGTAATGGTTCAGAACCTTTAATAAAAGGGAATTACTCTGATAAAAAGCAGATCTGTTTTTACTCATTGTTCTCTAAGCTTTAAACGCTGAACCTAAAACTAAGGAGAATATGAAGCGGTGTCCGTTCACTGGAAACGTTTGTGTCTCCCATAGAAATAATATGAGGAAAAAACTTCAACCCTGTGTGACAGACAATCAATTAGATGCTCTGTCTGTGAAGAAGTCGTCCAGGTGAAGTTATCTGGAGGCTGCGTCATGGCAACAGGACTTCTTTCTTGTTAGGTTCAAACATTTCACTTTTCATCCATACAGCTTTGGTTTGTGGCCACAAATGTGTCCTGGAGGTTTGTTTCACATCACCAGGGCCCTGAACAACCAAAGGAAGTGTTTGGAGCAATGCATTTTATTTATAGGGCAACAGATGGAGGTGGGAGAAAGGAATAAGGTGAAAGTAGATGTAAAATAAAACAATAATGATAATAAACTGCATCTGTTCCCTGTCTCATATTAGAGTGTCGTCTGTCCTTCAAACAAAGACCTCTGATTCTGTCAGAGTCGCTGGAATCAGCTCTCGCTTATTTATTTTCCTGCAGTAAGGAGACGAGTCTGCCCGAGCACACAGCTTCAGCACAGGGTCTGACTCTGACCGAGAGCACGAGTCTTTCATCGGCAGCAGCGAACAAGGATCAATATTAAGAAGCAAGTCAAGTTGATTGGTCGTTAGAGGGTTAAATAGTTATTATTCTAATCACCCCCAGACACAACTGCATCCTACAGAAAGAAGAGAGTGTAAGGGAGTCGGACGTGAGTGCGGCGGTATGTGCAATAATTCAGCAGTGCGCAGGAGGAGAGAAAATAAAGGGACGTGATCAAATCAAGAAAAGGAGGAACAGGTGAGCGTGCTAGGGAGTGACCAGGTAACTGGAAGCAGCTGGAAATCATTACCGAGAGAAACGGGAGCGGCCGTGATCAGGTGAGGAAAGGACAACATCAAAAGGAAGATTCTCAGAGGAAAGGCGAGGCGAACCGGGGCAACAGGAGGAGGAAGCATCTACTTCTTCCAGCTACAACATGAGCATGATACAACCCTACACCTGAAGGTAGAACAGTACTAATGACAGGTAACATACACCCCCACCCCCACGGTACATGTCCAAAACATACAACAAGAAATTCTACAGTGATAAATGAAGATCAATGAAACTAAACTGTGTAAATTCTTTATACAAACCCAGTTTGTGCCATTATTCATCAGAAAGAGAGGAAAATTACCTGAGCCAGTATTTTTTGGCATTATCTGAATCAAGATCGGGAATAAACAGCTCGAGGCGTAAATGCCCTTGAAAACTAATGAAAGCCTAATTTCATTAAATCTGCTGCAGCTTGTCAGCAGGGATCTCCTTCCCGCACGTTCAGGAGAGAAGAAACGATGCCGTGTTTATAATGAACGGGCCACTTTGTGCAGGTGCTGAGCAGGCTTCACACATAGGACGCGGAAAACATTCATATTCCACCGTGATATGGAACCAAAGAAAACAATAAGAAAGACGTGAAGCTGTGTCCGTTCAGCTTTTAGCTCACAGAGTTCTCCTTTGGTCTCGCTGGCTGTGTGGCCGGCGTGCATGCTCAGAAAAGTGTGTGTGCAGCGTCCGTGATCAAAAACCAGACCTGGCCTGGTGGGTCAATGGGTTAAGCATCAGACTGGGATGTAGAAGGTCACAGGTTCAAACCCCGTCTGACTCCTAATCCATCCCAGAGGAAGTGATGTGAATTAATGTGACACACCTACACACACACACACACACCTATCCCCCCCCCCCGTCATATTAAGCTCCCTCTGAAGACGACACTGAAAATTCGTGGAAGCTTTAGCCTTGCCACAGGCTGGACACTCAAACACTTCTAATGCTCGACCACAAAGGTGAAAGATAAAATCTTTTTTATGCAAAACCTGTACTTGGTATTTTCTACTTTTCTGTATTTTCATCTTCCAAACAACGATCATCTCACCAAACCAGTGATTCTCTGGTGTGTGCGCCACGCGCTACAGGTGGGAGGCCGGTCGAGGATGGAGTCCACTGCAGCTGCTGATCTGACTGACGATTTCCAGACAGCGCTGACACGAGTGCCAATGCTGATACGAGGTTAGGTTTGTGTTCTGTACCTGCATGTTGGACGTCGATGGAGGCGCTGCTGCGGGAAATCACTGTTGCACGCAATGACGGAGGTCGACGTTTAAAATAAGACGGTGCAGCGTAGGTTTAATGTTTGTTGGCGTTGGCGTGTTACACGATCTGATGTACAGCTGTATGTGTCGGTTGGGGGACTTTTATTCTGACATCTCGTCCTTTTGATCGTACTTCTTTTAAACCTCTCGCCAGCTGCTTTTGTGTTTGTGATAAAGTGAACTAACAGACACTGAAACACTTTGTGAAATGTGTATCAGTAGGAGCCAAGTCCAGGCCTCTAGTGATCCTCTCTCTGACTGGGCTCACCGTGTAGCAGGGTGAGTTTAATGGGGAGACCTCATGGGCACCTGCAGCATCGAGCTTTAGTCTTTAATCACTTCTATGCTTCATTCGTTGTTGGAAGAAGTAAAACAAACGTGCTCTGCTTCCTTCCAGCTGGAAGAGAAGGAGAAATTTTACTTCTAATGGCTGTTTTCTTCCTCGTGAGAACAGAAGGCAGGCGATGAACTCGCTCCTTTACCCAAACTACCTTGTGATTGGTTTGTGTAACAGCCAAGTGTCCTCGAGAAAGGCATTAAACTCCTGCTCAGTCTCTCACGAGGACTCACTGTTTCTGTCACAGCTTCTAAATGAAAGCTGCAGAGAGCCTCCAACATAACCGGGTGGTGCTACCCCGTGTAATCATCCCCCGTCTGTCAGTGGTTTTCTCCTCTGGATGCAGAGCTCCCTCCATTTAGGGAAAGTAGCACGAAGCCTGACAATGTTGGGCTGTTCACTTCTGTAGGTCGTCGCCTGGCCCCCCTTTATTCAGGAGCTCAGTTGGCTGAACCCCAGGGGTCAGTAGTTTGACTCCCAGTTCCTCCAGGCCACATGAACAGGACACTGTACGTCTGTAGTAACACCGTCATCGGGCAGCTGGTCAGTAACAATGATCTACATCATTCTATGGTTATATTTGCATGTTTTTCTTGGTTTGCGTTTGGCCCCTGTCTGCTACAGACAACATTAGCTCATTAATAACGTATTTTAGCAGAGGCAGAGGCAGATGTTGGTCTTTGTTATCTGACAGGACGAGGGAGATGCGTTTAAGTTAACGGGGAAAGCTGTGGCACAAAGAAGTGCTCCTCTCTCTTTGGGTTATATTTCTATTCTCTCTCTGTTTTCTAATTTCCTTGTTGGCTCTTCTCTTACCTCCTGCTCCCTCTGGTCTCTGACTTGCAGCGGCTGGAAACCGCCGCAGCCGTGAATGCTGTTATTGTGGCTCGTCAATGCTAATGCGTTTGTTTTGGCCCTGTGGCAGACAGCGATAAGATTTTACACGGGCGCAGACATGCAGGCTCTGTGGCACCGCTATAAAGAAGCCTGAGTAGCATATCAGCGGTAATATGAGAAGCTTGGCCCGGTGGTAAACAGTTGGTGACATATTTACATACACACAGAGGACCTGGCAGCAGCAACGAAATGATTGGCTCAGCTATAAAGAAATTCCAGGTAGCAGGGTTAGATTTGTGTTGGTGTGAAATCGTGCCTCCTGTGAAAACGCTCCCCTCTGGCAAAGCTGGGACTGCAGCAGATTAGAATAGGAAACACTAAAAGTGTTGAGATACATCTATGTTTGAGATGCACCGTGGTCACAACAGGTGTGCAGGAAGCCGGCTGTTACCACTGGGCAGATGAGGATGCTGCTGTACAGTGTGTTTCTCTTTTCATTTAATGATGCACACTGGAGCTTGGATCCCATTAGCATGGTAAAACAGAACAGGGAAAGAGGAATCACAGAGAGTTTGTAATCACTAAACTCCAACTAACCGCAGGCCTTTGAGTCTCGGAGACAGAAACGGAGAGCTGAGCTCAAATATCAGAGAGTTCTGGTCTGAATGGAAAAGAGAGAAAGGAAAAGAGATGTGTCGCAGTGTGAGAGCGAGAGACGTCCAATCCGCTTATTTCCCTCGAGATACGACCAAAATAAAATATGGTAGAGTCTTAATTATTCATAGGAGCTAACTGATTGGTCGGCCTGGTTCCACCACTGTGTGTGTTTCTGTGCAGCAGGAGTGCTGACTCACTGCTGTGCATTTATGAAATGCAAATCAGAACAAACCCCAAAGTTGAAGTGAGAGTTGGAAAGAGAACGAGACTGGAAGGAAGTCAGAAGATGAATTAGATTAAAGCGTGAGCCGGGCAGGAAGATGAGTGACCCAGTGCCCCGGGCTCTCACCCAAGCAGTAATGATATGTCTCTGTTTACTTCCTACCAGGGAATCTGATCTCAAGCATTTAAGCCATCACCTCTGAGGGGGGGGCAGTGTACAGCTGCACCGAGGTGTCCAGGGATCGGCTGCTCTGTCAAATCAACGATATTGGTCCATAATGTCCGTAGTGTGCATCGTGCAAACGTGCACGGATGTGCAACGTGTCTGGGGTTTATGCAGCTGCCCACAGGTGGACGGAATGTGCAGTGTGCAAAAACACAGGGCAGCATTAGTCCTGTTAATGTCCTGGTGGAGACTGTGGGACCAAGCGTCTCCTCTGTCTGTCTGTGGGCCTTCAGGGAGTGGAAACGCTCTCCGGACCTTTGCTAGGGTGGCTGAGGTCCTTCTCTGGCCTTGGTCCTGTAAATCGAGTGCAGGTCATGGAGCTCAGTGGGCATGATGCGCGTCCCAGTCTGACGACTAACCCATGGAGCTACCAGGCCGTCTGCAGAGCCCGGCCGCCCCGCATGGTGCCGTTCCTGAACCAGGCTGAGATTTGTATTCGTCTTTAACTGTGAATGCTTCTGCATCTTTAGCTCTCAGCAAGGTTTTGTGGTTCTTCCAGCTGATCTCGAACATTGGGGAGTCTCTGCAGTACAACTCAAACCCTGAGCACATTTTAACCTGCTATCAATGAACAACACTCCAGCTTACCCCAAAGCTGCTGCTTGTGTTTGGCGTCGTTCTTCCTCATGTTGACTCAGAGCTCACAGTAGAAACCATTACTCCGTCTGGCATGCTCACCTATTATATCCACACAGAGGAGACAACCCGTATCATGTCTGACTCTCATATATTTCTGCATTGAACAGGCTCCACTGGGTGGAACTCGGTCAGCTCGTTTCCAGGAAGGAAGAAGTAAACACCTATATCCTGTTAAATCAAGGAAAACACTCAGAGATGCTCATTTCCTCTCGTATCAAAGTCTTCAGGCAAAATAAAAAAGACAGATGTGCAAAGCAACTGCTCCACAAACAGCCCCTCCTGCCGCCGCCGGCGCAGAACAATTAACTCTGAACTTACCCTTTAACTATAATTAGGACTCTGCAAACAGCACTGGGATAAACAGTGTTGTGGTGAAACCCCCCCCATGCTGCCCCACTGCTCGTTTAGAGCTCCACATAAAAACAGTCAGTGCTGAGCCTTCTGGCCCTTGTTCCATTATGGAAGAGCGGTCATGCCTCCACCCTGCATTACGCTCCCAAGTTTAATCCACAGCTATTTCATTAAAGGCATTCCAGGCATTTTAATAACCATAAACCAGAACATTAGCAGCTTCGCTGCCTCTGTCCCCGAAGCGCTGCAGCTGATCTGTGATGACTCACAATGTGCACAGACGCGTGTTCGTCTGTTTCAGACCCCTTTGGTCTGGTAAGTCCTCATTTTCTGACACTTTCCAGGATGAAGATGTTTGAAGGTTTGGGTCAGAGGTCACAGGGTTGAGGGTTTAGTTGAGATGATTGAGGTTAGTAGGTGAGAGAATACATTATGTCAGCGAGTGTCCTCACAACTCTGAGTGTGTGTGTCTCTGAGTGTGTGTCTCTGAGTGTGTGTCTCTGAGTGTGTGTCTCTGAGTGTGTGTCTCTGTGTGTGTGTGTCTCTGTGTGTGTGTGTCTCTGTGTGTGTGTCTCTGTGTGTGTCTCTGTGTGTGTGTCTCTGTGTGTGTGTCTCTGAGTGTATGTGTGTGTGTGTGAGTGTGTGTGTGTGTGTCTCTGTGTGTGTGTGTGTGTGTGTGTGAGTGTGTGTCTCTGAGTGTGTGTGTGTGTGTCTCTGAGTGTGTGTCTCTGAGTGTGTGTGTGTGTGTGTGTGTGTGTGTGTGTGTCTCTGTGTGTGTGTGTGTGTCTCTGTGTGTGTGTGCTTGCGTGTGTCTGTGTGTGCGTGCGTGCGTCTGTGTGTGCGTGCGTGCGTCTGTGTGTGCGTGCGTGCGTCTGTGTGTGCGTGCGTGCGTCTGTGTGTGTGTGTGTGTGTGTGTGTGTGTGTGTGTGTGTGTGTGTGTGTGTGTGTGTGTGTGTGTGTGTGTGT
>JAUMTR010000005.1:1000811-1027802 GCA_032270685.1 Microctenopoma stevenorrisi | reverse complement strand
GGGCGGCCATCTGCCTCGACCGGTTGGGGTTAGTGGACAGAGGAGAGAGAAAAGAACAGCAGGTAACACAGATCACAGAGACAGAGAGAGGAGACACAATGTTACCGACATGCAATGATGTCTCGTCTGTGGGACACTGGAAGTGAGACGTGGCGTGGTGAATACGTCCACAGCGTGATTCTCCAGTAAATGGGAGACGTTGCAATTTGGCAAATTCTTGAAATTGTTGTGGTGTTCAACGTGGAAGCTGTAGTTTTGTGTCTAGGAAACCTGAGACATTCGATTTCAATCTCAGCAGTGATTCCACATTTTCACTTCTTTTGTGTACACACACACACACACACACACACACACACACACACACACACACACACACACACACACACAGCGAGCAGCAGCCTAATGAACCCGTGTAAGATTTGAAGAAGCGCCTCATTTCTGATTCATCTGGCTGCGCCCTCAGTGCTGCTGGAGGACCTGAGAGACACGAGTACAACAGGAGACAAATGAGGAGAAGTTTGATGTTGGAGCCGCGACACACGGCGCCACGACGGAATTTTAACGAGATCACAGCGATGTGTAATAGAAACTTTATGCTTTCCCCTGCAGAGTGGGGAAACATCTCATTACCTGCACAGAGAAAATCACCTGTTTATTTCTGCAGGTAAAAAGGTATTTTTAGAGCACGCGCGTGTCACCGTGTTAATAAGACCAACGCCGCCACGTAGCGGATGCAAACACACAGCGAAACGAAGCCAGTTGATGTGCAGCGGCACTCTTTGTCCCTGAGGAAGACGTGTGCAGCGGGACGGCGGCCTCCGTGAACCTGGCTCCACACTCGGCTCTCTGTGCAGGAACATCTGCTGTAGTTCCTTTTTTAGAAATCCTAAACCCACCTCCACACGGAATCTTTTAAGATGCAGACTGAGCTCTATAGGAATATTTGTATGCTCATCACAATTCCTCTTTCTTACTTCAATTTACTTTCAGGTCGTTAGGATTACTGCACGTCCTGCTGCTGATCCTCACAGAAAGGGTGTGTGTATATATCTTTATATATAAATATATGAATGAATCTAATTATATTTCCCGTACATGGAAATAACAGTGAATGTGTGAGTAGGATAACAGCAGAAACGTGTAGGAAGGTGAGAAAAGGAAAGCAGGACACATCCTGCAAGAGTCTGCTCTGTAGTCCGTGACGATCTGTCGCTCACGCACACACTCACAATGCAGCGGGACGTTTCCTACAGTAAAGTCTGACAGTTCATTAAACCGCCGCGTTAATATCGAGGGCCTGTCCAGGCCAAGGTTAATGAGACCGTTCGGCTGCAGTAAATGTTTGACTACAGGCTGATAGATGCTATAAAACAAGCTATTTGGTCTCCGACAGCAGCATAAAGCCACCGTGTGTGTGTGTGTGTGTGGTACCACGCAACACCAAACCCTTCAGGACATGGTGCGTGTTGCTGGGAACAAATCAGACCAGCACTTTGGGTCGGATCAGGGAAAGACTCAGACGTTCAGGGGGAGGCCGGGCCTCCAGGGCGTGCGTGCGTGCGTGCGTGCGTGCGTGCGTGTGACCCTGTAAAAAGCTCGAGGTGAGCAGCTCGTACAAAGAGCCATGTGGTTGTCTGAAGCTGAAGAGTGTGACAGTCCCGCCTAACACTGCTCGCCTGTGCATCTGTTCCTACTAGATGCAGCTGCAGAGTTAAAGTCAAACGTCTGACTGTCCACATTCCAGGGGAGAATATGTGGAATATCACACTCATTCCCATCATCTGCACCTGCATTTCTCACACTCACCAGCCGTCAGCCAATCAGACTTCAGCTGTGGCCCCGCCCCTTGAACCGCCACTGCTCGGCAGACTAAACCCTCTGGTGTTTTCAGCTGCTCCATGTTGAGACTGTTCCTCACCTGCTCGGCTTTTATCTTGGAGTTAGCATCGAGTGTGTTGCTCAGGGACACACCGGTGTGGGAACCTGGTCCTGCCAACTCCTGGGTCCCAGTCTGGCGCTCGTCCCAGTGAGCGACCAGGACACATCTCGTACCGACATGAACTCATAATTCATGCCTCAATGTGTTTCCGTTCGTCTCGTCTTTCTTTCACACGATGCCGATGCCAACTGCTGAAATCAAACCAAAGCTCCAATTCTAAACTCCGGTGCTTTCATGGAATGTTTGTGCTGGAGCTGAGCACCAGACGTCCAGCTCTGTCACCAGCATGAGAAGGAAAGACGAGTCATTATCCTGTTGGTCCACTTAGAGGTCGGGGGGGTGCTGGAGGCGGCAGGTCTGTCAGACAAACCAACTCAGCAGAGACGATCTGTTTGGTTCATGTCTATGAAAAGGACAACGCTTCGCTCGCGGCTGCCGCAGCGTTCCTGCTTTGTTTTGTTCCCAGAATTCCCAGAAGAAACATGTGGAACATGCTTTTTTCTGACCTCAGGGAGTTTAAGAAACGTGGCTTAGTGTGATTCTGACTCTCATCTGAAGAAAATAGTCACCGCAGTAACTGTCCCGATGTCTGGGGGTGTGTGTGTGTGTGTGTGTGTGTGTGTGCGTGCGTAGGAGAGAGAGGACGCGCTGAGGCCGTTTTACACCAGAGAGCTGTGTGTCTGTTGCAGCCGCTGGCGATCCAGCGCTCTCTGACATTTTTAGAGGGCATTCAAAGGTTTTCATAGCAGGAGAAAGAGACTTTAATAACCGTTTTCAGTGTAACTCCTAAAAGGCTGGTGCATCACTCACTTTGACCTTGTTATCACAAACCGGTGTCACTGTCGCTATGCTCACACAGAAACGAACGAATGTTAATGTTATCAGTGTAATTTAACCGGGTTGTTTTCTGTCTGTGAGAGAAGTGGACGTATCAGGACGCTGGACAGCGGAATGACTTGGTGTCTCTCCAGGAGATTCCTAGAACACAGATGCACACACACGTCTTCTGCTGCGAGGAAACAGCTGATGTCACATGTTCAGGTCATGTCGCCCACGCTGCTGACGGTCAGCTGGCTTTCTTCACACAGCAGCGCACGTGAGCTTTGCTTCCCGTAATGCTTTAGGGTTGTTGGGGAAAAACCTGGTTGTTGTCATTCTAACTTGAGTTTCAGGCGTCTGCGTGGATCCGCGGTTTGTTCCTGTCTCTTCCACTGACACAATCCCAGATGCTAACAGTACGGTGCAGACTACACGAGGCGTCAGAGATTCCTGCGCTCATCGGCTTCCTCTGCATGCACGCCACAGTTCAAACCCCGCCTCCCTCGCCCTGTCCTGAGGACCACATCGATCACCCTGCAGAGCCCCCATTAAGGAGCACTCAGCGCCGAGGTACAAATTGCAGAGGACTCCGCTCCATCATTACCAGAGACATACACACAGTTAAATAATGAAATGCTCTTTCTCTACATCGTGTTGTTTATGGCGACGGGGAGAAAACGGGGTCTTGTTTCGGTGATTGCACTCCAGAGCTGGCAAAACACGTTATTTCAGCAGGCGAGGTCGTCTCCTGCTGTGAGAGTCACCAATGATTGGTGACATTTAAACTGTGACTTTTACAGCAAAAAGCTTCCACATTATGCCGGAGATGACTCAGGATCCGTGGAAGCAGCCTGAGTCTCTGTTAGCTGGACGCTAATGACACGCTGCGCTCTGCTGTTAACAGTTGTTCTAATGTGATGCTGCTGAAAAGCTAACAGTCGTTGTGTGACTGCTCGTCCTGGAGTTCAGTCGGTCCCGTAAAGTCCCTGCAGTCCACGGGGATCTAATTCGCCATGGGGATAAGATGATCATTATGGGCTGCAGCAGCCTTAATCCTGTGAGTTGAGATCCGCGGTGCGCCAGCGGGACCAACGATCACTCAATAAAAAGGTCTTTAAGAAATCAATCTCAAAGTCTAAACCTCGTTTGATTGGTGGATTTAGCTGTGGGTTGACCTCAGGTCAGCGCTTCTGTAAGACCGCAGCAGGCGTCTGCACCTGCAGGTCTGAGACAGAACTGCTGATATGAAAGGATTAATAATCAGAAAACCCTCGTGAGCCACACTCTGCAGCGCTGGACGAGGAAAGACGGGCGTGCTGATGGAGAGAGCGGCTCCAAGCGGAAGGAGTGCAAAGTACTGCAGCCTGAAAGAGGAACTGGTCCCAGCGGTGATGGAGGAGAGGCTCGAGCAGATCCAGGGATCCATCACATAGCTCAGTGCCAGGAAAAGCCCCTGTTTGAATAATCAGCTGGGTGAAGACGGTGCCGCGCCGCTTCACGGCATCAACACCACCCGAGCTATTTAAAACCACGACCCCTTAGGTAACAACAGCCGATGGTCAGATGGTCAAACCTCTTATTACGTCTGTTTCTTTGTCCCGGTGTCAGGCGTGAGCAGACGGGCGTCAGGTGCACGTCTGAACCACATCTCTCCTTTTTGAACGCTCCTGATCCTCTTTTCCGTGGTGGACGCGGACGCTTTAGATGGATGCTCTATTTTAACAGCAGCACACAAAGGGTTGGAAGTGCAGCCAAACATCCCCCAGCTGTCACTTCCCCGCGCAGTGTGGGCCTTGTTTCCTCCTCCCACGTGGTTCAGAAAGCTGACACATGCTCGTCTCTGCCCTCGTTGCGCCTCTTCCTCCTCCCCCTGCTCTGGCCCTCTCCTCGCCCCTTTAATGTCGACTTCACACCCCCTTAGCTTCTCATCCTATCCTTACTCTGTGTTCTTCCTCAAAGGCGTGTGATGCCTTTTGCACAGGAACACAGTGAATGCCTTTTCGGTGTTTATCCGTTTTGCATCAGCAGGTGGCAACACCGTCTTGTAAAGTCTCTGGGGAGTCGAGTGAACGCGTGAATGCAGGGTTCTGATCATAAAGCCTCCTGTCTTCACTCTGTGTGACCCGCGTGGACTAATGTTTGCTCAGCGAACATTAAAAGAAGCTGCAGCTTCCTTCCTCTGCCACCTAACTGATGGGCCAACGATTGCATGAAGCCCATTTTCTCCCTCTTTCCTATTGAACACAACATTTCTGGCTCCTGCTTCAGTTACTCTGTGGTCTCATCAGACGTTCTGCTGACAGGCTTTGAAGTCCTACCTGTGGGTCTGCGCCTAAAGATCTCTGCTCACGCGTGATCATTACTCACCAGTTGCTAGTTAAGCTTCCCGCTCTCGATTGTTAGCTCGACTCACTGTTCAAGCCTTTTGCCGCTTCTGTCCCAACGTTTGGATTCGTTTTCTGTGCGCGAGTAAAAAAGCTTTTACACAGTGGTCCAACTTTGCCGAGGTGGTGGAGACCAAACCAGAGCTGAAAACAGAGCGAGCATGGAGCCACCTTCATCCCGCGTACACGAATAACTCCAGAGGGGTTGATGATGTCGCTGATGCACCTGATGTAGGTTTGCACGTGTACATGTATATGTGTATATATATAGTGTAGTGTGTATAGATGTATGTGTGCATGTTCGTGCCTGTACTCGTAGACAGTAGTTGTAGTAGCCTAATGGCACATAGTCATTACTGCTTGCACTTTGTTCTACACGTCTCTATCCGTAATGTTTACTGTGCACCACTAGTTGCATAGAGTGTCGTTTTCTTTTTTTCCATTTCAACTTCCAGACATTCGTACGAAGCGTTTGCATTAATAAATACATTCGCTCAGACACACGTTTGCAGCCCAGCTGTGTACGAAGGAGACAGGGTTGTTTCGTTTTGTTTCTGAATGTCCACCCTCATATTGTTCATTAGAATTAATAGTGGTTTTCAGCAGCGCCGTTTGTCATTCCCCAAATGTCTCCCGCCGCAGTGACGGCTGGCATTAGCTCCAGTACTCCGCTGACCTTTCCAAGCAGAAGCAGTAAAGATGATGGATGTCCGGACCACATACTCATGTGTCCGAGCTGAAGACTCGGTACGACTGGGGGAGCAGGTGTAGCATGTGATAAAATGATATCCGTCAACATACGACAAGGCATCTTTGTATGAATATACCTGCTCAAAGCTCAAAGACAGCTGTGTCAGAACAGACCCGCTGAAAGCACCTGTGTCAGGGTGACACTTCACCCATGTGGAGGTGCTGGGGCAGTTCAGGAGACCGTTTACACCACCGCTGTGTACTGGAGCTTCTGCAGACTGAGGAGGTTACCTCCAGGATTTCACAGCAGCTGTTTGGCTCATGGTGGAATATTGGTGTTGAAAAGCTGTCTTTACTTTTATTTATGGACAGGGACGTGTCCCGTAAAGCTTCGTCCTCCTTCGAAGTTAACGACTGTGTAAAAGTGCTGCACATATTTCTAGCAGCACTGAGACAAAGGATTCTTTATGGCTCCGAGCTGAAGCTTTTTTCCTGAAGAACATTTGACAGTGAAGCGTTCAAATTGCATCAAACGTTATTATACACCGACCTGCTATGAATAAGAGGATTTTGTGCAGGATGTTAATAAGCAATCAACACTGACTTTCTGGGATTTGCATATTTTAAATGACGCATTTTGTGTCTGCCTTCACACTGTTCAGTACGTGGTGGTCTCTCCAAGCAGCCCCAGAAGGTTCAGGATCCAGACTGGGACGTTTCCTTCACAAATGTTGAACAGCACAGTCACCTCTTTATTGTTGGCGTGTCCCTGAGCACGACGTTCGGCACTAGCTTTGGATAAAAGCACCTGTCAAACCAAGTGAAGACATAAAATGTCATCTGTGCAACAAGTCGTCCAGCCTGATCCAACATTTTTATTAGGAAGATCGTTGACAGCCTTCTTATCAACACTTTCAGTGCTGCAGGACCTCGTTTACTGAATCTGTGATCACTTTGTGCTCAGTTTTAAACAAATGCTGCGACATGGCTTCATATAGCAGAGGGATTATGAGCTGAAGCACCCAGTGAGAGACAGACAAGAGTTCCTACAGGCAAATAAACTGGGAAAGTCACACACCTGATCCCAACCTAAAAAAACCTGAGGACACAAACTATTGCACCATTGTAAGTGTGTTATCTTCACTAATTGCTCATGAGAAACCACAAACGCGGGTGTATGCATGAAAAAGTCCTTCATGGTTATTGCTGCACTTTTGTCAAATCCCTCGAATTAAATCTGAAAGTTCTGACGTGAACATGCATTGCAGAGCATCCGCGCCACAGAAAGAGCCGTGCTGCTCATTAATGTCCTCCCGTCTACAGAAGCACTGTGTTTTGACTAGAATTAGGATAATTACTTCAAGCATCACTTTACTGTATCCACTCGCTGTTTGATTATTGGCTACCAAGCGATTGGTTGCTGCGTGTACTGTCCACTCTCTTATTTGCTGCTGTTTCTCTGTCATTTGAAGGACTTGTGTCTCATGAGGAGAGAGTTTCTCTTCCATTGTGTATTCCACTTGATTTCTGCTGCCTACAGAAGAAAATGCCCAGATAGACCCAGCGTCCCCGTCTCTGTGCCTCAGCCAGGGACATGATGGAGCTGCTTCGCTCCATCATTGTGTGGATTCAAGTGAAATGTATATGTATCTGCATTGTTAAGGCAATTTTCTCACGTCAGAGTGGAGCGTGTAAAAGGAGATGTCTGATTATTGTTTGCTGAAATGTTCTGAAAACAGGAAATAACATAAAAACTGTAGTTGTGGGATAAGTTGGGTTTGTTGTCTTTGCAACCTCACACGGACATCGGGGGGGGTGGTCCCTGGACTGGCAGACCGGGGTGGTGGTGGTCCCCCTTTTTAACAAGTGTGATTTGTTGATATATTTGTTTTAAATATATTCGATCACGTTCCAAATGTTTGTTTAGCTCCTCCTCCGCCACGGTTGGTTGACGTGTTGATTGTCAAACACAGTTTCATGTCACATTTCGATGCAAAGAGATAATGTCGGTCGTGAATCGGCGCTAAATAAATTATAAATATGTTAAGAATTAAATAAAAAAGCCTTTTTATTCAAATCGCTGTTAAAAGTCGATGAACTTTAATTTTCACCTTTTCCAAACGAGAACAATAATTTAACGGAGATTTTCCCCTCTGACAGCCTGGCGCCGAGTCTGCTGGAGCAGGGTGATGATGGGGTTCTAAGATAAGCTTTAAATGTGATTACCAGTTTTCTTATTTCCCTCTGTCTTCATCTCTCAGTATTCATTTGCTTTAGAAATATTCGGCACCATCTGTTCAGCCCTTTGAGGCAGCGACATGGATTTCAGTTATTCCTCACAGCAGGGGGTGTCGATCCTTTTTAGTCTCGGGGACATGAAAACAATGCTGCTATTTTCTGTCTGTCAGGGAATGGCACCATAAGGAAAAACTACCGTCTCAATATTACAGAGGACAATTTAAAGCATCTGCTAAGTTCTGTTCAACTTCACTGCAAAGTAAAAGAACAATGATCTCAACGTTTGAGGCAGTCAAAGGAGGACGGGGAGAGAAACAAGCTTCTGGTGTCTTATTCCCAGATCAGGCTGAAACGACGGGAACAGTTCTGGCGGACTTGGGGTTTTTGGACGGTATCCGTAGCAACCCGGTTCAGAACAGCCAGAAGGTGTTTAAGGAGGAGTCTAGAAACACCACGTGAAAACACACGACCTGCAACAAATGATCCAGAACACAGCAGAACCAAAATCAAACATCAAGTTGTCAAAGATTTTAAGCCTTTGTTGCCTCTTTACGTTTAGATATTGAGTGTGCGAATCGTTAAAATCATTTGCCTCCAATTTACTAAACCAAACGTCTACGTTGTCTTCTGTGATGCCAGCACTCATCCCTCTCACACGTCTGTCGCAGCGAGAAGGCGGCTGCGTTATTTGACCTTTTATTTTCTAGATTAACAGACTTAAACCTTTTATCCAGCACACAGGGTGAAACCTCTGAAGTTTAAAAAAAGAATCCAACGTGAGCTTCACTGCTGCCGAAAATCGTCTGCAGGAGACGGGAACAGTCACAGAGGGCAGCGGTGACGTGAATGTGAGATGACACGAATCTGTCGGCTGCCAACTCGGAGACAGTTTGTGGTTTGAGGACTTGTGGACACGCGGACTCCTGTTGTTAAAGCGTCTCGTTTCCCTCTCGGAGAGACAGTTCTTTACTCAACGAGCCGACAGACGGGCGGTTCGTTCTTAGACTCAGGTGATGTTTGTGCAGCCGAAGATCCAGCGCGCGGTGGAGATCTGCAGCCACTCGGCATTTCACTCGTTGGTGTCATGGGAACGATGGAAGTGATGTAAATATAACGTCAGGTGAGAACGAACCCACTGAGACTGTCTGGATCTTCCTTCCAGCCCTTTTCCATCTGCTCTCCTGATCTAAATGAAAGATTCAGATGAGTCTTGTTTGCTGGTTTGGCAGCACGGAGCACCGGGTTCACCTGTGTTAAACTTTGATGTCAGGAGTCGTCACCTGAGGTACGAGACACGACTCCAACCACACTCCCATTAACTATTCAGCTGCCGGAGCCTAGTTTCCCGTCCTGCAGGAGCACGCTGCTCGCTCTCTGGCGGATTTGACCTCACTCACATCGGAGTATGACTCTTACACGCTGTCAGACAGATAAGAAGAAGAAAAACAGACACCGAGTGTTTGCTCTTCTTCTTCCAGCGCGGCGGCACGTTGTCATCCTCGTCTCAACTTCGCTGCAAGATTGATGTTGTCACTTTGACAACTGAAATGTAGGTTGACTTCCTTCACTCTGACATCGCTGTTTGTTCACGGAGACGTCGGTGCAGAGGCTCCAGTCCAGCTCTGAGGGGCAAGTTTCTTCTTTTGTTCTTGAAGCTCCACTCGTCCTTCTGTCGCTCGTTCTCCTCTGACGATGAAGAGAGTGGGACAGATGGAGACGTGAACTCTTGACCTCTTTACTCCAACAGATTGACAAGTGAAGAAATCAAACATCAGTGTGGTTTCACAAGGTGGAGACGACCAAGCGGTCTGAATAAGACATCCCGTCCTGTAGGACACAGTCCGGTTTCTATGATCAGAGCATTACCAATGTTTGGATGAACATTTGTAGTTCGACACTTTCCTGAACTAGTGGCCATGGCCAGTTGCGTGAAGGGAAACTGGACGGTGGTTCTGAGACACACCGAGCTTAGAGGAAGGAAACGTGCTGGGCAGGTGCCACCCGCAGTTAAGAATTTCTCTTTTTGACATTTTAAAAGCTGATAAAAACATTTGCATTTAAAAATGTCACGTAACACTTAAGAAATATATAGTTTTCATAAAATAAACGGAGAGCGAGAAAGAAAAGGTTGAGAAGGAGAAAGAAAGATGACAGGATGGAAGTGTAATTGTTTTCCTGCTCTGTTCTGTCACCCATCTATTTCTATTTGTAGGTTGGCATTTTACCATCTACAGAACAAGCCCCAACAACGCAGTGATGGATACATGCAGCGCGGGCGTGTGTGTGCGTGTGTGTGTGTGTGATTAGCATCAGGGTCGGTGGTTCGATGCGCGTTTCATTTGTCCACGAACAAGACGCTAGAATTCAATTCAGTTAAATTCAGTTTCATTTATAAGTTATAAGTTTAAGACCCCACACGTTATATAAATATCTACAGGATAATGGAGCAAACCCAACAGCAGCACCATCATTTATGTGCAGCTCGTCTCTCTTCCATTGTCTGCCTGGTTGGCCCATCGCCAGTTTGTCCCTCTGGAAGTGCAGTTAGCAGTTTGGGACAACCGTGAGCTGGACGACTGGGAATCTTACAAACATACACACGTGTATGGTCCCTGGAGGACGCGAACACGTACGTGCCGCCAACTCACAGATCAGTGTCTGATCTACAGGAGGGTTCAACAAATCCTGTGTCACTTCAGTGACTCTCAGGTTGTATTTGTCTCCAGCGACGTTCCAATCCTTGGAGGTTATGAAGAGTCAGGCGGTGAGAACGAGCCGTTGTAATAAGCGGTGAGATTACGCACACGTGCAGGGAAGCGTTGGGAGGATAAGACAATACACCGTGTATTTATATTTCTACTTATTTCACAAACTGGGACAGAAAAAGTTTGGATTACCTTAGAGAGTGAGAAAATAGATCAAAGAGGAAGCAAAGTAGGCTGAGCTGTACCGTACACTTAAATCCACGTTTTAAGCCACGTTGGAATGTGCACGTTAATAACAAGAGCGTTCCCGGGAATATTTGGGAGCCAGTTCGTTCCCAGTCAGTGTCTGCACGCGTCCACAGCTTGATTAATCACTGGAGGATTGATGGCTTTGTGTCCGGATGCGGGTCGGAACATGGCGTCTTCTCGTTGCGTAGCGGTGAAGCTGACTGGGAAGTTAACCTCCCCAAAGCAGGGCGTGTTAGTTCCATGTTAAAGCTCTGGCTTTTGTACTCGACATGCTGAGTGTGTCCCTGAGTCGGGTTTATTTATGCGCCCTGGAGCAGCAGCAACATCTTTTGGTCGGATGAATATTTATGACAACAGCAGCGGTCCTATTAAAATATAATGCAGCGATACCTGAGGCTCATTCTGTAGAAGGACACGGACAGAACTGTATATTTGTTGATGATTGTATAATTTAAGGCCACATCGTCTGCACATTAAAGCCACGTCTGAGCCAGAAACGAAGACTGAAGTCATGAGATGGAGAAGCAGCGGCGGTCACTGGGCTGGTGTCATCGTACAAAGAGGCTGGCGTCATGTCTTTTCAGACATACGGCCTGACAAGATGAAATGTGGGAAAGGGAGTGATGGAGACGTGCTCCTTCTATGGCGTGGTGTTATATCAGAGTGGCCTTCACAGGGTCGAGTGTCTTTTAGGTTTTAAAATCTCGCCGCTGCTGCGTGACATCCAGGCGGCCCACGGCGGTGCCTCGTTTGGAGCGAGTGTCAGGCGAGTTAAACGCTCATCTGATATCAGGATGAATATTTAATCACAGCGCCTCTCGCTGAAGTGATGAACAGCAGATCCACATTCATCCCCTGCTCTCGCTCATAACAAACCCTGTTCCCCTTTCATCAGCTTCCAGAGGGATTTTCAAACTTTTGTTCCCTCTCCTCGCTTAAAGTACCTGAAACAACATCAAAAGACGAGTCTCTCCTGTCAAAGAACTAAATATTTCCTCTTACATTTCATGCTGCGTTCTAATCCTCTTAGAACATAATGTTCTGTACGTGCTGCTGAAAAAACAGACACAGTCAGACAGTCGACGTAGAGATGCTGACGTGCTGCATGACCACGGCTCCTGGACACGTTTCCAGCTTTTTTATCTTTGAACGTAGATACGATGGCGGCTGATGTGAGGATGGCGATGTGCGGCTCATTTCCCCCACGAACAGTCAAGTAATCGTCCACATTCTGATTTTTATTTCAGTTTGGTCACCAACACGTTACACACATCGTTCAGTCTGGAGTTCAAGCGGAGGTCGACGGGCAGATTGCTGCAGCATCTGCAGCTCAACCTTTTTGGATACGAGCAGCCAGTTGTTGGAGTGGAGCCTCTGCACCGTCCTGTTGGTGGTGCCGGTCGAGGTGGATCGAGCTTCCGACTGGACTGGGACGCCTTCCATCGGAGATATACTGAAGGGGACTGTCGGACAGACCCAGAACATGCTACAGGCCTGAGAACATCTGTGAGGTCGGAGAGGAGGACTTGTGGACCACTGTGCTGACCCCAGATCAGCAGCTGACAACGAATGGATGGTGTTACAGCTGAGAGGCAGAGTGAGACCCGGATTCCTGACGGTGTAATAAAATGTCACCGCGTGCTGCATAATTTGCTTTGTTAACTTTTTTCCAGGCTGCGTCAGAAGGGCTGCCCTCCATCAGAGTGACGTGTTGGAATGAGGTGAAACCAGACACTCGCCTCGACGACTCGCAGACAGACAGCTGGAAATGAACCTGTCATCTTTTAATTTGCTTCTCGTTCTGCGCCTGCCGTCCTGCCCTTCTCCGTGTCACCATGTTTGTGTCACCTCTCTTACAGCTGCCGTTCAGAAAGACAGATAGCGGATCCATCCCCGTCTTTCTCACTCCTGATCTTTAATTACCTGCCTTCAATTACCCCTTTCTCTCCTGGTCCTCGCTCGCTCACTCGCTGCTGTCTTTATTTAGTGTCTCAGAAACAAATGTTCACACATGTTTGAGAGAAGAGAAGAGAGAAGGAAAGATCCGAATGATTTCTTAGAATTCTGTCCATAACAAATACATGTTGTTAACCCCCCAACCCTAACCCCACCCCAACCCTAACCTCACCCCCAACCCTAACCCCACCCCAACCCTAACCATACTTCATCAAGAGAGCGGAACTGCAGCCACATGAATTTCTGCTTCTTCACCACAGATTGAGACAGAGACAAAGAGAGGAAGAGGATGAGGAGCACATTTAGTATGTTCACACACAATAACAGACAAAGCATCCATAGAATTACATCTAACAATCAGAAGAGATTGTCTGATGGTGAATTTATTTCCCTCAGGCACGTCTGAGCACAGCGTACGTGAAAAAGGTTCGAGTCGCACGAGTTGCCACTAATTTCCATGGAAATTCCAAGAGGATTTAGATGGATGTGCAACGCTGACAGGATTACATAATCATTCCCAAACAATGATGCATTTTCAGGGAAAACAAACCTGCAGAACAATTCACTCTCAGTGGATTTAGTTTGTTTTCAACACCAGTGTACTGCACTTTGACCACCTCGCTGTGACATAGGGAAATTTGTAGAGTCTTCAGAAATGATTGAGTCATCTGAGAAAACAGCTCAGACAATAACAACCAGACTACTGTAAAATTCAGATGTGACACACAAGCAAATGGTAAAAATAGAGACACGTTGATTTATTTGCTGTTTTAAAGTTCCCAGGAAACCCTGCCAGGAAAACAAGGGAGCGGAAAATAACTGTTGTTTATCCCTTCTCTTAAAATTCAATAATGATTAGAAACGATAAACAAATCGCTGCCAAGGCTTCCAAACAGAGACAGAAAAACTCCTGGCACGGAATCCCCTGTGAGTAAGAACAGTAGAAATTACGTTCGCTCCAAGGAGTTGGAGGAGGACTGGACTGGACCACGGAGAAGAGGCCTGTGATCCCCACAGCGTCCAGCTCTCATCAGTGGAACTGATCAAACAACAATGTGAAAGTGAGTCTGTGCGTGATGCACAGCACAGGGGTTTATTTCTTGGCGGCGGTGGTTCTGGCTCGGTTGTGGATCCAGTTATCAGGTCCACTGTGGGAGTTGGCAGCGACCAGGACGGCAGAGTGAATGAAGAGGAACCAGCAACAACTTGGTGAGAAAAGAAGAGAACTGAAATTGCTTTGGATGTTTTCCACTGAAGGATCAGCTTAAAGCCTCAGAGACTCCGACGTCCTGTGAGACGCTGTGAAACTCCGTGGTGGTTGATCCAAGTTAATCCAAACTCAATGAGTTTAGCTGACGGCCCCAAAATGTGCTGAAAGAAGACACGACACAGCGCCGAGTCAACAAGTCAACGACGACGCAACAGCTCACAAAAATAGAGACGACACGCCCATATCGCCCCCTGGTGCCTGGCTGCAGTGTGGGTCATAAACCCCGCCTCCTCCATGGTAGGACAGAAAGTTAGTACAGAAACTCGCGTATGCTGCTTGGAGCTCACATCAAACCATCGACTGTTTGAAACAATCACGACGAGTTGTTCAGCAGTAAGTTGTACTAACCGCCCTCAGGGCTCTGATAGACGTATGTCTGTGGGCGGGACTTCAACACCACGGCTCCACCCATGGTTACTACCGCACAAACTTTGGCTCCAAATGTTCAACATGGCGTCTCGTATACTTTGGCTTCATTTTTGCACAGTAGACGTAAATGGAGCCGCGTGGTCATGGCGCCAAATCACAGAAAAGTCTTTTGGAGGCGCGTTACTTTGTGAGGTTTAAGACCTGACACAACATTAAACTAAAACACCCAACAGTCCCACTCGAGTGAGCACTGAGGCGACATAACGGGAGATTTCAGTATGAAATCATGTGGGTGCCACTAGTGTTGTAGTCTAGAGCGCCTAAACCGAGACCGAGACATGGCGAGACCAGTACCAAGACCAGGACCAAGACACACTTTAATGTCAGGCCTTGGTCTCAGGCCTTGGTCTCAGGCCTTGGTCTCCGGCCTTGGTCTCCGGCCTTGGTCTCCGGCCTTGGTCTCGCCTTGGACAGTAGAGTTTGTGTTGAGGGTCAAGCTAGGCAACACATTACAGACTGAAGCAAATGAGCACAGGCGTGACCTTTTTCTCCATATCTGTGTCTGTCTCATAACACAGAACAAACACGCCAACCAATTACACGCTAACAAAATACCAAATCCATAACGTGAGTGTGTCACTGCGGTGGTCACATTGGTTGGTAAAGGTTAGTGCTGCGCAGTAAATAGCACGGCGCTGAAAGCAAAATCAATGAGACTGTGCACAGTGCACTCACCTGTGTGTGTGTGTGAGCGATCTTTAAGCTAATTATATCACTACTCATGTTGTGAGAGGTTTCAACTTTTCCAGGAACACTTGATGTTTGTTCCAGGACCAGTCTGACATTTCTAGTCCACAGAAACTACTGGCAAATCTGAGCACGCCGGAGTCAGAGAAAGTGATGCTGAAATAAAATGTCCAGGAAGTCAGCTTCCAAAGCGTAACTTCCCTGCTCCCTCTTCCTTCCATCTTCTGCTACTGGATTGGGAAAGAAGATGTCGCTGCTTTGTGTTAGAGACGGAGCTTATTCCCACAGAAACGCTGCTGGAACCTGCCTCAACCAGCAGGACATCAGCCAGCAGCTTCTGTGATGAGGACGGAACGGGATATTTATGTACAAACTACTCACAGCTGGCTGGAAGGTTGTTCACCCTCTGAACTCCTCAAAGAACCATCAGTGTGTGAGAATGTGAATGTTTGAGAGTCTGTTCAGATCAGTAGGAGAAAGACTAACCGGACGCATCAGGACGACTGCGCGTGGATCCTGTCCGTTCACACGGCAGCTGAAAGATGTATTTTTCACGTCCTGCATTAATCACGTTTCCCTGTGTGGAGAAATAGTTTAGGTGGTGACTAAATGTAATTGTTGTAATTCAACATGTCTAAATGAAGTCACATCGGTATCATGGGTATTTGTGAAATGAACTGCTCCAGCACATGGAGGTAATTCATCGACTAATCATGAACAATAGAACGAATGAATGGTGGAGCGCTTCCTGTTCACTGATTCGTGCTGGGCCTGGGTTTGAATCTGCTCAGGTGTCTTCCTGTTTGCACGCAGCCAGTGACTGACGCCAGCAGCTCTGACCCCGTGAGGAGAGGTGTTTAAACGGCCGTCGTGTTTATGCTGCCCCACTTTCTCCTTTCTTACATCCATCCATCTGTTCTCTTTATTTCTCCACCTTGCCCTGTGTCTGCCGAGCAGCCGTCTCAACGTTTTCAGGGAACAAATCGTCTCCGCTGTCACATGCGCAGCAGTGTGTTGTTGTGCCATATGGTGTAACACTGGAGAGAACGCTGCACACACGCACGCACACGCACACGCACATGTCAGCTGCTCACATGTGATGATGGACGGGTAGTAAAGTCAGTGGGCAGGTGAATAAATTCCATTGTTCTGATGACGTCAGTGTTCTGGAGCTTTTCTCCTCATGTGTTTTGGTTTCATATAATTAGACTGTGTCCCATTTTTGGCAAACTAAGAAATAATTATGTTTCTTGAGCATTTCTTACTTCAATAATTAGATTTTAGGCCAATTATATATGTTATATTTACACAAACAACTGATTAAACACATTTGGCACAGATTACTTCTCGCTGCCGGAATCTGATTATCCCTCACCCCCCCCCACGCTCCTGGGTTCACCTGTCGCAGCTGTACCTGATTATCTCATTAGCGCCTGTGTGTGTTTCGTCTGGCTGGCCTCAGTCAGCCTTGGCTGAAGTGCTGCCTGTTTGGCGTCATGGGAGCTGCTGCTTTAGAGTGACGGATGAATTCCACTGTCTGTTCAGACTTCGTGTGATTCTACGTCCAGGAAACACCTGTAAATCAGACACAGGCAAAAAGTTCCTCTTCCCACCTAATCACCTTTTATATTCTCCAAAGCCAGTGGCAGCCGCGTAGGATGAAACCGGAGTCACACTGTGAATGACACCTTTCCCCTCCAGGCTGGTTGGAGCTGTGTGTGCTCACAGCTGAGGCCACTCAGCTGCTGCACGTACCTGCTGCTGTTATCACACATGAGTCCGTAGTCTGCAGGTCGACTCGCGGCAGCGGCACTTCTCTCTTGTAGGGTTGAAACCATCAATCATCGTCTCACCGACGGACGGAGCGAAACGTTTCAACCTTACAAGAAAAACAGTCCAGTTGCCATAACTCAACGTCCAGACGGCTTCACTGGGAGGAATCCTGGTAGTTTTCCGTTGTAAAAATGAACACAGGAAACAATGAAATGTTCTGTCCTGTCCCAGACTTTAACAAAGCGCCAGAGTTGTTTGTTTCCAGTAAAAACGAATGTTTTGTCAGCTCCTGCTCAGACTTCCCATCGACTCGGCTCTGACCACACTGTGCCGCAGGTCAGCAGGCTCTCGCTGGACGGGCGGCACAAGGTCAGTAGCAGGTTGGAGATGGAGCCGCTGCGGAGCTTTCTACATGACAGCTGTGACGTTTGAGCACCTACTCAACCTGGAACTGACCAATCACGCGCCAGGGGAAGCGTCACAATGGAAGACGATGCTGTGAACCTCCTGGAGTTATGAGAAAAAAAGAAAGAAAGTAACTTCAGCTCATAGAAAACAACTTTCCAGTCAGAGACGAGAACACACAGGACGACAGATCTGCAGAGGCGAGCGGTGTGTGTGTGTGAAAGCGCTGTTAAAGCCTCAGTTTGATGTGACCGCCCAGTGGGGGGTGCAGATAGGGGTAACTGCACCTGCAGCTTCCTTTTCAAAGCAGAGATGGAACATTTTAGTGGCTCTGAGTAAACCGCAGCTCTGTCTCCTAATATGATTAGAAGAAGTCCTCAGAGGTAGAGCTCTCACTATCCAACATCCAACACCCCCCCGCTGAGTGTGTGTGTGTAGACACACAGTCTCTACAAAAAGGAGGCTCCCAGTCGTCCGGCTCCTGCTGAGGAACTGGATGTTGTGAAAGGTCGCGTGACTCGAGCACAGACCCGTGCCAGTGGGTCGACGGCACCAGAGGGAACGGCGCGGTGCTGCTGTGGGGTTGAGATGCACATCCAGGATGTGGAGACGTGAAGGTGGATGATGTGCTCTGGTGGAGTCAGAGGATCCAGAGACCAACACAGACACAGTACGACACAAGGATCAAATCTGCAACTAGAGTGAGACCAGTGGAGGGAAAAAAGAGACTCGTTGTGCTTTCCGTCCATCCGTCTCTCTTTTCCACCTCAGTACCAGCAGTAGCTGGCTGTGCGCTGCCTTCCTCCAGATTAACATTTCTGCTTGTTACTCTGTGACATGCATCAGGTATCCAGTTTCCCCTAATGTGTCTCACACGTACATATTTTATCATATTTTTGCCCCATTTCTTTCTTCCCAGCGTAATGACCTGCTTTCTGTCGCTGAATCTTTCTGTGGTATCGCCTGTGGTTCCGGGACGCGCTGCATCGTGTTGTGCTACATACGTAATGAATTGTACATGAAAAAAAGAGTCATTCATTCGTTCTGTGTAAACATCGACACATTTAGCAGGGCTGAACATCTTCGAGGCCAAACCGAAGGATGCAGGTGGCGGATTACGAGGCAGTTGCTGGAACAGGGTCAATAATCGCTTGATGATATAACAATATATAATAATCACAGCAGCGGGGTGAAGGTAAAGGCGGGTAGAAGCAGTTGGTGGGTGGAGCTTCGCTTCATGTGTTAAACTCATTAAGTGGCTCAGATTTCACATAAATGAACTGTCCTGCTTCAGTCTTTACTGTGTGATATTAAGACGCTCCCCTGGTGTCAACATTTTCTACTTTCCTTCTCCCTTTTTTCCCTCAAGCGCGAGTTTGCATTGCATGATGGGTAAATGTTCTATCAGCTAATGTTTGCTGATTGTGCGTGGCAGCAAATGTTTCTCTAATTCCCCCCTGTGTCGGCCTTCGGTTACAGCTGAGCTGGTTTATTCATGGCTACAGGGAAACTCAATCCCACAATATCAAAGGTTCATGTTCAACTTAACCTGATTTAAAGTTCAGCAATCACACGATCTGCAACACCGAACGTTATCACCTTTACTTCCTCGCTTTGTTTTTTATGGCAGATTAAAGAAAGTGCTTTCAGGGAACTCGAGGAAAATCGAGTGTGCCTGCATTTCAAGTGTGTGTTTCTTCCTCGGCACGTCCTGATGTGTTTATTTTCAGTCTAATGACACGTTCTCTCCTGTGTCCTCATTAGTAGTTATCACAGTGCTGTCATGTCAAGCAGCGACAGCTTTCAACCTGGGAAACTCCCACAAGCTTAGCACACACACACACATACTCATCTCTGATCCAGCATTGTCTGACACACACACACACACACACACACACACACATACTCATCTCTGATCCAGCATTGTCTGACACACACACACACACACACACACACACATCTCTGATCCAGCATTGTCTGACACACACAGCATGTTTGTTTGTGAATGGGGGATTTGATGCATTCTGCAAGATATGAGGAAATAATAAAATTCAACCCTCTTCCACTGAAGCAAAACATATATTTCTTATTTCTTATTTGCGTTTAGAACCAATTAATCCATCACACAGACATTAAGAGAATTACAGCAGATATTATTTCCTCCCAGAATCCCCCTGTGAAAAAATTTCTGCACAATTAGCTTTGGAAATAGGAAATAATTAGTTATAATCAGTTATAAAAGGAATATTTACAGTAGAAAACAGACATGAAAAACAATAAAAAGGTGTAAATGAAGCATTCAGAATAAAATATTGTATCTGATCCTTTTGAGAAATACAGATAATTATTATTCAGATGTATATTTGTTAGTCTCATCGCACAATGACTCGACTGGTCATGATAACATGATAACCATGGGTTAATGCCTTCTAACTGTTGCAGCTGATTTGTCTGCTTCTCTAAAACCTAAGGTTACGTTTGGATTGGATGATCCTGGGCAGACGTACCTGGTTAATCCGGTGCAGGTGTTTAGTGGCGGCTGTGCTGGCACAGCTTGTCTGCAGGTATGAATGTCGGAGCATGACGCTGAGCTGGCTCCACCAAAACACTGATGACACCCAGCATGTGCGGAATTAAGCCGCAGACGTCTTTTAATGTGACGTAAGTCTACACACGTGTAAAGCACGTGTAGCTGAGAGCACGAATCCTCAGGTGCGACTTTACTGTATGAAACTAATGTGTGTGCTTGGTGTGTGTGCAGCTTACTCCACCACAGCAGTGCCATCCCACAGTGTCTCTGTGTGTGACTTCATACGCTGCAGCTGTTGTTAAAACACGCAGAAATGACAGAGAGAGAAAGAGCATGCGAGGTGCAGACAGCGAGGTGGAACAGACACTTAGAGAAAGTGGCAGGAAGGGCGAGTTTGAGGATACTTGTCGACTGTGCTCGGTGGCACCTTTCATGTGGGTGTGTGTGTGTGTGTGTGTGAGAGAGAGAGAGAGACAGAGAGAGGTGGAACGAGTTGTTAGTGATACTTCCAAGCCTGCCCAGCTCCTCAGCAGCAGGCGTGTGCGTAACTCTCGGTTGTTACACACACGCCAACAGGACTGATGGGCTAACATTTGCACTTTAATTATTCTATAATTATTCTGCAGCCCTCAGCCGAGAAGGGAGCTGTTGAAGCTGGGTTGGTTGTTGTGCTCCAGGGAACCAGAGACTGAACTCTTGCTTTCTCACCAGGCGGACTGCTCCAGGGTTTGCTTGAACTCGATGTTGGTGGTTTCTAGGGTTCGGTTAGGTTTGGTGCGGCTGCTTTGGTGCGAGGGTTAGGGTTGGGTTTAGGGTTTAGTGCGGCTGTTTTGGTGCGATCACTGTGTTTACAGCACTCCAAACGAACTGCTCCGAGGTGGGAATTAGTCTTGAGTTCGAATCAATCGGACTGAAGCCTGCAGGTGAAAGCGACCTGATTCTGTCTGATCCTTGCACAGAGACACCTGCTTCTCAGGGATCAAATGCTAAATTTACCAACCACTCTTTTAGCAGTTTCAACCACAACCCTTCTTTCCTTTGGTCCCGTGTCAGAGTCTGAGTTTTGTACAGGAGCGGACAGAACGGTGTGTGTGTGTGTGTGTGTGTGTGTGTGTGTGTGTAGGCATGTATGACAAATTATTCCCTTGTACATTCTGTATTACAGAACACACTGTACTCTGTTACTTCCCGTTCGTATTACAACCACATAAGCAGCTTAACAAATGACCGTTAATGAAGGTGCACAGTTAGATGGATGCTCTGATTATTGTCCATAATGGGATCATTGTGTCCCTGTAAATGCAGGAAGTAGTTAGCAGTAGCAAAGCATACATTAAAGTGTACACACCCGTCATGGGCGATTATTCGAAATAATAGATGGTGTGACTCACACTGTGACCTCATCAGCAGCGGAGAAAATCAGCTGATCCTCTTTTGTACCGTCTCGTTAGGCATTAACCCTCCTGTCAAAAAGGGGGCGTTCGCCTCTCAGATGTAACTATAGATAATTACCCCTATGAATGAAATCTAATAACCACAGTGAGTCATGTTAAGACAGTGACTCCATGTGAAGATTCTGCTGGACACACAATGTCTCCAGCAAGACTGTCCAACAAGTGCTTTAGGCTAAAAACAAATGTTTTAGGCTAAATATGTCAGAGTGGGCGAGATGGACTCATAGACTTACTACGCACAGATCCACAGCTTGTTGTGGATGAGGATGGTCCAGGATGGTTTTGTCATCACAGATGTGCCTAGAAATGTCTTATTGGTCATGGACAATGTGATGCTGGGTCCAGTAAACACAATAAACTGAAGACAGCTTTATGTTTGTCTGCTTCTGTAGAAAATGTTGGTTTAAATGAGTGTGTCTTAATGTGGGGCTGGTTTACAGTAACTTTCTCTGATTGTTCTGTCAGTGACTACTGGAACCACGTGGATGGAACGACCCTCTCATTCTGCTTTGTGGTGAAGAACCTGCTGCTGCTGTAGGTTCGCTCCTGTGAAGAGCCTCAGTCGGAGGGGAATCGCTGAATGACGTGTCTCTTAAGGCGGCTGAGCCCAGAGTGTAACTTGTATTTTGATATGTCTGGCATTAGATGCTGCATCCAGAAGGCCTACGTTGAATTGTGATGACTTTGGCCTCCAACTGGTGCAGCTGGGAGGAGCACATTGGACTGGAACTAGTTTGGCAGCGTGTGGTGCCGCTGGGAGGGAGATTCTGGATGGAGATGTCACACTGCAGCAGCCTGTGGTCTGTGGCCATGTCATTCAAAGCCAAAACACTTCAGCATCTTCACAGACGGGATTAGCTTAGTAATGCATGGGCACATACATGCAGGCGCGCGCTGGGTGGCCTCCAAACCCACATGTCTGTCATCCTGTCTTCTCCTGTGAGCTCTGTCATACTGGGCTGGCTTCCACCTCTCAGGCTGCATCCTTGCACTCATCCTTTACCAGACGGCCTTGGTGTGAAAGCCACTCTCCTCCTCGGGGCTGGAAGGTACACAGCTGCTTAAGTTGTTGGTTTATTCCAAGGCTTTCGTTCCCAGTGCACATGCTGAATACTTACTTCTGCATCCAGGGAGAGTTCCTGATCTCTGCTCATTTGTCATCAAGATAGTGTGAATAAAAAAATCATCGTTTAAGACGATGGTTTAGGAATCAGGACTGTTTAAGATGTGACGCGTCAGGCTAAAGATTAAAGGTGTCATCGTTTACTTAGCTGCCGTGTAACTGGAGCCCACAGAGGACACAACCTCGAACGACAACAAGCTTTTAGCACCTGTCAAGACTCACGGAGAAAGAGGACAAAGGTGTTCTGTGAATGGACAACGGGGATCTGTCGCTGATGACGAGGTGGAGGAGCAGGATGACGGCAGCCAGATGGTGAAGCACCATTAAGAAGCAGGAGGACAGACATGTGGAGGAAGAAGAGGACGGTGGTCTCTGTTTAAAGGACCGGTATGAAACAGAACAAACGGGTTATGGCTGCATGATCCTCAGCGGAGCTGATAATGACACGACAGCGAGCAGCTCTGTCCCCGGAGACAACCTCACACCACCTGCTCTCTGTCTGAGTCCATTTACACTGGAGCATCACACCCTCACAGAACCACTGAAACCGGCAGCGCAGGGTCGGTACGGCAGACTGCTGACTGCTCACTGGTCGACCGGCCTGCACTAGACCGGACCGCTAACAGATAACCGCACACACACACACACACACACACGCACACACGCACGCACACACACATGCACACACGCACGCACACACACGCGCACACACACACGCGCACACACACGGTTTAATGAGCAGAAGCAATATGATCGATATTCATTCATTCATTTCTGCTGCTAATGATTCTCACCACACTAAACGCTCCACAGCTGAGTGTGCATGCTGTTTGCTGATGGGCACGTGGACAGTGGGTTTTTAGTGTGTGTTAAGCTGTGCGTGGCTGTGAACCAGGCCGATAACATGTCATGAAACATTTTACGTTCCTATACAGTTACATCAGCTACTTCATAATGTATCACGAGGGACTCCAAACTTGGCCAGAAGCTTTTTGCACTTGACAGCTATAGCTATGGCAGAAACCACACGGAAGGACGTTATCGCGCGCTGAGCGAGGAGGCGGAGTTCACCCAAAGTTCAGGGTCGAACCTCTGTAGCAGCTCAGCCTTTAATGTCAGCACGCGAAGGTGTAACAGCAAACATTTCACATCTCTGTGACCCCGCAGTGCTCTCTGGACGCTAAATAATGGAACACGAATGTATAGCTGCGCGCCTGTCAGAGTGTTTTCTCTTCGGTCCACCGCTAAAAGCCATTGTAGTAACCACACGCTAACTTATTCATGGCCCCTCTCTCCTAATGATTTCTGTGACCTGTTCTCTGCCAACAGGTGAAACAGTGGCAAAAAAGCTTTTTAGAAATCACGACAATCACCTAAAGTTCCTTCACAAATAAACAAAAAAGCCCAACAAGTCCCGTCGAGCGAGCACAAGGCGACAGAGGAGAGGAAGAACTCGAGACAGAGAAAGTGCAGCACACACACCGACAGAACGTGATCAGGTGATCAGGGCCACGCGTGACGAGGAGGAAGAAGCAGAGTTTCCTGACTCCTCACTTCCAACACCTGCAGAGCGCGTGCGGATGGAGGCAGGTTCTTCACCAGTACACAAAGCAGTGCTGGCTCCAGTGGGGTCTTCAGGGCCAGTGTGGTTCAGATGTTCATTCTGTTAATGTGTTTTAAGCTTGGTGGAGGCAGATTTCCTGCCCTCAGCTCTGCTTTGTGCGTCTCTGTGATCACTCTCAGCCTGTTTCTGGTGAGTATGGTCAGATAATGGACTATTTTCTGTTGCTCTGCATCAAAGACGACAGAATCATCTTTGATGCAGAGCTTTCATTACAAACTGAAGGTGTGTCTCAAGCAGAAAGACATTTAGATACGAATAATTAAAATAATAACATTTGGATTTAAATGAATGCGACTTCCAATCGGAAACGTTTATTTTCTGAACTCCAGGATTCCTAACACGCAGGCAGCTCTCCTCACTGAGCTGGCAGGCTGTTGAACAGAGGAGAGAAAGAACATTAATGTAACAGAGAGGCTCTGGCTCTTTCATACGTATCCATCTCCACGTATCTGTGGCTTCAGGGCTGCATGTGTGTGTCTGCTGCGCTCACTGGTCGTTTTATCATGTATTTGATTATGATCCTCTCTCAGGACGTTACGGCGTTCTTATGTAGTAAACTGTCTCCTTTTAATGAGTGGACCAAAAATGGTATTTAACGTTTACCCTTGTTAAAAGGTAAAAACCTTTTTTAAGTGTAACCTGGAAAAGATTCATTTCACCAGGAGCATTTCAGATCTACAGCTGAATTTACCTTTTACCCTTGTTATGTCCAAGAAACGAACACGTTACAACAGCATTTGCTCAGTTTCAGCATCATCCGTCAACACGTGTTTGGGCAGTAAAAGTCTGACGTTGGGTCTGAAAGGTTCATTTCTCATGACTGTGACATGACTTGACTTGACTTTTAAAACCTTTGACATGAAACATGACAAACACATGATTTGGTATAGTTGAACTGAATAGTGAAAAAAGGACCTCATTTAGTTTCCTGCACTGATTCACCACCTAAATCCATTAAATCCATACTTTCCAAACATCTCCAGGTGAATCTCTGAAGACGGTGAGGTCGAATGTTCACCTACAAATGAATGAATCATCCCAGACGAGGAAGGTTGTGAGCGTGCAAAGTGCGAAGGATCAAGGGCATAATAACGATGGCTGGAGGAGATTCATATCCTCATGTTTTACCATGAAGACTAGAGGAGGATGTGGGAGAAGAGTTTGTGATTCAGGACAGGCGTCTGCTTCCTCTGCCACAGCTCTTGACTTTTTCCCTTTCATCACTGCTTACTCGCAGCCGAATGTTGGTTTTATTTCCAGCCCTTGGGTACTCTCTCTCTCTCTCTCTCGCTGCCTTCCTCTCCTGCTCCGTCTCTGACAGTCTGTTGGACCATAATTACATTATCACACACACAAGACAGATGAGTCCAATATGCTGCACGGATACGAGCTCGCACGCAGCCCTTCATATGTTGCTGCACGTTCAGGTGACACAGCCGTGAGCATATTAACACATACATATGCAGGGGGGGGGCTGACGTTGGCCCAGTCTGCGTTAAAGAGCAAAAGAAAGAAGAGAAATGTGATCAAACGGGGCGCGTTGACATTTCTGCTTCAACGATTTGAAGCTATTTTCTCAATTTTCAATGTGATAGTAGAAGACAAAGTGCAGACATTATTCAAAGAAGAACTCTTTTCTTTCATATACTAGTTCTTAACCTGAAAATCATTCCAATAAAACGTAAAATCAAAACAAGAAACGGAATCTGAACAACGTTACTAAACGACGAAGAAGAGCGTGTGCTGTCAGGTCTGTGATGTGATGAGCAGCAGAGCAGAGTGAGAGACGAGCCGGCAGTTCGATTCCCTGGGAACCGTAACCGGTTTCACACACATGCAGCCATCTTTCACGCTGCTGTTATTATGCATCAGCGAGGGCGTCGCCGGCAGGAGGACGAAGAAAAAAGGAAGTCACGTTCGCTCCTGATCAACTTTTAAGTGAAAGTTAGACTCAATGACACAGTTAAACTCCGCCCACTTTGTTGACTGTTGCCTGCTGGTCTGATGTCTCCTTGATGTTTCATGTCGGTTTCTCTCTGGCTTTAGCGCGTTCCTTCATGTTGACTTGTCTTTCATTCTTGCCTCTATGACACGTTGCCATCGCAACATAATCACCAGGAGGCATCATCAGCTCAGTCAGTGGACTCTTTAATCTGCGCTCAGATGGAGGATCCCAGTCTCGATGAATAATGCAATTAGCAGAAGCGTCCTGAGTGCAGCTGATCGCAGAGATATTCTGGCCACGTAGACGTGGTCCTCGCGGTGCGTGATGGGCAGAGCACTTGAGTGAGCTCATAAACAGGAGGCTGGAAATGTAAAAGTAATCTTCAGGCACGAGCTCAGTACACATCCAGATTCATATGCAGATGAATTTCAGTCATTATCACACTGTACAATCACTTTCTCATTAAAACGTGTTGATCTGGGTAATTCTGTCTGTGGGACTGTGATATCATATATATTTAATCTGATTTACTAATAATATTCATATTCAGGGTTTGATTCATTCTGACGGCGACGTGTGCATTAAAAACTAATAAAAGTAATTAAACGTGCAGTAGATGCATTCAATTCAATTCAACTTTATTTATATATCGCCAATTTACAACAAAAGTTATCTCAAGGCACTTTACAGTGTGAGGTTTTAGACCTTACACAATATATCAATATATACAGAGAAAACCCAACAGTCCCACTTGAGCAACAGTGGAGAGGA
>JAUMTR010000005.1:981644-993642 GCA_032270685.1 Microctenopoma stevenorrisi | reverse complement strand
TGTCTGTGGTTTTACAGTGTCTGTGGTTACAGGGTGTCTGTGGTTATACGTTGTCTGTGGTTTTACAGTGTCTGTGGTTACAGGGTGTCTGTGGTTATACGTTGTCTGTGGTTTTACAGTGTCTGTGGTGTCTTGCTCTGTACGGCTCTTTAGATAAAAGCTTCTCGGGAACAGCAGGTGGTGTTTCAGGGAGAGCTCTTGGGTGGGTGGTGATTCAAGGCTCAGTTTATTTCAGGAAATCTTGAAAGCGCTCCCTATGATTCACAAATAATAATCATATCTCAGACTCACACACATGATGACCTTCCAGCCCTGCGTGAGTCCTCAGACCGATTCATATTCATACACCTCTGTTGGCGCATTGTTTAATACGTTACGCTGTAATTTAACAGTATTTACTTTCTGCAAAGGTCAGTCGTGGTTCATATCTTTCCATAGATCTGTTGACATTACGTGCTGCACGTGACATTTGGTGGACGGAGGTTCAAAAGTACTTTTTGCACAGCAGCCACTTTCTTCTAGACGCAGACGACAAAACGGAGGAATGAGACCACAAATCCAAACGGAGGAACCAGGAAGGAAACAGGAGCCCCGAAGAGAAATGTCACCAAAGATTCACCAGATACCCCCCCCCCCCCTCTTTCTACATGAATCCTTCACAAATGAGGAATAGCCGGAAGCTGCTGCACTGACGATGAATAACTTCAGACTCTAAGGGTCTGCAGAGTGTTTTCATCCACACGGCCAGAGTTGGCTGCTACAGGCTGGGAGACGGGGAACAGGACGTCGAACATACTTAGGAAGGATTTATATAACTAGCAGCTTCAGATTTAATAAAGCATGCAGTGATACTGTGTGCCGTCATGGTATTGAACACGTATTGGTTAAACTGAGAAGAACATTTCAACCTAATGAGCCTTAAAATTTATGAGGTCGGGAAGCAGAGGCAGCAGCCTGAGCAGGGAAGCCCAGACCTCCCCCTCCACGGTGTCCTGGGTCTGCTCCAGGGCCTGCTGCTGCTGGGAGACGCCCAGTACCGGCTCTTATCACAGACCACCGAACTCCTCGCCTTTTTTTTGGCCACTGTGTCCGTGCTCTCGTCTTTCAGTAACTATCCAGAGCTCCAGATCCAGACGGACTGGCTGCAGCTCGTTCTTTCAGTACTCAGACTGCTGCTTATAACGCTGCTCTGACCACCGGCGCTGTCAGAGCCTGCAGAGCAGCCTGCAGAGCAGCCTGCAGAGCAGCACGCCGTTCAGCGTCTGGCGAGAAGTCCAGGGTTAGAAAGAAGGCTGAGGTGGATGGATAGCAATCAAAAAAATCTCATATCCACGTTTATTAAATACAGTTTTTAATGACTGCGTCTGATCAGGAGCTGAAGGTTGAAAGTTCTTTTAATAATAAGTCACATCACCAACTGTTCAGGGCTTTGTCTCAGCTCCCTCCCTCTGACTTCTAAGCTCCTGTGTAACAGGGTCTCCGACCTTGAGCGGTGCCAATAACAACTCTATGAAACTGAAACTGGAAGGCTCACACGTTCCCAGCATTACCCCGTCACCTCGTGGCCCCTCTCGCTCGCTCTCTCCCTCTCTCTCTCTCTCGCTACACCCTGCTGCTGTGCCGACTCTCAGCTCTCATCCGCTCAGCTGTCAGTCAGCTCCGTGCTGCCTTCGGCTTCACCGGCTTCGTGCGACTGCCGTCAGAGACGCACAGAGTCGTGAAAGTGTCTGGAGTTCCGTGACAGCAGACAGACAGTCGCACGCGTTCGCAGCGGGGCGATGACCTCGTGATGTCTGGCTGCAGCTTAGAGTTTTCCAGTTGGTTTGTGTTGATGCAGAAGTCCATCAGAGTAACAACCTGGACAGCCCAGAACATGAGACCCGGTGTAGGCTCGGATGTAGGCTGGTGTTTGTGTTGTTTCCTCGAAGCTGTGATGTTTTCTTCTGTGACTTTCATCGTGAATCCCTCGTTCATGAAAAGCTGTTCCCTCTTATGTGCACTCACATCGTTTCTTTTGACACAGTTTGGTCCACTCAGCCATAAAGTGAGTGTTGCTGGTGCACACAGCCTTTTCACTAACACTCCAACAGCAGACAGAGGTGAATGGTGCAGACATGAGGCAGCTGTGAAGCCCCTGACTCGCACTAACTCGTCTTGCACACTGCCAAAGCTGAAGGGTTGTTTCTAGGTTGGACAGGGTCAGAACAGGACGAGAAATAGGATGGCTGCAGGCAGGAGATGAGCAAACATGGTGGTTGCTTGTGTAACCGGCACAGTAATCTGGTAAAGCAGCAAGTCCTTGTTCTTTTTAGTCAGGAACATCCAGTCGCGTTACTTTGCTTCAGCAGCCAAGTAGATCTCTCCAGGTTCTGTGTTGCTGCCTCGTGCTGTGACTCGCTTCCTGCTTCTTTAGCTTCGTTCAGTCTGGACTCAAACTGGGACTCAACGTTGAATCTCCTCTCTGTCAGAGCCTCAGCCCTGCCACTGGGCGTCATCACTCTCTCTCTCCCTGTTGTACCTGCCTCACCTGCCCCCCCCCCTCCCCAGCCACTCACACCTGGCGTCCGTTTGTCTCATTACTCTCTCTCTCGTGTCAGAGTGTTTCCTGATCAGCTCTGTTCTGACTCTTTGTCCTGCTGGATGAACACCCTGTGGGATTTACGGACTCTCATCTTCTCATCTCTTACCTGGAGTATTTACTGCGTGCTGTCTTCTGTAAATGCTGATTATTGGTAAGTTTATGACGTTACACGTCGCTCTGAGAGGCTTTAGCCTGTCGATTACTTTCAGTTTACCTGTTCTGGCCTGTTTGTCTGTGCTGCTGCTGTCGTTTAGATGTTTATGCAAATGGTTTAAATCTACATAAATATAGTTTCATGTTAATCTGCATCACTAAAAAATAAAAGCACAAAGTGACAGGGTGTCCAGGAAATGGCGAGGACAGCTGTCTTCTTAACGCCCTGAATGTCCAGAGTCTCTAATAATCTGTGGAGGATTCAGACTCATGTCATATCTGACACGGGGAGCTTTCAACGTGTTGCTGGCAGAGGAAGGAGATGAACATGCGCTCGTGTCGCTGCAGACCGACGCTGTGTGACTGTGACCCTCTGTGACCTCCGCAGAAATCTGGCTCTTTGTGTTTTAACATGAATTTTTTACAGCTGAGTATTATGACCAATGCATCTTAATGACACCGGCTTTTTTACAATTTATGATCCTGGAGACGGAGGCAGCAGAGCTGTGCCCCTCCACTCACCCTGCAGTAGCGTGACTCCCCTCCTCATGCGCTCTGCTGCTACGGTGAGGCCCGATTCTCACGTGGGTTCTGATGGACACAAACGTTCCCCAACAGCAGGGAGAATACTTTCCCTTCTTTAAGTAGCTTTGTCTTTGCACCAGGTGGGAGAATCAATGCAACGGTTTCATGTGGGACATGGTTGTAAATGGTGTGACCCATCCACCAGATGTTGTACATGGGTTCAGGTGTGGCTGCTGGTTAGTTTTTACTAAGACTAACAGTTCATTCTCAGTCTGTTTGCATTTTACAGGAACAGTAACTGTCTTGAAAACCACAACGTGAAGCTTTAAGCCTGCTTTATTTATTCATATTATTCATACTGAGAGGCTAACTCTCTCCTGCCCCGAGTCGCGTTCACACTCGTCCAGTTCAACCACAGTGTGATGTGTCGCGTCTCTCCTCATTCCTGCTGATGTCAGGTCTTTCACTATTTATGTGTGTGTCTATCTATAGATCTAGATATATAAAGACACATTTGGTTTCTACAGAGTATAGCAGGAGTTCAGCAGAAGAAATAATCCAGCTGTTTGCTTCAGCCCGTCCTTCGCCCGCTGATGCCGAGCCCTGACAAGCTCCTTTAATGCTCTAATTCTCCAGTCAAAGGCACGGCTATCCGCTGTGTCATTTAAACACGGGCTAATGTGGCTGTCACGCAGACATGCTGCATGGACGTCGTGGTGTCAGCACAAAGCCACTTAAAAAGCCACTGCTTAAGCTGTTTAATGGCTGCTTCCAGCCCCCTGCTGCGTGTGTCTGCAGCGTGTGTGGTGCATGTAGCATGACGATCCGAAGGTTTTATTACTCGCTTCCACTTTGACTATGGATCATATCAACCAGACAAAATGTGTGTTCTCTGCTTTGTGGGTTTTTTACTGAGTTGAGTAGTTTTATTTTGGTGTGTGTGTGTGTGTGTGTGTGTGTGTGCGCTTGTGTGTGCGTGAGTGTGTGAAACTCGGGTGGAAACATCCAATCTGCAAGTATTACAACCCACCATGCTGCAGTGTTTGAGGTTTTTAAGCTTTAAACATGTGAATCTTTGTGGATTTCATGGTCATTTCTTCAAAGGTTTTAAAAATGGAAGCACGTTTTTTACAGTCTTATCTGAAGTGTAGACATTGTTCTTATTCCAAGCGTTTGACTGAAAGTCTGGTTTGACACCATCAACCTCCGCTATTATCTAATATCTCCTGTACATCACGGATCCTTTCTAGCTTTTCCTTCTGTGGGGAACTTCCTGTGTGTCCAATGCCTCGCTGCTGACTTCTCGTTCAGCTTTGTCCTTTGTAAACCCGTTTGTGCCATCCACTCAGCGCCGGCCTGCTGCGGGGATCCACATCCTTTGGCCCTTTAAAGGTCCTGCTTGCTTGTGTGTATTTTGTTCCTGATCGCTGCGGTTTATTAGCCCTTTATCCTTGGACCCGTGCCTCTAACTGCTCATACAGATAAAGCAAACTCGCCTGAACACACAACATTCATCCAGAGCTGCAGAAGTTGTGACCTTTTCTGCGGAGTGTCTTCACACAGTGCCGGGGCCTTGGCTCTTTAAGCGAGCTAATGATCCATGGAGAAGCCCTGTGGCTCAACCTCTGTAATTACACTCCCTCTCCCTCCTGTTCCTCCAGCTCTCCCTATCACTCTCCGTCAGCCCTTCTTCTGTCACACATACATTTTTGCTTAGTTACTCTTCACCTCCATTTTTGTTTTCTTATTCCTCTTTCCAATCCACTACTGTCTTTTATCCCTCTGTTTGTCTTTGTTTCCCTCTTTCGAGCTCTTTACTATTCTCTCACCCTCCCTCGCTCTTCCCCGCTTGCCTCCCTCGCTCATCCCTCTGTCTCCTGCAGATTAATTACGCTCTAATATATGCACAGCTCTCCTCCCGGAGAACGCTACTCCACATCTACCACCTCTACTCTCGGGCTGAATAATGAAGCGGCTACACTCTGCACAGGGCAGCTCACATGGGTGGAGCGGCAGCCTCAAAGGATGAATGCCAGAACAGATGACTGTCTGTCAAGTTGGAGTTCTGGACAGAGAAAATTCATACATAAACTTTGTCTTGTGTTGTCATTTGAATGGAAATAAGACGGTGTACTCGTTGGGGGGGGGGGTGGATCTGGGGTGGATCTGTTTGATCTAGCTCCATGAACCCTTTAAAGATCCAGTGGTTCGCAGAGGCAGCCCTGTGGAACCTCACGCTGGGTGTCACTTTTATTTATTGGATGAAGGAGGGTTTATGGTAAATGTGCCTTGTAGTACAGATATTACTGTGATTAGTATTTACCATCGTGACACTATACAAAATGTTGAGCCCTTCAATCCCACAGCTGCCATCTGTCACACACCAACCAGTCAATTAGCACTGATGGAGGAAACAGCTCTCTACTCCATAAGAAGGACTTAAATCCCTGTTTGAAGAAAGAAGTGTCAACGAGTACATTTTGATAAACGTCACACTCGTGTTAAACACTAAAGACATCTTCAGGTTTAGTGCTGGTGTTAGTGTCATTCACACGTCCAGAATTCGTCTGTGTCCTCTTTGGATTCTATGGCCTGAGCTGAACTGTGCCAACACCTGCCCTGCACTCCCCTCAGCATCTGCAGCGTCTGCTGCATCTGCATGAGCGCCGCAAGTCCAGCACAGCAAGCGCCAGGTGCTCCGCGATGCCAGACCCCATCAGTCACGACAGCCTCCGTCAGCGTGCAGGAAGCTGGACCTGTCTGATGGTACGTGGAGAGCGTCCGGTCACTGCTGTCACCAGCATCCATCTCTTCTTTTAAAGCTCTACATTGGTTTAAATTGATGAAATTAGTACGATCAACACTATTACTCAAAGGCTTTCAGGTTGTCCTTGGAACTGCACCTGTGCGAGTACAAGCTTACAGAACCTAGACCCAGACTTCTGGGGTGAACAAGGTCTACCTGCAGAGATACACAAGACAGCAGGAGGAAACTGACAGCGATAGTATCACAGCATCACGAGAACAAAAGCAGCAGCATCTTCTCATCTTCATTTGAACCTTTCTCATTGGTCCCCGTGCTGTTGAGAAACAACCAGACCTGAATACTGATGAATACTCACACTGCAGACGTTTGCAGAGCAGTGTAAGAAGCACCGCTCACAGAATGTGAGAGACGGGTAAGTCTGTAGTTTCAATGCCGGCTCTGTCTTTCGTTGGGGCGTAGACTGTTCTCCACGTCTTTGTTAAATGGTCTTTGGTTGGTATTTGAAGTTCTCTATCTGACCAAATCTAATTTACTGAAGACCCCAGAGAGACGCATGTTAGCAGAGATAATGCTGCTTCCAGGACAATGTCTCCACAACCTCTGGGCCTGAGCCACTCAAACCCGTAATTATTTATTTCACTCTGGTGAATAGTCCTTGGAGGAGGCAACCAGCTCCTGACCCCAACACAAGCTGAGAAATCTGTTTGCTGTGACTCTAAGTTGTTGTTCCTGGAGACATTTCTCAGTCGTAAATGAATGAACCTCATCATTCCGTTTATTCACTCGCTTCATGTCTGTGTGACAACGTTTAGCCTGCAATAGTACGGATCAGGGAAACACACTCATAACATCTGGAGAGCTGGGGTAGACCTACTGCGTAGTCAGAGCGGAGGATTCATGCTAAAGCTAACGCTGTGTCACACAAACGATGACCGCTGTGATGCTGTCACACCAGCTGCTGTTTGAATGGAGACGCGAGCCGTGATAATAACTGTTGTTTCCTGTAACACGTGGAACCTGCCACACGTTAATTCGTTAACATTAGAACTATGAGGGGAACTGGTTCCCCACTTTAAATAAGAGCAGGCAGGTCTCGCATGAGTAAAATAAACTTTAAACGGGGAAATGAAGAATAATGCATGTAAACACAGACGCTAAATATAAACCTTTGGCAGAGACGCATCTGAACCCCAATGAAAGGCTTTTCTTTTTCTCATTGATGTATATTTAATCATACAACAAGATTATTTTCTGCCTAAAGCTACAAAGACTTGCATGTTAATCTTTGACGCATCAAACACGCATCTTTCTGTCGGTACCATCAGAATTAAGGACGTTACAGCTGCCAAGATCACTTCCGGATCCCCCGAGTAAATATCTGCGGCAGCAATCTGTAATTTCTATAATTTCATAAGCTTCTGAAGTCATTTTTTGCAGCGTGCTGGAAGCTCGTGGAGTGGAGCTGGAGGCAAAGACAAACAGCCGACAGAGCCAAGTTACGGTTACGGCCTGTTCTGCTGATGAAGTTGGATAAGTGCTGATTCCTGCTCAGCTGAGAATTCATAGCATCTCCGTGTGCCCGGAGCATTCAGGAGAGGGGCTGTGCCATAAATCCCGTGCTCCCCGTGCTGGGGAGGGAAAAGTTACAGAAAAGGGAGAACTGATTTAGTTTGAGACTTGTACATTGACCCAGACTTTTATGAGCATCACCAACGTTATATGGCTGAACTGCACTTGTGTGTGTGTGTGTGTGTGTGTGTGTGTGTGTGTGCTCTGCAGTGTGCCCATCGATCTACTGACCACTTTGATAGCGGCAGTAAGTATGACAGGCTGCAGCTCGGGCTGCTGACTGTCTAGTCTGACTTTATGTTTGGGGGCATGTGTTGTATTATTCATAATCTCACTACTGTTCTTTTAATGTTGCACAAATATGAATAATGAAATGCGCAAAAAGAGAAATGCATGAGACCTGCGGAGTCTAGGAGCCCAGATTCATGTGATGACAAACTCTCTCTAAGCCCGCGGGGGGGGGCCCTGGTCCTAAAGAGCCACAGCAAACCACCCCTGCACCTACAGCTGTTCCTCAACAGCAGGAAGTGGTGGCCACCTGGATCAGGTGTGTTCAGCCAATCAGAAGCAGGGCTTTCTGGGACCAGAGCGCCTGCTCTAAGACACGCATTTACAAATCCTATCATTTACATATTCATTTAATATCCATTAGTTTCCATTGACCCTGCACTGCAACTAGTCCGGAGGATCCCCGTCTCTGTCAGTGTTTCCCGTGGAGGAAGCAGCAGCATGTAGATGTATCATGCTCTGCCATGGGTCAAGCATTCAGAGACAGCACAGTTGTTGCAGGATTTGCAGGGACTGGCTGAATTTTCCACATTTTTGTGAAACTCCTGGAGAAACACGCGTTTCTCCAGGAGTTTGTCGCGTGTTCGGCTGATGATGGATGCAGGGGTATGCGTGGTGAGATGTGACTGTAGTGGCCCACGCCGTGCGCACAGGTAGTGCTGATGTGATGGAACATGACCTCTACGACCTTTGCATCCAAACCTGCTCAATTAGAGTCATAGAATTAATCTTAGAGCTCAACTAGACGCACGTCATTATCTGTGGACTGTGACTAATCATCGTGTTTCTGTCTTTGTATCTCACCATCTGTTGAACACCCCCCCCCCTGTATGTGTGTGTTTATTAGCTTGTAACCACTGTTTCAAGGGCAGAACCATATAAGTCCATCAACCCCCTCAGTGTGTTTGTTATGTGTCATATTTCATCAGTGTTTTTAGTGGTATCTGGAAGAAGGATGTCCGTAAATAATAATAATATTAATAATGAATAATTGTTCTGTGGACAGCTGTTAGACCTGTGTCTGCGCTACTACAGGGTATCGGTCTCTTGTCCAAGGACACCTCCACATGTAGCTTTGTGGAGACGGAGAACTGAAGTGCTGACTCTTAGGTTGGAAGACGACACGCTGAGCTATCGCGCCGCCCCAAATTCAGTGGAGCATCAGATCTACAGCTGAAAGGAAAGAAGAGGGAATTCAGGCAGCGTGGGTCAGGAGGTCAGCATGGTTGTGCCTGCAGATGCTAATACAGCATTTAGCTGCTGATTATCATGCTAAAAGTGCAAAACCATCCACCATGATTTAAGCCTGTGGTCTGTCTGGTTCAGTGTAACATATACGTGTTTGTAATGATTTATTTTATACCACGGACATGTGCTAAACCGGAAGTGGCTCACGCAAGTCAAAACTTCTAAACGTTTTCTGATGACACTACCCTTCTAATCGAGTTAATCTCCTTCTGCTGAACGCACTCCACCGCGGCTCAGGTCCGCTCGCCCACGCAATGGGAATGGCTGAATCTAGTTAGTTTGCTCGTCCCTGTGTTTGTGTGGCACATGATTTAGATTCCTGTCAGGAACCTTTGACCTTTATGTCCAAGCTGATTATTTATTTCAGCTGCCTGATAAAATGACTTAAACCTCTGTGTCTGAGAATGAGCTCCACTAGGTGCACACACAACAAGACAGTTTCCAGTTTGCTGCTTGAACTGTCCAGACTCCTTCACCTTCTCTAAAATGTAACTTTGGAAAAACCTGTTGTCTGCTCATTATAGGGACTGTGAGTGAAATCCATCTTCTATAATAAATGTTTTTGTCCTGGAACAGTCTGTAGCACTTTATTCAGAGTCACATGCATGTGCATATCACATGCAGCTCGTGATGTGTTCAGGAGCAAACAGCTTTATATAATGTGTGCAGCGGGTCTTTCTCTCTCTGCTCTGTTTATATGTCTCTCACCTCTCATCGTCCTTATTCTTCGTCTCAGTCATTATCTGGGTTCCCTCTCTCTTTACCTCTCCTATTTTCTTCCTCGCTGCGTCCTTCCCCGTCACTCTCAGCCTCCCCGATGACTTCCTGTTCCTCTCTTTCCCTCCATCTGTCCATCCAACACATGTTCGCTGCTAATTCCTCCACTTCCCCCCAACAGGTCTGATATTTCTACCTTTTTACTGGATGGTTCAGCAGTAATGGCTCCTCCTCTGCATCTTCTTTCTACCAACCTCTGACGCTTCTCTGCATCTCTGGACGTTGCTCTTTTTCTTCTTTATTCTGTAAATATTGTGTGTGTGTGTGTGTGTGTGTGTGTGTGTGTGTGTGTGTGTGTGTGTGTGTGTGTGTGTGTGTGTGTGTGTGTGTGCAACAGATTTCACTACATTTACATTAGCTCTTAAACTGTCTCCGTCTTCTCTGGCTCGTGTCCACAGAGATGAAAACAGGATTGAGTTTGTCAGGAGAAATCCTGGAAGGATTTCAGCTGGAGATGAAATTCATTCGGTGGGTGTGCGTAACCTTCTCGCCCACGTTTAGGAAACGCGCATCACCAGCACTCTGCTGAGGTTCTGTAGGGCCCTGATCCTCTTCTAGTCTCTGACTCTTTATTCACACGTACAGCTGCTGCAGGCTCTGGTCAGACCGCTGCTGAACCAGCGTTTCACCCTCATGGACTCATTTAAGATTCAAACAACTTTATTAGTCCCAGAGGGAAATTGTTTTGCCTCGTTACAGCTGCACAAAGTTCAGATGAGATTGGAAGGAACCAGAACCAGCAACTGCACCAACAGAATACAAATACTGTGACGAACAGAACCACGTGAGCTCAGCTGTGTTAACGGACACTAAACGGGCCGAGCGGACGTTTGCATTAAATGCTGAAACGAGCTCACTTTAAGAAAAGGTGCTATTTTTTGCAGCGTAGCAGCACAGGCCAGTTTCCAGAAACCTTAATTCGTGGCACTCAAACCGTGTGTTGATCTAACTCATTAGCATCATTATTACCCAGCCTGGGGCACGGAGCTGGCACTTCTCCCCCCGCTCCCTCTGCACCTCCACTGTCCTCCCTCTCTCTTCAAGTGTCTCCTTGGATAGTTGGCACCATCATTCTTCTTTCCTTTCCTTTTCTTTTACTTCCTTTATTTTCTGGCAACACTCTCTCTCTCTCCTCTACTCCCCTCGTTACCATGGCGGGAGGAAAGGAGGGAGAGAGGGAGATGAAGATGGAGAGATACTGAGCGAGAGAAGCAAAGTGAGATGAAACAGATGTCTCTATTCCATTAAGTGTGTAACGAGCAGAGCTAGAACGAGCTTCACGCGCGCACACACACGCACACATAGACGCACACACACACACACGCGCACACACACACACACACACTCTCACTCACACATACACACACGCGCACACACACAGACGCACACACACACACACACACTCTCACGCACACACACACACACTCTCACGCACACACACACACGCGCACACACACACAGCGGGATGTGCTGGAGGGTCTGCTTCCACAGAGACACCTGGCTACCTCTCTGTCCCTCTCTCCTTTCATGTCATCTCTTTTTTTCCTCCGTGCTTTGTTTTGATCCCGGGTATTTTCTCTTCGCTTTCTTCCTTCCGAGCACACGTCAAAACATTTTGCTCTGTGTGCCGCTGGCATATGATGGGAAAATTGTTTTGGGGAGGAGATGGAGACATTTCTCGACTACCGGAGCATCCACCCACCCAGGCCCTCGGTGCCGCGTCTCCTGCTGCACCGTGAGGCTTCACAGAAACCAGGATTTAATCTGTTGTTGTGTGAATGCAAACCCTTTGATTCGAAAAGTCCCAGCTGTTTCTTTCTGAGTCCAGCTCGGCGTGTAACGTGCAGTGATGAGATTGATATTGATCGTCTCCTCCTCTAAATATGTTTTTCATTTTACAAAAATCCAAATCAAACCAGGAACTAACTGAACAACACACCAATCAGTCAGTGGAGTTGTCAGTGTCACACTGAGGGTCAAAGTCCACAGAACCCGTTTGTTGTGTGGGGATATATTAAGCATCGGGTTGTGTTGGAGTTAAGGTGAAGATTAGATCAGGTATTTAGTGCTGCTGGGGGTTAGAAAATGCT
>JAUMTR010000005.1:963558-973697 GCA_032270685.1 Microctenopoma stevenorrisi | reverse complement strand
CCCTCTCTCCTCTGCTTCCTCTCCTACCTGTCCCTCTCTCCTCTGCTTCCTCTCCTACCTGTCCCTCTCTCCTCTGCTTCCTCTCCTACCTGTCCCTCCCTTCTCTGCTTCCTCTCCTACCTGTCCCTCTCTCCTCTGCCTCCTCTCGTACCTGTCCCTCTCTCCTCTGCTTCCTCTCGTACCTGTCCTTCCCTCCTCTGCTTCCTCTCGTACCTGTCCTTCCCTCCTCTGCTTCCTCTCGTGCATCTCACCCGTTCCTCTCCTCCAAGCTTCCTCCCTCCTTCTCTCCTGCTGTCTTCCTACACTTCGTGCTGCCTGCTTTGAAGAAAAAAACATTTAATTGCTCTTAATGAATTTGACTCTGACCCATGTCTGGGCCGTGTTCTTTTGTTCTTTTGTCGTTCATGCGGAGTCAAGTCACCTTTCCTGTCACGAGGTTGTGGGTGTGTAATAAGCGCACTTTACCTCAACGTCGTTATTGGGCCGGTGACGGCTCTAATTCACTCCTCCTCCTCCTCTCTCACTCCAACACAGACGCTCACCACAGACCGAGCAACCACGATGAGAGCAGCAATCCATTTCTGTCTCCTTCTATCAAGTCCTCTCTCTGTGGCTCCAGGCTCCGTGTGTGTGTGTGTGTGTGTGTGTGTGTGTTTGGTGTAAAGCTGTTGAATCTTAAAGGTGACCTGCCCTGCAGATAGGAGATTAGTAACTCAACTCTATGCTCCTTAAAAACGGAACAATACAGAACACGTGTGTGTGTGTGTGTGTGTGGTATATAGATGGATGATGTGTGTGTGTGTGTGTGTGTGTGTGTGTGTGTGTGTGCTACCGTTGCCTGCGCTGGTACATTAATCAGTGTTTAATCATCAACACTCGAGCTCATCACTGACGACTGGATCATGTTTAACCTTCGTTCTCAGCTTTTGTTTCTGACGCTTTGATCTCGTGACACAGTTGAAGTTTAATTTTCCAGGATCCATTGCGCCGTGAACTGAACGTCCTTACGAAGGCGTCTCGTTTTAACAGAAACGCTCGCTCCTTCAGCTTGGCCCCTCTGGTTGGTTCTGTCCTCTCAAAGGTCGGACCTGTCAGGATGATTTGGATGAACCGGTCCGGAGCACATGTTCATGCATCAAGGTTACATTTGGCACAAAACGCTGAACAAATCCAGCGCGTGCAGTGACGGGGGCTTTGACCCGGGGGGCAAAGGGCGTCGCCGCGGCGAGACGCTGCACGTTCTGTGATTTCTCTTCTACTAATATAATGAGATTATTGGTTTTGTTTGTTTTTATGTGCATATGCAGCACCCTGAGATTTATTGACACAAAAACATTTGACTCAACTAATTCATTTCAAACAAACGTGAACGTTTTTGCTTTAGTGAAAGAGAAACTAAAGGAGCGAGTGAATGATGAAGGACAACAGTGAAGTCTGCAGATGTTAAGAATTAGAAGTGCAGGCAGTTTTACATCTGGATGTGTGTCTGACATGTCGGCTTAGGTCCTGACTTTGTTCCTCTGTCCGTCGTGCCTGGAGCGCGGTTGCATGTTCAGACATCTCTGTGTGAATCAACAGTGGATCCACCCAGTGCGTAGGTGCTGAGCAGCGTGTTGAAGGACTTGTCTGTCTGGATGGCGTTTAGGAGCGCTGTGTCGACTTTCTCCACTGTCATCCTGACAGGAGACTCACCTGCTTTCACCGCGACCGGCGGGCAGAACACGCCGCACACAGACAAATCTGAAGAGTGAGGAAAACGATCTGCGCCTAAAGCAATCAAACTCCGCCCCCTCTCAACGTGGCCCGTTTAGGATTTTGCAATTACTTTCTCAATCCTATTAAGTGCATCCCGTTTCACTCGCATTAGCCACTGATCTACTGGACTGGAAATGAAATTACGCTCATTATCCTGTAATGTGTGCAAAGTGCTCCATCCTCCTTCTGACCTTTTCTGTCTCCAACACAAATGTTCTCTTTGAACTTTCAGAAATCCACATAGACGCGGCTCAACCTTAACACACAACGATGGCGTGTGTGAGCACAGAACCTGCACAGCGACGCTCTCATTTGAATATTTGTCACATTTGCAGGGAACAAACTGATGGATTTTTTTTTTGCACTAATCCCTAAGAGCTTGAGCAAATTTCCACAGATGCAGTTTGTGAAGAGGCGGAGCTGCAGGAATAATTTGCCGAATGGAATCGAGGAAACAGAAAAGCATCATCAGTCTGTTATGGCGTTGGCTTAAAACTAGCGAGCTAATGTCCACGTGCTGGCAACGCTGAAGGCAGCTTTTCCTTCTGGATCAAGGCCGTTTCATTCTGGGAGTTTCAGTTTGTTTTCTATCTGGATTGAATCTGATACAGGCTGATGGCTTCTGCGTTTCAGGACGGCCTTACCAACCAATAAAAGTAGGACTTGATCTTCCTCGGCCTCCGTCTCTCTGGAGCTTTCTCTCCACCTCTGGTTGCATGTTTCCACGTTTCCCAGTGTTTCGTCTGCTGCCTGTCGCTGCGCTTTTGTTGCTTGTTGCCCGTTTCTCTCTCTCCTGCCACCAGTCGAGGCGGATGGCCTCCCACCCTGTACCTGGTTCTTTCCCTGTGCTGGTCTTAATGTCGCACGTCTACGTCAGCAACTACCTGCAAACGTGAGTTGACTCTTCTTCTTCTTCTTCGGTGACGTTGACATCACTGCAGCCTTAAATCAAAGGGCGACTGTGGACTTATCTCAACAAGAACAGTCCCAATAAAGACAGAGAGAGACGCACAGGGAGCTAATGGACAAATAAACGTGCGTGTGAGTGTGTGCGCGTGTGTGTGTGTGTGTGTGTGTGTGTGTGAGAGAGAGCGAGTTCCGCGGCGGTTGTCAGGCTTATTGTGTGAAGGCGAGGTGATTCTCTTTTATCTTGTTGTTCTCTTGTCTCTGTCAGCCAGCTGTCTGCTGTACATCTACTCACACACACACACACACACACACACACAGAGACATAGAATGTAGGCAGATGCTTTGATACTCCCACACACACTCATTGTGATCTACTCACCTTCACACAAACACGGCAGCAGTGGGATGTAATAGCTGAAGAACAGTGTGTCTGTGTTTCTGTGGAGATGATTCTTTCTTTATATTTTATATCTCCAGCATCAAATTAAACGCGTCTTGAATCAGATTAGTTTTTTCGTGCCACCTGTCATCAGCTGTTGATTGTGAGGGAACACTCCAGGTGTAAGGAGCTCGTGGTAACGGCTATTTAAAAAGACAGGACCACGTTAAAAGCTTCTCCCGGCCCTTTAGGGAGGACGGTGTTTGGGGGACTGCTTCAGAGAGGCTGTGAGACACTGCTGTCCCAGAATATTCAGTCTAGTGGGACCTGGGTCTTTTTCAGCATCTCCTCCGCTGAATTTGCCCAGAAAATCATTTCAGCACAGAGGAGCAGTGGCTCCAGTCTCAGCTCTGCACTCGACATCCAGGCCTGAGCCTCTGCAGAGGGAAACATCTGTGAGGGCTCTCAGTCATCCGGGCCAGGGTTTCCTCAAAAGATAGGACAAGACTTTATTGATCCCGCATCGGGGAAACGGGAGTATTACCACAGAAAACCAATGAAATGAAACAGATGAAGAGAAGATTCATGTGGTGCTTCATCCAAAGCCACTGCAGTCTTTGGTTTCACCTTCTACCAGAGGGTTTTCTCAAGAAAGGAGCGTCATCTTGGAAAGTTGTGTTTGGATCCTGTGACCACGGGCTGACTGAGAGCCCGCAGTCTGTCACCACCAGCGTTTGTGTTTTCAACCTGCCGAGTGCAACAAAGTGCAGTCAGACCCTCACATCAACGGGTTGCCCCATGCACGAACCCTGTGACCACGGCTTCTCATGTGAGACCCTAAACGATAGTTGAATACAGTCTGCACACACTTTACACACACACACACACACAGTTCGCCGTGTATCAGGCTGCTGCTTATTTAACGAGATGCTGCTCAACTGCCGGACGGAGACATGTCATGACTGTCACGTCATGCAGCTGCTGCTGCAGCTCTGTCAGTGCACAGAGAAGCATTCACACGCAAACACGTGACATTAGTGTTCTGCCCCCCACCCCCCACCACCACCTCCACATGTGCAGCAGCAGACGACTCCCGCTGGGATGACGATGAATAATTCACGTAGAGAATAACCCGCTCGGTGCTCGACACAGAAATCATGTCCAGATCAATAAAGCAAACATAGTTCTGTCGTTATGTTCTCAGAGCACAAACCAACCACTTGTGCTCCAGGGACGTCAGTGTGAGCTGGTTTCAGGCTTCTGTATATTTGTCCTGTCAGAGTTCATACTGCAGCAGGTGGAGGTTTTTCAGTTACAAACCAGACGAGTCTTTAACACCCTGTCCTCTGTCCTCTGTCCTCTGTCCTCTGACCGTGACCCTGCTGCGTGGTGAGAGAGCACGCGGCGCTGAGCTGGCGTGGAGCGAACGTTGGTGCTGAGATCAGTGGTGAACGTTTAAGTTTAGGCTGAACTGCATCTTTACACCTCAAGACTTCATTATTCACGTCAAAGAGGAGAAGAGAAGATCAGAAGATGTTTTTCAGAATAAAAGCCTCCTGTTCACTGAGAGAAGGTTTTCTCACGTTAGCGTTAGCGCCTTGTATCAGTTTCTCATCAGCAGCATAGATGTGGCTTCCTCGGATCAGGAGGCCGTCAGCAACAGCATTAATTACAGTTTTCCTCTTCTGAATCACTCCCGGTGCGCCCGGTGCTGTCGTTGGTCCCGGGGCCTGTTTGCAGAGCCACATAGTGAGTACTGCACGCTGATCCGTCTCCACGTGTTGGAGGACGGGGCTGCAGAAACCCGGCTAACGTTCCCACAGAGTTTAGGAAGGTTGGAGCAAACAAGTAGTGAGTTGAGCGAAAGCACTGGTAGCATGGAAGGAGGAGACACTCTGCAGTTTCCTTCACCGCATCGCGCGTCTCTTCCGCTCATGCAGGCTCTGCTGCACGTCTGATCAGAATATTATGTTTCTCTTTTCACCTGAGGAGAGAAACTCTGCAGCTACAGCTCCTCAGCTCGCGTCACTTCTAATGTTAGCGCTGTGAAGCAGAGCCGAGCCTCTGCTGTCGCTGACGGAGCAAAGGGAGCGGGAGGAGCTCAGGGTGTGACGTTGGCCTGTCCACACACACTTCACACTTCGTGGGTCTGCTTGGACGGGCTGGAACGCCGTGCGCGTGGTGCCACCGTCTCCCTGAACAACACGCAGCAGCTGGCGAGGCTCCACCGAGGAGTTGACACGAATAAAGACGCGTCGTATCACAGCTGATGTGCAGGTTACACAGAAAGTGTGACAGTCGTCTGTGTGTGTGTGTGTGTCTGTGTGTGCGTGTGTGCGTGCGTGTGTGTCTGTGTGTGTGTGTGTGTGCGTGTGTGCGTGTGTGCGTGCGTGTGTGTCTGTGTGTGTGTCTGTGTGTGTGCGTGTGTGTGTGTTTGCGTGCGCGCTCCTTAGATGCATCCTGTTCTGGTCTAATCCTCGACTATTTTCTGAGCCTGTGCTTCATGTGTTAAATCGACATATTGATATTCTGCTCCACACGTGCTTGTGCGACGGACTCGTTCCTCCCACTTTGCCGGAGCGCCCGGCGGAGGGCTGCTAACACACGGAGCTCAGAGCTAAAGGAAACCTCCACAGTTGCAGAAGAAGACAACACACCCCTCCCTCCACGTGGGGGGGGGGAGCAAAGTGAGCAGCACTCTCAGAGAAAGGCGGGACGGCCTGAGACCAGTTTGGGCGAAGGGGTCGAGACTGCGAGGTGGAGATAAGGAGGACGAAGAGAGACGGGGTGAAAGGGGGGAGCAGAGGGGACGGGCGTGGAGGAGATGGGGGGGGGGTGTTGTAAAGGGCATCACGCTGTTTCCACACACTCGAGTTCCACTGGTTCCCTCCTTCAGTCACCCCCCCCCCCCCCTGTCATTTTTATCTCCTCTCATCTCGTTTCTTTTCTTCTTCTCTTTTAAATCCCTGCTGCGGTGCCGTTGTGTGACTGTGCATATTTTAAACTCTCTACTCATATTTACTGCTCCTCCACTACTGTGAAGTACCCCCCACCCCCGCCCCCCTTTAACTGACCTGGCAGCTCTGACTTTATCTTCAGCAGCTCAGGATTCGGTGCAGGGACATTTGATATTCACACACTGCTGTTAATAATATGCAGGTTATTAAACATTTCTCAGCCCTGGAATCCAAACTGTGCTTTTCTTCCCGCGTCCTCTGGGACGTAGGCTCCTCTTTAGCCAAGAACAGAAATGAGTGGGGGACTGAAAACCGTTTTGCCCTCAGAGAGTCGAGGACTCGGCCGCACTGGACTTTAAGATACAGCAGTTTGCATAGAAGTGCTCTGATGCTCCTCACATATGTTCATGTTCCAGCCTGGTTGGATTCACAACGCCAGGCCGGGGCCGGGTTCAGCCCCCCACAGCGTCCTGGTCTTTATCTGAACATACTGTAACCACCTCGCTGTTGGTGCAATCGCCGGCAGCAGGAGGAGAAAGCTCCACGCAGACACAGCTCCAGCGTCAGTATGAGGAAACCTTAGGCAGCTACAATCCAAGCACTTCAAAATGAATTCTGCTCAAATGTTTTGGGGAAAGTTTACGGTGACAGTAATACCTCAAAGAATCCGGCGTGTTGGTGACATCATCCCAGACTTTCTGTTGACGCATTAGTTTCCATCGACCATTTAAAACGGGTCGTCCTGCAGAACGACGCGCTTCAGCCGTGACATGAATGAAGACGCTTCGTTCTTCACCTGCATTGATGTGGACACTGATGCTCTGTCCCAGCCCGTCTGGACACATGCTATTCAGGCGCCGCTTTTTGAAACGGCGTTCCTTCAAAGCCAGAGGAAGGAAGTCACCGTTGGTCCCTGTGGGAGGGGCAGCGGATCAAAGTCCGCCCGGTCTGGCTGCCGAAGGCAGGAGGGAGGATGGACACATGTGTCCCGGCGCCTGGTCTCAGTGGGAGGACCCTGCAGGACGGCCGGTGTCACAGGAAGCTGGATTCAGGATCACAGCCTGCTGCTGCGCAGCACCTGGTTTACAACACATGATTGCACTTTGTTTTCCTGCTAGAAATCTAACGGCCAGTGTGGGAACAGCTGAGCTTTAGGACTTTCTCTTTGTTTCCGCACTGCTGCTGGATAAAACACGGAGGAGTTTACACGGCACGCTCCCTCGGAGGCGTGTGCGTCGACTACACTACTGCTCTGTGAAAAGACGTTTGAAAAAAGGTGTTTGAGGTCATTGCTGCACCTCCCTCACTCTCCACTGACACACAGCCGGGCTCGGCTGGAGGTCAGGTGACGGAGCCAGCCTCAGAAAACAAGCAGAAAACTGTAGCGGGGAGCGAGAAGTCAAACTGGACCAAACGCGTCACCGCCGCTCAGAACCAGCTACTATGTTCTGTCCTCAGCCTTCGTGAGGACATTCATCTCTTTATGTTTCACTCTGCTCTGGGTCCAGAGATGTTCACTCCTCCCTGAGGCTCAACGCTGAGTTGGTTACTTCCCTCCCCTGGAGCCGCACACACGCAGACACACACGCAGACACACACACAGACACACGCACACACACGCACACGCACGCACACGCAGACACACAGAGAAACACACACACAGACACACACACACACGCAGACACGCACACACACACACACACACACGCACACGCACACGCACACGCACACACACACATTACAGACACACACACACACACAGACACACACACACACACACACACGCAGACACACACGCACACACACGTGCACACACACAGACACACACACAGACACACACACGCAGACACACACGCACACACACACACGCACACACACACACGCAGACACACACGCAGACACACACAGAAACACACGCACACACACACAGAAACACACACACACACAGACACACACAGAAACACACACACACACACATTGTTCGTTACCGTGGTGACATCACCATCCATCAGCCTGCCTGCCCTCCTCCCCCCGCTGCTGTGTGTGTGCAGGTGTTTTTTACACTTAGCTTTTTCTCCGTCCTCCTCTCAGCTCGATGTCCGTGACTTATCATCAGTCCAGGAACACGACGTCTGAGGCGAAGTTACTCGTTTCAGTTGACTTTCTGCTTTTGCTCCGTCAGATCACCTGTCTCCATCACCACACCGTCTGAGTTTGGTGCTGTTACGACCTTCCTTCCTCCATCCGTGGCCTTTAGCTCAGGCCGACGCCTACACCTCCCACTGGCACAGACAGAGTTCATCTTTCACGCTGCGCGACACCTGATGATGAGGAGAATTTTATTAGGACACGGGCACAGCTCCTCCATCCATCCGTAGTTTCACGTTCCCATGTTTATTGTTGTCCGTTCACCATCCTCCATGTTCCTCTCCACCCGTGTCAGGACGTGGGTCTGTGGACGCTGTTAGCACCTCTCTGTGGTGACCACATCATCCATGACCTCCCGCCGTTTCTTCACTGTTCATCACCCTTTTGTTTGCTCGTGTGTCCCGACTCTCCTCAAACCCTGTTCATGACGACTATGTTCAACTCCATCACCACTCGCTCTTCATAGTGCAGCACCCCCCCCCCCTGTCCCACCTCTGTCTCTCCTTCCTCCCCCATTAACGCTCCTGTCTGTCCACAGTCTCTCCCTGCGAACGAATTGGCCTGTAATGAATGTTTCATGGCCGTTACATCGTCCAGCTCCACTTTACGGGTCTAGATTTTATTTTTCTCCCCGGGCTATTTCCCAGCGTAATGTTGTCCCGGCTTTGTACTGGCAGCAATATTTTCTTGCAGCTGTTGGAGCAGTACGTTGGAAGCATTGATTTTCCTGACCCCTCTCTTTGTGGAGGATGGACTGCTGCCTTGCGTTGCCCGGTCATCAATGGATCACCTTTAAGGAGCAGGTAAATAAACGTGTAATTATCTGTCCTCCCAGTGCATTAGGCTCATCTCCCCGTGTAATAAAAGTCAATCACTGAGGATCTTGAGACGTGTAGAGAAGGACGCGGCTGCTTAGGCTGCGCTCTGGGTGAACAGGAAGCGCCCGGAGGTTCGGCCCGCACAGACCCGGAACACGGCGCCTCACCACAGTCACATTTCATGCTGCTGCGAAGCCGCTCAAACAGCCTGACCTTCGTGGAAAAGTGGATTCTTTTCTCTCAGCTCTTATGAGCTGAAGTGACCTTTGCAGCGGGGGGGGTGCAGCTATGCCTCGTCTTCCATCAGAGACGGAAAACTAATCTACTGAAGCAGGACCTTTACCCCGCTCGACTTTATTACATCTCCTCCTGTACTTTCTCTAATTGCTCTTCTTCTCAGAAGATCCTGGTCTGATTATTACCTCTGCTCTATTTTCCCTTCCTGACACCTTCCTCTCGCCCACATGCATACTTAACTCCATCCCACTCGTCTGTTCATGAATAGGTAGATTACAATGAATGTGCTGCGTCGACTTAAATCTTGTGCATGTGATGTAAAGGGGGGGGGTGTTCATGCTGATTCCATCACACGTTTGTCGTCCTGCAACGCGATGAGCGAGTTCTTTAAAATTCAATTCCGAATGCGTTTCTCCTTTTACTGCAGTGACAGCATCTCGCAACACAGACCTGACTGTCAGGAGGGAGCGAGGTGCTGGATTTAACGTTTCAGAAGCCATTCACACGCCTCCATGAAAAGGAAGACGTGCTTCTTTATAATACTACAAATAAGAACGGGTCACATGTGGCACTTTCACATAGAAAATACAACGATAAAACAAACAATGTGTCGTAGTTTGGAAAGGTTTGCATCTGTCTCATCAACAAAGATTTCCCTCCATCGCTTCCAAGCCTCGGCTCAGTCCACTCCAACGTTCAGCCGCGTGCACACTCGTTCTAACCAACAATCGGACAGAAACACATGCAGAATGTGCAGCGTATTTTTTACATGGCACAAACTTGCTTTTAATTTTAACTGACTGTGCACAGACCAGAGTCGGTCCAAAGCGCTTCACGTATTTCAGCTTCTAAGTGTGTGAAACCTGACCCAACGTTAAACCTGACCCAACGTTAAACCTGACCCAACGTTAAACCTGACCCATTGTTAAACCTGAC
>JAUMTR010000005.1:943639-959597 GCA_032270685.1 Microctenopoma stevenorrisi | reverse complement strand
CCCCCCCCCCCCCCCCCCCCCCGAAAGCACCGTCCTTATGGGGACCATCTGGCTGCTATGGTAACGCTGGGACTTAACGGTGTTTTCTGCAGGATGGCGGGGCATAAAAATGATGCCGGGGCGTAAAGGAGGGAAGAAAGTAGGGATGGTGGTTCTAACTGAAACACTTGTTTGTCTCCTTTCTCCGTTCATGGCCTACAAATCAGGGCTTACTACTTTTGTCTTCAGGGTTTGTTCAGGGTGTGTGTGTGTGTGTCTGTGCTCTCAGGCTGATTTTTGACAGAGATGAATGGATAAAACCCAAACACAGCGTCTCCACTGAGGTCGCCTGTGTTTAATTATCCCAGCGTCATATTTCTGTATTATAACCCGATTGTGTCTCGTGAATCTACTTTATTCCACCAGTTCCTCTGAAGGTGCTGCCTGTTCAGGGAGCGCGGTGGTGGTGGTGCTCAGAGGCGCCGCTAGCAGACCGGCAGGGCAGGAAGCTGCACGGACAGATAGATATAAGGCAGCATGTGGCTGTAACGTGGTGTTTATGACAGATAGAAGCAGATACATGGGGTGATATTCTAGCTGGCGTGGTGCTATCAACATAATAATAATAATAAATATTAAATTATTGCTCATCAGTTGGATGATCCTTGTCCCACAGCAGCTTTCCAAGAGTGTTTGGGGGTTAGGACCTTTTACACACCAGAACAGTGAGGCCTAAAGTAGCTTGTCTGGTGTGATACTAAAATGATTCCTCTCAGACTTCTAAGAGTGTTTGTGGGTTAAGCTTCTCTATCGATGCCATGACGAGAGAGACGGGCGGTCTGCCGGTTCTCGCTGCAGTCTGCAGCTCCTCCCTTCACAGAGGCAGTGGCACAGGCCAGGAAAGATGGACACAATCACACACACTGACACACACACACACACACACACACACACACACACACACACAAACACACACTGGTGTTTTCATGTTTTTCAAAGGCTCCAGCTCTGAACGTGAACATGACGGACATTTTCTAGCCACGAGGAAACAAAACTTCCTGAAGCCTTTTCAGTTCTTCTTCTGTTACACATGTGTTTTAATTATTTATCTGAAGCTGATTGGATCAGGGGAGTAATCGAACGAAGGCGTTTATAAAGAACGGAAGAGATTTTATTTTCTAATAATAATGATTGTTTGTTTTTTAATTTATAGAAGAATTCATGAAGCATCAGAATATTTTAAAACCTGCTCAGTAACACTTTTATACTCCATCAGGAGTCAAATTAGTTTCTCTTTATGATGTTTCCCTTATTTTGAAAGGGTAAATATATATGTTGGGTAGATAATTGTCAAAAACCTTCAAAAACAATTTCTATTTGGTGTAATGACTTTCTAACATAAAATAGAGGTAAAGAATAAAAAAAACTAAGCCAAAATCCTGAGAAACCTCAAAGGGCACAAGTTGTGCCAAAATGTGCCCAAATGGTCCATCATAGGGTCACCTGGGTCTTTATCAACTAATACCTCTCCAACTCTTTCATACTTTAGTTTTTTTGCATGAATTTTGGTTCAGCAAATGTTCTGATCCTATACTTTAGAAGTTTTGGGCTGCAACTAGATACTTTCAAATGAATTGTAACATAATAAAGTGGGTTTTATTCAGGCAAATATTATTATTTTAAATTTCTGCTGTGTTCCAAATTCATTTGCTCTCACTCAGTGACATTAATATTACTTGTTAGAACTTTAGAGCATTCTCTGGAGTCCTGCTTTTGTTTTGCTACCAAGATAGCTCAAATAACTATAAACTTTTTATGATTTGGTGCTGGAGGTCAGAGCTCCAGCACTTTGCCTTTCCTGATGATGTACCCTCCCCATGGGAAACGCATGGACAGATGGATATAAAGCAGCATGTGGCTATAACGTGGATATCAGTGTGTGTTTATGACAGATAGAAGTAGATATGTGTGATGAAATGTAGTTTGAGGGCCCCCCTTTTTACCTGGGGCCCTCAAGAAACCCTTGCAGCGCCCCTGGTGGTTCTGCTGTAGTTTGGATGATATTTGGCAGTGCTGCAGAGTTGTTGGTTCTCCTCCCAGTCTCCCCTGCTTCCTGACCACACAACAGACGCTGTACTGGACCCCGGGTTCCCGTTCACAGCGCCGTCCTCGTGGAGATGGATGAAGTTTTTCTCGTGGCCATGTGAAAAAGGTGGTGGCAGGAGACGTGTTGAGAGAATCACGCTTCTACTGCTACTGTTCTGTCAGTTGAGTACGTAGTGTGTGTGTGTGTGTGTGTGTGTGTGTGTGTGTGTCCTTATACACACACACACACACACACACACACACGACTACTGTGGCAGCTTGGCAGCAGTACACAGACGGTTGAGGATCAGTGTTTGATCCACACTGACCTTTAGTTTGGCTCCAAGTCACTTCTCCTCTCCCACCAACACCCCCCTCCCCCGTCCCTCTTTCCATCCATCTCCACATGCAGCTCTGCTCTTCAGCCAACATCCTGCAGCATCCTCATACTTTTCCTTTCATTTGTTTTCTTTGATTTATTCCTGTATGAATGTGCTGACGGAGCTCAGAGCAGAGATCAGTTCAGTTACCAGGGAAACGGGAAGTAACGGGACTATTTCCTGGAAATGAAAAGGTTGGTTTTCACGCTCAGCTGACTGAGCCTGACATCAGTCAGACGGTTTCTCTCTTCACACACAATGCTCTGAGCTCGTTTTCATCCGCAAAGAGTTTATTTCAGTTACAGTGAGTGTGGCTGCAAACAACGCAAACGGTGACATCAGGCACGGACCTGTCACTGAATGGTAGAGGGGTGGAGGGTTCCTCTGGACACTTGTCTCACACACAGGCGCTGTGTTTTTCTCCGTTCATAAAGCGATGTAGTTTGTTGACAGGCGTAGCTCCGCTCTACCTCAGACAACGCAGTGTTTCCTGTTTTAGAGAGTTCAGTTCAGCCACAAATAATTTTTTTAAGTACCTAAAAAACTAAGGATTTTAAACCTTAAAGCAGAAGTGTGTGTGTGTGTGTGTGTGTGTGTGTGTGTGTGTGTAGCTAATGTTAATCTGAGCGTAGGTGAACAGACGAGGCATCCATCGGTTCAGACATTGAATCATCAGACGCTGCATGTTCTGTTTCTCACAGGAAGCTGCTGCTGTTTTGTTTTCTTCTACTCCAGTGTGATGAAAATGTGCATCATCTACTGTACAATGCATGAACCAACTCTCAACGTGTGACTGTCTCTAATTAAAAACGTTTCAGGATGTAAAAATTCAAAACTCTGACCGAGTCACACATTTTCCACGACGCCGTGTTTTCCTGGTTCCTCCTGATGTATTGGATGAAAACGCCAGTAAAGCACCGACATAGAAGGAGACTGAAGACAGAGCGTGATGGAAAACCAACAGACCTAAAGAGAGGCTGACCCTCTCACCAACACCGGCTGACCCGTTTTAGCTCGGCCTTAAAAGGCCAAAGGAGCAAACAGGCGTAATTGACCTTTGTCTCTGCCTCTTTCACGTCTTCTCACACAGAGACACACAGTAACACAGCGCCATTAGTCCTCAGAGCCAGGATGATGGTCCCATTACAGGCTGATGGCTCGGCTCTGAAGCAGCTGCCCCCCCGCCCCCCGACTCCTCAGTCAGCGGTCGGTTTGAAAAAAGCACAGGTGAGAGAAAGCGGATTGTTTTTGTGGCGACAGTACAGACACAGCGAGGAAGGATTCACCTGGTGGCTGTGATTATGGAAAAGATTCTCTTACCACACATACACAGAACCCTTTCAAAATAAAACCAACCCTGGCTCTCCTGGGTAGTGTACGTCAGCGGGCGGAGCACACCTGAGGGTGAGCGGTTACAGGTTACTGAGGTTACCACTGTCTGCAGCTGCTTCTCCTGCAGCACAGAACAATACGACTCAAACCTGGGTTCAGACAGATGCAGATGCTATTTGTGGATCATTCTTAAACCATTAAAACTCTGATTGCTGCACATTAAATATGTTTCAAGCTGAGAGGAAGATGCTGTGATGATGATGAAGCAGTGTTGTTCTTACTGTCTCTACAGAGATGTGGTGACTCTTCTGCAGTTTGAGTTAGGAACCATAGAGTGAAGCAGCCAGTCCAGGCAAACAAGAACCAGAACACCTCTCCCTACAAGCCTCCAAAATAAAAGTGTTAGTTATGGGAATAATGATCATATAATACATGCTCTTATTTTGGTAACCCCTTTGGGAACAGAAGTAGTGTAATGTAATTCAGCTTGGCGGAAGAAAGAAGGCGCAAAGTGAAGCGGTAACAGAGAAAAGCACAGAGTTTGGTGATTGAAGTATATCTGTATCTAAATGCTGCTTATTGGAACGCTAACGGACTGATGTGGAGGCTCTGCAGGCTAATCGTCATTAACCATCAGCTCTCCATGTTAAGTTATTAGTGCAACATCTCACACCATCAAACCATCGGGCGCCTGATGTGACGATGAAGAGTCCTCTTATCTAACGTCCGTCACATTCGGACAGAATCCAGCTCCAGCTGTTTCTTTCTTCACAGTGTTTTATCCGTGACCCTGAACATCGTCTGATCCTAACGTGATCGGATATTTTCCAGCCTCCAGCAACAACACGAGTCAAAGTGACTGACACGGTAAGACGGAGAAGAAGAACAGCAACCTCTGCCTCCTCTGCCTCAGCCACTTTACCCTCCTGGATTAATCAGGCCGAGTCGGGGGGGTTTCAGGGTTCACTCGGAGCCCGGGGGGGTTGGAGAAGTGGCCTTGTGATTGGGAGGTCAGCGGTGCTTTGAACTGCTGCGGCAGGGGAAATCAGCCACAGCTCTGTCTCAGTAAAGTGCTGAAGTGCCCCTGAGCAAGGTGCTTAACCCACGTCTACTCCGGTGGAGCTGACCGGTGAGGACCTGGGAACTGGGGGCTGGAGGTGGCCCCCCCTGCTTCACACCTGTCAGGCGTTGAACACACAGAGAACGGACTCAGGACTCCTGGTGGAGAATCATCCACCCCTGGGCGCCACAGGCAGCACGCGTCCAGCTGTTCCCACTGTTGTGAGTGGAGAAGGTTGGTGGCCTGTGAGCTCAGTGCTGTGGATGTGTAATTAAAATTCACTCGGAGATATTTGAATACAGTATTAATAATTCAGGGGATCTGACTCCACATCCTAGCTGAGCTTCTGGAGACTCTCAGCCCAGACAAAGAGCGGCCCGCTCCAAAGACGAAGCCGAACCCAGCTCGATACCGTAATGAGCCGGTTCAGTGTCCAGCTCGTCGTTACCCCCACGGACGAATAATCCCTGCTGCCTCTGGGATGTTGCTGCAGCTGGAACCTGCGTGCACCCGATTATGGTCCGAGGCCTGGAAACCAGTGGCTGGAAAGGCTCGAACCAGTGGGCGGGTTTTCCTCCCACAGGCTCATGACAGGCTGAAGAAGAGAGAAGCTCATGAAGAATTCAGGCCACTTCTCCGTGTTATCTGCGCTGAAGTGGCTGGCAGCAGCGCTGGGACCGGGTTGACTCATCCTTTCATCATCCACGTTCAAAATTCAAGGAGCAGTGTGAAATGAGAAGAATACACTCCTGTAATTATTGTCTGCGCGCGTGACAGCATCACGCTCCGCTGAATAGCTTGAGCTCTGTGTCCGACAGTTGCTGCACGGCTCCGCCTGCTGCTTTGCATTGTTTAGAGAACAAGTGCAGCGCCGGGACGTTTGGCCCCCGAGGAGCGGCCGCAGTGAAACAGCTCCTTTATGTTCTCACATGTTCAGCGCGCTAGCTTTCATTCTGCGGGTCGTCCTGACACAGAAGCAGCGCGTTGACCCCGCTGAGACTCGCGGGATCCAGTGGGTGAGTCCATCAGTCCACCAACAAACAGCTGTTTTAAATGCACCTTCAGCTGACAAGTCTCTTACCCCCCACACCTCCTGCATCCACTCCAGCCTCCACCTGCCCTCGCCTGATAGCATCTCTCAGAGGAAAATGTCTCCCTCCGCTGATTCCTTATCACAGGAACAATGCAGCACAGCGCAGGGACACCGGCCTCCTGATCAGCAGCACAGAGAGTCCACACGAAGCCGCACGCTGGCGGCGACATGCAAAGAGAAGCTCAGCAGGGACTCGGGACACGGGCCCAACTCTCTGCACGTGAACTCGCACGCTTCACCTCACGCGAGCCGCTGGATTCCGCGTTGACGTCTGCGTGCGTAATATTGGTTCATGTCGGCGTGGTGGATGGTGACGTAGTTTCCCTCCTTCCCCGTGGATGAGCTGCCTGGTGCTGTAACGAACGAGCCGAGCGAGCAGTGTGTGGCGAGCATTTCTACCGTTTACCCAGTGGACAGGATACCTGCACACACATGTAGAAGATATCTTATTTATCAAAGTAGACATATACAGCCAAAATTCAGCTGCAGGTATCTGAAATTACACCTTTTACTGCTCACGTTGTTGTTCTAGAATTCACTGTACGATGGTCATGATGACGTAGTCGATATCTCACATTGTCAACATGAATTCCTACATAACTGAAATACAGAAACAGATGTTCCAGTAGAAACTGTAAATGTTTAGCAGTGTGTGTTTCACCATGAGCCCACAGCCAGTCTGTCCAGTGGGTGTGGCTCCAGACCCCGTGTGTGTGTGTGTGTGTGTGTGTGTGTGTGTTGGGGCAGGATGGGATCTACACTGAACACCAAACGTGAAACGCGCGTGTTTCCCGTTGATGTGAAGGTTACTCCTGTCACACAATCACTCGCGTGCGCCTCACTCTGTGTGGTTATCTTGGGAGGAAGCTCGCTAACAGATCAATTTTCCGGCGTCCTGTGCGGCGAGTCGTGGTCTTCCTGTCGTTCGCTGCTCTCTCTCTCTCCCCAGAGGGAGCCATAATAGATGTGCTGCTGAAATCCCAGTCGATCCCTCTGCTGCTAACCGTCATTCTGACCGGCGCAGGAAACGTCAGGGAGCAGATGAGGCGCTGGAGACGCACACACACACACACACGCACACACACACGCACACACACACACACACACACGCACACACACGCACACACACACACACACACACACACGCACACGCACACACACACACGCACACACACGCACACACACACACACACACGCACACGCACACACACACACGCACAGACTATTATCAGCTGTTTTAAGCCGCATGTGTTGTGTTTGTTGTTTTGACGTCCCTGAAGACAAATGTAACCCTAAAACTATGGAAACACACACACACACACACACACACGGAGGCCTGCAGTCCATTTATGAAGTAATAAAAACGCGGCTGCCCGGCGGTCGATTCATGCAGACAACACTGTATCGACAGGAATAAACTCAACCGATGAAACTACTGAGCATTAGTCAAACACTTCCACTATGCCAGAGCCTGTGTGTGTGTGCGTGTGTGTGTGTGTGTGCGTGCGTGTGTGTGTGTGTGTGTGCGTGACCCCAGGCTGCTGCTGCTGCAGCACTCTCAGGGTGTGATTACCCACTGAGCCCCCCATGCTTCTTTTATCTGGTGCTGGAACAAACCTCTGTGATGGTAAAGCTTCTCTCCGACCATGTAAAGGTGGAGCCCATCACCGTGTTCCTCTGCCTGTGTGTGTGTGTGTGTGTGTGTGTGGGCAGATGAAATTGATGCTTTCGGGGATGCTATTTCTCTCCTGCGTTGAGTTGGGGGAAGGCCAGCTGTGATTGGTTTTTGCTCCACATCCCTTCATCATAATAACAACTTCATTGTGGTGTCTCACACTCACATTTCTTCTCGTCCTCTGACTCGTCCCACGCCGCGTCAGACACTCCTGTTTTATCACGTTTTAATATACACACGCTGCAGCTTCTCCATTTATCATGGCCCCCCCACCCCACCACCACCTTGTTTATTGTATGTTGTCTTTCTCCATCTCTGCTGATCCGTCCTTTGGTCTTTATCTCTGCTCGTCTCGTTGTGTCTGCCTCAGCTCGTCCTTTCATTCCTTTATATTTATTCCCTCTCTCCTCATTCCTTCTCCCTCTAATTCAGCCACATCCCTCTCTTCTTCTTCTTCCTGTCCGTCTCCTCTGCTCCTCTCCTCTCCTTTCCTCTCCTCTCCTTTCCTTTCCTCTCCTCTTCTTTCCTCTCCTCTCCTCTCCTTTCCTTTCCCCTCCTCTTCTTTCCTTTCCTTTCCCCTCCTCTTCTTTCCTTTCCTTTCCCCTCCTCTTCTTTCCTTTCCTTTCCGCGTTCTTCCTGCTGATTCAGTAACATATTTGCTCACTTGAGATTTTAATTCATGAGATAGATTTTCCATTCACTAAAAAACAGTTGTCTTTCTTTTCATCCCTTTTTTAACCTCTGTTTGATTTAATTCATTTAAACCTCCTTTTTTGTCTCATTCTTCCTTTTAACTGCTCTTTCTCTCTGACCTGTTTGTTTCTGCTTTATTTAGCTTTAACATCGCTCTTGTTTCTTCTGATTTGGTCCTTTTACAGCCTCTCAGCAGTTTAATCTTCATCTCTCTTGTTTAATATGCATTTCTACCCGTGAGGCTCCTGGTGGAATTAAGACCATTGATTCATAGCAAACTTATTTATTAAAGAGCTGATTGTTGCATTAAAGACTGGCTCCACTGTGAAATTGCCGTGTAAGGGTTTGGAGCATGTCCCCATCAACAGCAGCAGCACATCTCTAAACCTTTTATTCTCTTTCTTTTGAGTATCAGCTTCCCCGATCAAACCTCATTGATGGAATTTTACACTTTGCCCCGTTCACATTTCATGATTAAGAATCCAACAGAACTCCTGACTCTGCTGGCTTCGCCGCTCGTCTGCTCTTTTTGTGGCGTGAAGCAGCTGGAACGAGTTGGCCCTGAATAGTCTGGTGTGATGAAACCGGCTGCAGAGCTGCCTGTGGAACCAGCACCTGAACGCAGATGGATCCCATTTTCCTGCTACGTGAATTTACGACCGTTACTCTCGCTCAGAGATTTGTTTTCCAGAAAGCATCACGCATCGTGCACCAGGCAATATGCAGCACACACAAACACATGAATTACTGACGCGACTGAAAAGCAATCTAGCTCCATGCTGAAGCAGCCCCAGCGCTGCTGGACATGACGAAGGACCTCAGCAGAAGCTACAACAGAAAGGAAAGGAGAGTTAGTTGGTTTAACCCCCGCTTTAACACCGTTAAGCTCTTTCTGACGCGAACATTACCGTCTCAGAGGGGTGATGGACAGACAATGCCTTCTGGAGCACAGCTGAGCAGTAATCTGTGCGGCAGAGAAGCACACGAGCCTCAAACACAAGGCGTCTGCCAGAGGCCTTCACTGCACTAAATGAGAAATTTATTAATAATGAGAATTTGCTTGCTGCTGCAATCTGTGCAGACGAACTGAAATGAGATAAATGAGCAGCGCCCGGCGCTGCCTTCAAATGGCCCTTGCAGTATTATGATTTGGGGATTTAGGCGACGGCGGGCTCGTCCTGAGTGACGAGCAGGTGTGGAGTGTGTCATTCCGGGGACGCTGACATACGACACTTTCCTCATCAGAAACCTGACACAGTCCATCGTTTGTCCAAATAGCTTCAGATCGCCTGTTTACAACCAGACACCGAGCACGGACAGCTCCCAACATTCAGTCACAGGAACCGTCCTGCAGCGTGCTGAGCGTGTCAGTCGTCAGGGACAGGATCGGGTGGGTAGAGTCCCTCAGTGGTGACTCGCTGCTTCCTGGTCACGTCTTATCTGTCTGGACTTATTTTGCTCCTCAGAGCTCAGGGACAAGCTGTGTGAGCTTGGCCGTGTTTACCTGCAGGACGTCCAGCTTATCACATGTCCTGAGACCAGAGGGGCTGTTTCACACCAGCATGACTTATTAAAGGACACAATTACCATAGAGCAGGTTTGGTCAAGTCCCCCGGCGGGGATTAAAGGATGCAGCCGCTCAGGACGGGGAGCTGCTCCGTACGCTCTGACATGAGCGACAGGCTGCAGGAGTCAGGCAGGGAGCAGAGCACAGCTCTGGAGCCGCCTGGTAAACAGGACGACAAACCCACAAGAAGGTGTGTGTGTCTGTGCGTGTGTGTCTGTGCGTGTGTCTGTGTGTGCGTGTGTCTGTGTGTGCGTGTGTGTGTGCGTGCGTGTGTGTGTGTGTTTGCGTGTGTGTGTGCGTGTGTGTGTGTCTGTGTGTGTGGGAAACACTGGGATCCATACGTAGTGAAATGTTTGTCCTTACCTTTCGTTAGCGGTGCAAGAAGAAGCCGACACACAGAGAAGGGTTTCATGGCGTGGACTCGATAACGACACGTCACCACATTCAGGACCACCAACGTCCACACAGAGCTGGCTGTGGTGAGACTGTCTCCGCTGCCTCACATGGACCGGCCACTGCGACGCACGTGACGATGAGGAGGCATAATTCTTCGTCTACGTCAGCAGAAGAAAGAGTTTCTGAACCAGGAGTTGTCTGCAGCCCCTCGTACGACGACCACATCCTCACCCACCACTCGTGCTCCTCATCGGCCGTGAACACGCAGCATATTCTGCACGCGCTGCTTTGCTGCATCCTCCCGCTCCTGACTCCACCGGGGACGGCTCCACTGACTGCACCTAAAACTCACTGCAGACGCAGCAGAGGACAAGCTTCCATTCTGGGATACAGAAGGTTTATTTCACCATAAACTCTTCGCTCCAGGTGTGTCCTGTGCCTCCTCTTCATCGACTAACGATCATTCTGAAGCTTTTCTAATCAATACTGCGGCTACTAGTACTAATGACACTAATACTCGTAATAATACATGCACCACTGTGTCCTTTATGTGTCAGTACAATAGCTGCAGCAGGAGGAAGCGGCTCATACCGAGCTACAGACTATAAGCCTCCCTGCTACCGTATCTCGTCTCGTCCATCTGGTGCCATCTGGCTGGAGATCTGGCTCATGCTTCTATATTTGAGCCTGGTATTCACACGCTGCCTCCATATTTGAAGCTGGTGTTTACCACCCACACGGGCAGGACGCGAGCCGAGTTGTGAAATTCTCTGCAGGTGGGAGAGATGTCCCAGCCTATCTTTGCATTTCAGGACACCCTCCCTATTTCCTGTGGATTCATGGAGACGACAGGGACAGAACGTCCCCCTGAGAACAGCGGCGGATTCCCTGATAAAATCCCGTCACTGTTACGTAATGTGGCGTTTGCAGAGCACTAATCATCAGGGACATTATTTAACCAACTTACAGATAATCCTAACATGTACCAGCTGCAACAAACATGCTCTGTCCTGATAAATCCTGGGAACTTTTCCCTGGATTCAACTCAGCAGTGACTTCAGGTTTTCACCTGCAGGAGCTGGGTTGGTCCATTTTATTTGAATTTAAGGGCACTAGGAGCCGAGCGAGGAGCCAGGACGCTCCTTCATCTCTGTGCTTCGCCACGTTCTGTTGACTTGTGTTTCTCAGCAGGGGGGGTAAACTGTCCCCAGTCTCACCCGTTTTCAGACTCCTCACTTGTCTCACATTATAAATAACTAGCTTTAAATGCAGAAGTAGCTTCGCCTTCACGAGCTGCAGCAGGATGATGATAAAATGATAAAAGCGTCTGCTGACTTATTCCGACTCTTTGTATGAAGCGCGTTATGACCCAGAGGACGCGGCTGATGGTTCCAGCTGCTCCGTTAGTGTGATCATGGTTACGACGCCGTCATGATGGCTGTGGCCTTCTGTGCATGTACGTTTCTGTTTGCATACGTAGTCCTCATTTCTCTTTGTGTTTCCGCTGAGTTCGCTCACAGGCTGCTCAGAGGAAAAGCTTCCTGTTCACAACCCGAGATTACCGCTCCAATTCTATTTCACTTTAGTTTAGGTAGAATATCCAGACACTACTCCCCCCCCTTCCCCGGTACAAAAACATGGTTTCCTCAGCAGGGAGCCCCAGTCCTCCCTCTGCCCAGAGCTGGTGGTCACAGGTGGACTGGTAAATCAAAGCCTCGCCGCGTAGTTAGTTTTATATTGCTCCAAATCTCGTAAATGAATCCCGTGTTAAGATAAGAACGGCCAGCAGCACCTGTGTTTCTGTGAGTACAACAAATAGTCCCATCTGTAGTAATATTTATCAAGACATCATTTCCAGCTACACACAGTCGAATCTATTCACAGGTACAAATTACAAGTCTTACATCTCATTATGTGGTGAGTACTTAATTACCCTCCCTGACTTCCTGTAAACTCGATAGATGAGTTCTGTTGTTCTGGGTGTGTGTGTGTGGGGGGGGGGGGGGGTCTCTCCACTGCCAGCAGTGTGGACAGCGTCTGTTCTACTCGTGATCTGGCTTGTTTGGCAGGAGAGGCCTGTGGTCGCCGGGTGGGTCGTGGCAGGTCTGAGGTGTGATAAGTTCCTCGTGGCCGGCTCCTCGTGGCCGCGCGTACCTGTTACTGTAGCAGCACGACTGGAGTGGAAATGTGGGTTTGGAGTCTGGGGACTCGATGCACAGTTTACCACAGTCAGCGTTTTACTGCTGCAGCTCTTCTCACGCGCACACAGACATCCACACACACACCCATCCATGCTGCTCGTCCTGCAGGGCCACGGGACCGGCGCTGCTGTGACGGGGCACAGAGTCTCGTGTTGAAGGGATGTATTCTCCTTGGGTTGTTGGGAAATGCAGTAACACACATCCAGACACGAGCGGAGCCTCAAGCGTTGCAGGCTCAGGTTCGCTTACACAGAAACATGAGATTTCACTGTGCAGCTGTCTCCTGTCACGATGGGCCAGGCGTTCACACAGAGGAGGGGCGAGGGGGTCCGAACCCCACGGAACCCCCCACTTTCCAGGTGTTTTCAGCCAGCACACAGGAGTGCACCGCTCAGTCTGAACTATACGAATGCTCATCATTATATTAGAATGGAAATGTTTTATATTGATTTATCTTTTAATCTATAAATAAGTCTGTGTTGAGATGAAAGCATCTACGGTGCCCAAAAATGAATTAAACACACACACGCTGACTCATTTTTCATCCCTGCACACATCACATACACAGCCACTGAGAGGACAGAGAACACAGGACGAGAGACTGTGAGAAGAAGAGAGAGGGAGAGGCCAGATTAGCAAAGCGTATCTCCACACCAGCATAATTACCCATCATCCTCCTCTGTAATACTTCTCTTATCACCCGCGCTCTTTGGAGAGAAGAGGTTCGGGAACTTCTGAAACTGATCGGCGCTCCTTATTTCCCTCCTCACTGCTCCCCGGCTGATCGGGAGGAGGAAAGGAGGAGGCAACAAGAGAGAGAGCGGGATGAGGACACGGGGGTGATTTTAGTGTGAATGGATGGAGAGAGATTCGGGGTAGGAGGTGAAGAGAGAAGCATCGCTGGTGTGTAGCGTATCATCACGTAGGTTTTAAACTGTAGAGCAATTTTCCTCAAACGCCGTTTAGCTTCCTCCTAATGGACTGAGCCACATGTTCCGCTGTCTGCTGGCTCAGGTTGACCCATAAAACCCTTCATGAAATCACAGCAGCGCCGTTGATTCGCTAAATATTAAAGTTGTAAAATTATTTGGACCAGATGAATGCATGCGTCTGTCTTCACACACAATCGCATCAGGCTCCACATCCGTTCTGCAGACCCGTACATCACACGACGCAGCACCGACAGATCCCGAGTTCCCTCCCCACCGGTCAGAGCAGGTCCAACCCTGCACCCGCATCAGGAACTCACACCCTGCACAGAGTCTGCATGTGACCCCTGTGGACGCAACCTCTCCGATTGTCCTGGGAAGGTGACTCGCACACAGAGATCATGACCTCGTCGTGGGATCGTTGGAGGCAGAATGGCGAGGGCGAGTGATAAATCACACCGGGCGCGAACAGGGAGGACAGAAGTGGAAACGAGGGATACAAAATGGATGAGGTTACAGTGTTACAGCTGCTGCAGTTAGTGTTTTCCATTATTCATGGCGTGGTTGAGTTAGATTGAGGTTTTCATGAGCACTGATTCCAGTCAAGTGGGTTTAAAACTGTATCACTCGACACTCGCAGCTCCAAGAGTTGTCTCCTGAAACGCTGTATATCCATCTTCTCCTGTTTCCCGCGGTTTCCTTCTCCTCCTTCGCGTGTCAGCAGCGGCTCGGCTCACAGCCACGTTTGCTGCTTCCATTTCAGCTACATCACACCGACACACGAGGAGAGAGCGTGACGCCTCCCTAAATGCAGCCACAGCTCTACTCATGTCTTCCATATGGGCGGTGCATTACTGCTGCTGCAGTAGCCTGACCGCTGGAGGACAGAAAATCTCGTCTAGGAAGGTTCCAGTCAAACCAGTTTTACTTTTCATACATGTGGAGGTGAATGAGTTGCGTCATGTTAATGTTACCGATCAGAGATTAGTTTCACCATAACGTGATGGATCATCTACAGATACTGTGAGTATCTGTAGTTATTTAAAACAATCAATCAAAGCCTAAATTTATCAACCATGTTGTTTTGTTAATGGAAATGTTTTGTGTTTTCAGGCCTGATGATTATGACTCATTGATTTAATGGGAATCGATGCAGCACAACCAGAGAGAGCTTATTTGACACGTTCTTCTTCTTTGGGCCTGGACTACATTACCCAAAATGCACTGGGTCACAGACTCAGGTGTGTTAGCTACCCTGCTAGCCTGCAGCAGGAATCAGAGCAGCTACAGAGGCCTGGTAAACTCCTGTCTTTCCTAATACACCGCGATTCGTAGGATGTGAATGCGTGTGGATCACGGCTCCTGATCACAGCGGTCACGTGACCTCTGCTCTCACGTGTTCCTGTTCGGTTGCATGTCTCCGTTCAGTTCTGTTCTCCGTCCTCCCGAACCACAGCGCCGGCCTGTGTTCCTCCCATACAGAATTCATGACTTGCATGAATCATATTGAGGTTTTAATGAACAGCTGTTAATTTTTTAAGCCCACGGCTGGAACTCCATGAAGGCGCCCTCCCTCCTTCAGATTCAATACGCTTTTGTTCTGTTGTCATGTAAGAACTCAGCAGAAGGAGACGTCTTTTTGGGTGAAACACACATTGCCGTTTAACTGCTGCCGAGCTGCTTCCTGTCACACAGAGCCGGCTCAGCTAACGAGGAAGAGCAAGCAGCGGGACTTCGGAGCTTTTTCCCGGCTTCCACATGACTCACATGATACAAAGAGAATTTGAAAACTGAAAGTTCCACTACTTATCCCGCTGTTTGAGGCACGTGACCGCTGCTCAGACGAATGAGCCTCAGACAGACCAAGCGTAAATGTTCAGCATGTTCAGATCAGAAAACCTTCTGATGAGTGGACGCTTCTAATAAAGGACGCGGGGAAGCGTAGTTTGATTCAACTGGCGTCTGTTGGAGATGATTCCTCAGAGGGCGACTGCTTGTTAGGAAGCGCTGGACGTTTTATTCAGCAGTGTCCTGATAGCAAATCATCCGAACTTAGTTCATTAAAGGGTGAAAGCAAACAGAATCAGTCGTGTTTTCCTCTGACTGTGCAGTTTGATATTTAGTTGATGTGATTTACGCTGATTTTGATTAAACTTTGGTGCAGTCAGACAAAATTACGTTTCTAATTTAAACTATCTTTACAAAAAAACAAATTATGTGTGTTTGTTCTACGTTACGCAGCTCGTGGACCACGTGTGAAGAGTCCTGGAAACTAGATTTCTTTCTTTTTGGGTTGAAACGTTTCAGTCTTCAGCTTCAACCTTCCTAAAAACAACAGATCTAGTTCTGATCAACATGAAATACTGATTAAAGTTTTATTTGACATGTGAACTAGATTTAATGTGCAATCTAAATTTATACAAACATTTCAGACTGTCTGTTTGACAGTGAGATCATTATAGTGGATTTACTTAAATAATGATAGCCAGGGAGCCCGTCTGACTCCTAGTCCATCCCCTACCAGGTGTGTCCCTGAGCCAGACACCCAGCGCTAGCTCCCTGTAAGTC
>JAUMTR010000005.1:919976-934976 GCA_032270685.1 Microctenopoma stevenorrisi | reverse complement strand
CAGAATGAAGGCTGGTGTGTATGAAACCTGTGGCAGGACATTTGAACCTCGAATGGTTTCAGGACCGGGGAGAAAGCCGCAGCAGCCAAAACGCTTCAGGTCAGCAGGAAACAAACACGAGCTGGACTCTGATCCTGCTTGGACGGAGGGACGTTGGTCAGTGTTCGTTCTGTCAAACCAGAGGAAAGAACAGGACATTCCTGATTCTGTGTGTGTTTGGTAGGAGGACGGATGGACGCGGACACGTTGTTATGATTATTCCGGCGCCAAGTCGGAGAGTTAAACAGTTGGAAATGTCCAAAGTGACGAGGCAACAGGCTGGCATTGAGGAAGACAGAGGGACAAGCTGAGGGGCGGGAGACACAGTCTTACTCATACAGGCAGAAGACAGACAGACAGGTGGGAAGACGTCCACTGTGACGCCGGAGTGATGCGTCGTTCTGTGGTGACTATGATCATCTGCAGCGCATTGAAAGGTGCTTCCCGTCCCAGCACCCCCCCCCCCTCCACCCTTGCTGCTGCTTCTACCTTTCACACATCCGTCGGTGGCCGTGTCTTCTCCCGTCGAGCAGCAAAGACCAAACGGTTGTGCGTCTCACACATGTGATCCAGAGCAATGACAACGTGACTCATTAACGGGCAGAAACCGGGTTACAGACGTTGGGTCTAAAAATGATTCACACGGTTTTTCCCCGTGTCCGAATCAACGTATCATTCACAGGTGAGCAGTATGAAAAGTCTGTTTGCCTTGACTTTGTTCCAGACGTTGTATTATATTGGCAGCCTGGCCCGTTGGCCGCCATCCAACACGTCTGTGAGTAAATCATCCTTCTTTCACCTGCTTCTCAGTAAAGAACCCACACCGGCTGAAGCATTTCTAATGAGCTCCGAGCGTCGCTCTGTTGAAGGGAGACGTTTCTTTCCTTCTCCTGGCACATTTTATGTCATGTGATGGTGATCGGAGTCAGTTCCAGGCGTCACGCCTTCATGGTTACGTAACAACACCCGCAGGGTGCGGGGGCGTCATTGGGGAGGTTTGATTACAGTGTCATTTAAAATGAGAATGACAACAGATAATAATAGTTGTTTGTTCGCTACCACTCAAACGTTTGCAACAAGTAAAAGAAAAGCAGATTTCATCAGATTGATCAGAATGAATGTGGATATTGTTCATATGTTGTGGCTTAAACAGGAGCGTTACCATAACTTAAGCATCAGTACTGACTTCCAACAGCATGTAATGTTTGCTGATGTACACTCTTAATTAAATGCGTTGCTAGCGTGTTGTAATGACGTAGACGTCCTAAAGACGAAGGAAAGCAAAGGTGGGGGAAAGAAAATGAACCAGATAATAAAACCAATGAGGTCCACTTTGGTTTGGAGAAAATGTTTCAGGACTACACACTAATTCCTTCCTTCAACCCTGGGGGCGAAGCCCCCCTAGTCCTTCGATCCTAGTGACGCCCCTGCTCCGGAGGCAGATAAGCAGGTAGGAGGCAACATGTCCAGATCATGTGTGATTTACATCCCAGTGAAAACTCTGCATCGTTCTGTTTAAAGAATTAATCTGTAGCTTAATGTCCGTCCCTCCCTCCCTCCCTCCATTCACCCATCTGTTTCTCCATCCATCTGTCCGTCAGGCCCGTCAGCTTGTTGCCGCGCCTGCTCTCGCTTCCTGCTTTCTTTCCTTGTTCTGTGGCTTAATTTAAACGAAAGTCATCCTGCTGCAGTGTTTCCACACAGCAAGAACACAACACCACCTCCATCATTCTGCAGGAACGTAAATTACTATAATTCCCCTGAAGCACAGAGAAGTGTGCGGTGTAGTTATCTTAAAAACGCATGTTTGACTCGGTGGTTCTGCAGAAACTGGTTTATGGTTGGTTATTGATTCTGTGTCTGAATTGTTGCTGCTCCTTTGCGAGTTTCACGAGCAGCACAAACCACGCACACTGGGACAAAGTGTCTCCGCCTCCTTCCTCTTCATCTTTGTTTTAAATAATCTTGTCAAAAATAATTTAGTGATGAAGAATTTATAAATAGAGCGCAGTGACCTACATTCAGGGCCTGCAGCTCCTCTTTGGTCAGACTTTAGCAGAGACGTTAGACTGAAGTGTCCCCGCTCCGACAGGCATCTTTGTAGTAGCAGAAAGCTCCTCGTTACCAGGTGTGTTTCCACTGCTGGGTCACTAGCACACGTCTGCAATGCTTCGCGCTCAGCAGTGAACTCAAAGAAAGAATCAACTTCCAGTCGAGCAGAACATGAAGACTGAACCGTGTGAGACACGTCGCTTCCTGTCTGCTCCCCGAGCTCCACTGACCAGATCCCGAACCTCTCTGAGTGGAATTAAAAGCTCCCAGAGGAGAGAACTCAGGGATGGCTTCCTCCCTTCAGCTGAGAGCTCAGAGATTCACGACAACACGGGTTTAAGTTGGAGATAAGCCGGCGACCGCTGCAGAACGTGCAACTCTCAGCAGGACAGTGAGCTCACGTTTCCACACCGCTGTCCATCACCCTCACCCTTCCTCTTCCTGCTCCTCTTCCTCTTTTGTCTCACTCCCCTGTCTGTCTCACTCATGTTCAACTTTCTTTGTTAAGTTGTCCAAAGCTGTCCTGATGGAGGATGCTCTATGATTTAAGATGCTGTGTTCAGTGTGTGTGTGTGTGCTCTGAGATTAAAACACTTGATACGTTTATAGGCAGGAATGCATGAGCACTGCAGAGCTCACTCTGTGTGTGTTGCTGTGAAGTGAAGTCTCTGTAGATTTAGCCTCCATTTCTCTGTCCATCAAGCACAGAGCGAGTGCACACACACACACACACACACACACACACACTGTACGTCAGTGTTTCCTCCCCCACCCTCTCAGCTGTTTCTTTATTTATTGTTGTGCTCAAAGAACAAATTTCCTTCCTGAGTTTTCAGGGCTTCGGGGTTTTTTCTGGAAACAGATCAAATAAAGCTGCCTCCTGTAAATGTGTCTTTGTTGTTAGCGAGATGAGGACACTGTCACCACATAATACTTCTGTTGTTCCTAAATACCTGATCCTGTGCGACGGCTTGTTTGTTGCCGTGTTGAGGTTTGAGGTCAGAACATTGACACCAGCTCCTTTTAAACACCTAATTCATCAGCATCACACCCTGACAGCAGCTCGAGTGCCGTCTTTGGGAAAAGCACGAAGAGCATGTAGCTCATTCCGTCCGTGCAGCAGAAGCTCATTTGTGTTTCGTTAATTGAATCATATAATTACCATCATCCTTTTTCCTGGCAAAGAGTGAAAACGTTCAGCTGGATATTTGGTGCTAAATGTAAAATCTATCCAGGAACGAACCAATTCAATAATCCAGTAAATGTTTGTTAGAAAGCTGTGTCTGACTTCAGCATTCACAACGTTTGGAACGGATTCCGAGTGATTGACAGCGACTTCCCTCGCTGGTGTTAAATAACCACCTAAAAATAGCCCGTGAGATGTTTTCTATCTGTCTGTGTCCCTCTCTTCCTCCTCACTCTGCAGCCTCGCTGTAAACACTGTGCTGCAGCCCAGACCTCACGCTGAGCCAGAAAATGGAGCCTGGTTCTAGCGCCGCGCGCGCAGTTTGCCAGGGTTACCGCAGGTATAGGATGCTGGGGGGAGAAAAGCAAAGTTAAAGACGGAGAGAACCGGTCTACAGCAGCGAGCGAGAATAGATGGCAGCCAATTACGTGGCTCAGCTTAGTGTGAAGAGTGGGACAGGGCGCTATCAGCAGCCAGATAAAAATAGACCCTATCTGTGTCTGAGACAGAAGCAGAGGTTGTGTGTACGTCTGTCTGTGGGTTTACGCTTCCTGCTGTTAATTAAGTGCTGCAGCGCGCATGTGTGTGTGTGTGTGTGTGTGTGTGGAGACGCATTCGCTCAGTTTTGCCCACAATCAGTTGAAGAACTACGTGCAAGTCTTTCTATGCCTGTGAGGACACCTCGTTGGGGGGTTGAGGTTAGAATTGGTTTTAGGCTGCGTGGTGGAGAAATGAATGAATCTGTAGACCAGAGCCTCGCCTGGGCGCTGGAAACGTCTCCCCTCCCGCGCACTGTCTGAGCACCATGTTCTCCTGAGCGGGAGTTTCCTACGTTTTGGTGGAGACAGGACTGCTTTCCTCAGTTAGCTTAACCTTAACAAGAAGTGCGACCGACGCTGCATCACTCTGAGAACTGCTGAAGCACTTAGGAGTGGGTTCCTGCTGTGAGCCGCGTGGTTAATGCAGGTCGTGATCTTGTCGCGGTGAAATGAGAGCTGGAGCCTGGAGCAGCTGGAAATGATGACATGGAATGATTTTTAGGTTTTATGCATGTCTCCGAGTGACTGCTGTCACTTACCTTAAGCAGGGGTGAAAAAGAGCCTGACGGATTCCAATCACAGAAAGTCCTGATGCTGCAGGAGAGAACCAACAAAAACGGGTGACTACAGGGTGTTGGTGAGTCTTTTCTTGCTGGTGAGCAGAATGAATCAGCTGATAGAAGTGTCCGAACCAGGCCTCTGCTGGAAGCTTAGTTCACCAGTGTTCTGTGAAGTCCTGGCGGCAGATGGTCTTGCGGATTTTGTTCAGCGCATGCTCGCTGCCGTCTCCCCGGCGACTGGCATGACCTCCTCTTCACTGGAGTCAGCATCCGTATCATCTCCGGCTTCTGTCTTGATGCGTGGGGGGGTTCACTAAGGACAATCATTGCTACATCAGAATCTAACATCTCACAACACTGTGTTGACCTGCACTTATTTAAACGAGTCCTTCACTCGTAATGCTCATGAGGCGCCAGCTTGTTGTGTCCCGTGTCTCTGTCCATTACAACGAAGAGCTGTTGCATCAGACGTAGCAGCCATTTCTCCGCTGAAGGTCAGAGGGATTCTCCAGGGAGTTGGGAGAGATTTAGAACGAGCAGTCGGTGGTGGGATGGATTTGCGGGGGTTCCAGCTTCATTTCCCCGCTCGCCCTCTGTGGTTGGTGAGTTCCTCAGGGGAGCTTTTTTTAAACTGTGGCACTGATGGAGATGTTATTTCACTTAATTACATTTTAAGTCGTATAATTTAAAACAATTTTGTTCCTCTCTTTCCCTGCGACATAATTACTCACTCTGCCCTCAGGGATCAATAAACGACGCTTGTTTTCATCAAATCTAAAACTTGATTTCTTCATAAATAAATGGTTGGTTTCCTGCCAAAGTGTTGGAGCAGACAAGACGATCAACCACCCATGAAATTCACCTGGAGGTAATTTCCACTTTACACCGGTAACAAGCAAACGGCTTCACGTGCATGTTAACATTTGTTGGCGTTTCTACTTGATTAGCATGTGGGAAGACAGGTTGAGGAGAAAGACTCCGTCTGGTCTGTCACGCGATGTTAAGTGTGAGCACGGGCGTAGGAGCACGGGCGTAGGAGCACTGACGGAGACCACCACGCTTGCCCTCAGGGCGGTGCACACGGGTATGGGGGTAACTGGCTATCTGTGAAGCCACCGCCAGCACTGACAGATCTGTTGTCGGTGTTTGTCCACGTTCTGCAACCGACCTAAAATCGTCTCGTAGTTTTTTGGCTCGCTGTGTCGCAGCCCTGCGATGACTCGTCCTCATCAGTGTCACCACGTCCCCAGATCTTGGCTGAACATGTGCTTGAATGGTCTTTAGAGTGTTAAAACGAGTGTTGCTAAATGAGCAGTCCTCCAGCAGGGCGCCCCTGTGCTCCAGTTGCCTCACGCTGGTCCTTATGTGACGGGATGCGACATGACACACCAGATTCAGACCCACAAATCAGAAGGCATGTGGCATGTCTGTGCTCCAAAGAGCTGACAGGAAGCCCCCGAGAGCTTTCACTTTCATTTTGAGTAAGACCGAAGAGAAGGCAGAGAACCACAACCAGCAAAAACCCTCCAGCATCTATTCAGTCCGGCTGGCTGTGCCATGCCCAGCAGTGAGGACGCTAATAAGTCACAGAGTACCAGGGTCAGTGTGTCAAGCTGGACCAGACTAGTCCACGCTAGACCAAAGCACAGCATTACCTTTCCAGCTCGTTTATGCCCCATCTATCCCTCCATCTTGTCCTCTGTTTGAGCCCCACCCCTCAACATCTCACTCAGGATCCCTCTTTGTCTTCCTCCCATTTTCCTCCAGAACACCTGCACCGCTACGTTTTCCATCCTTCTGTTCCGTCCCTTCTTTCCTTATAAGTTTCCTTCGTCCCTTCCTCTGTCCTTCATTTCTGAGGGTAACATCTCGTTTCCTCGTCCTTCCCTCTATCTTTCACTCTCTCTACCAGCGTCTTCCACCTCCACATTTTTCCCTTTAATGTCTCCTCCCCTCTCGTCCTCGTCTCACCTTGACCCCTCTGGCGCCTCCTCCCAGGGCCGCCTGCTCGTCTTTTCGCCTCCTCCTGCCGTCATCCTGACCTCTGCGGTGGCAAACATAAGTGCCATTGCCGCGCCATCCCTCTTCCCTCTCCTCCTCCCGTCTCTACTTCACTGCAATCAGGGCCATCATTACAGGAGAGGTTAAAGATCCTATCATTGCTCTACTTGTCATCAGCACACACACATTCAGGAACGTGAAGGCCTTTAAGAGTGCTCGTCTCACAGCTTCTGAGCTTTGGTGTGATGCTTTCTTATGCAGCCAGAATTACTCAGAGGCATCTGTGCGTTGTGCTCATAATAACTGTGTGAGTGAGGACTCTTCGCGGGTTGTGTGCTCGCGCTCGATGTGTGCGTCCCTGTGCGTTTGTTGACCATGATGTAGTCTCCGTAATAATCACTTATGCGTCGCTCATGACAGTGTGGGCAGAAATAGTGTGGCTGTTTCGACCGGCAGAGTCTACGATGCTCTCAAGAAATAAATTCTCCGGCTGTGGAATGAGGCCAGAGCTGGCTGACCCCATTAGAACAACCTTACAACTCATAGCGAAGAGCCTCGCCACTGATCGACAAGACACACTCACCTCACTGTGACTAATGGCTCCGAGCTGATGGCCTGTCCGTGGGCGGAATCAGCAGCGGGAGACGCGGCTGCAGGGGCAGAATGTTGTGGCTCTAAACGTTCGTATGTTGGTTAAACGTGGTTTGGTTGTGGTGTGACAGCAGTAATGCTGGTCGTTCTTTGGAGGAGGAACCAAGGTTGCGTACATGAAGACATGAGCACAAACCAAAGATGGGTGTGAGAGTTCAGAGGGTTAGGGTTAGGTACGCTCACATCTGCAAAAGCTTTGAATCAGAATCAGAAGCTTTATTGTCATAGACATACACTATGACGTTACACTATGTCATGAAGTCCTACCTCTTGTGGTGTTTTGTGCACTGCAGTTTCTTTCTTTTTAAGACCAGAGTTTTGCATTTGCTGTGTCCACTCTTTCAATCTGAAACCGGAGCTGGCCTCGCCTTCCCAATACTTCTGCAGGGGAGTGTGTAAGTGCTGTGGAAGTTTGCCTGAGAGGTAAAAGCTTCCTGCACAGTCTAAAGGAGCGTAGCGCCTTGGGCTTGCAGCTGTGGTTTGACGTTGAGGTTCCTTCAGATACTGACTCGTTTCCTGCATAAGCTAGTGGCACTGCAAAGATGCAGCAGCCCGTCTCACTTTGTCGTCCCTTATTTTGTCCGCGTCAGGTCTCAAAGAGCCATGTTTCCCTGCTTTAAACGTGACTGTTCGCTGCTTCCGTCAAAACCAGAATATGAGTAGCTGGTTTTAATTTCACCATCTGTTCAGAAGTCACGACTAGTTGGAGATGAGCACTTGTAGCTGCTCTGCCGCTCACTCCTTCTTAACGACTCCCCGCTGACGTCTAAAGCAACTTAATCTAGAAAAGAAACGTGTGATTAGGTATGTGAAAAATAAATAAGTGAGATGTGTGGTAAAGGAGATAAATCCATGCAGCTGTGCTCAGGAATAGACACGTGTGAAAACTCAGACGGCTGCAGGATGTTTGTCTGGAGCTTCTGTGAGCTTTTGTTTGCTGCAGAAACATTGTGTCATACTTTCAGCTGTAAAAGGAATCAGATGAGACTTTGTGTGGAAGACTTTATACAGTTTGAATTTCTGCAGTGTTTGGTGCGTCGTTACAGCCGCTCCCACTTTGTGCTGTAATCCATTCGTTTTGCTATTGATCGTTACTCGAGGTCTGGACCTGATCCCAGCGAGGACAACACTCAAGGTCTATTACTCTGTGTTGTTAATCTTTAGCAGCTCCAGTCGTTCGGGGTTTGGGGTCCAACTAGACGCTGAGATGCCAAGTAAAGAGGAAAAGCTGCTCTGGAGCTGTTCCTGTTTCCTGTTGGTTCACTGGGGTCATTTTACTAAAACAAATTTTCTACAATTCAGTTATATTTATAGTTATATTTCATATCCACCTTAAAACTCTCAGGCTCTCATTTACCTTAGTGGTAGGACAGTACATACATGCAGCAGCGTTTGCTGACGTGCCCTCGCCACTGGGCTGCATGTCCTCTGCGATGGCTGCTGACTGACTCTATCAGCGAGTGTTGACGGAGAGAGACGGCCTGTCTTCATTTATTTCTCCCTGCTGGAAAACAAAGCATACATCAGTTGGTTATATTTGCATCCGGGGACAGTGTTGTTGTAGCCCGCCGCCTTAACGAGAGTAATATAAGCTGATATCAGAAATCATGATGACATTTGTGCACCGTAGCTGTGCCATAAAAATGCTAATGCTGAGGAGGAGGCGGCTGGAGGCTGCTGATCGCCGCAGATAAAACAAACAGTCGTTACACTTATTGCTTGGTCCACAGTTTTCACTGCACGCGGGCTAAAGTTTATAGCTCAAATAAGACGTTATCTGTCCAACGCACCGTTTTGACTGTGTTTTCTTTTATTCTGGATAGAAAAGCAGTAAAAGTGTGTTTTTGAAAGCCGCTGGGCTGAACGAGGGTCCACTTAAATTTGTTTGCGGATTAGAAATGCCTCGTTAATCGTATTACATGAAAGAGTTGGATTCATTTTCTATCCAATCAGCCAATAAGTGGAAAAGAATTTCCTTTAATGTTTCAGGAAAACACTGCTGCGTAAAGGGCCTGAAAGATGGAGACGTCATCACCGCCTGAACATTCCTGAGGAGGAGGGAAACTGCAAAGCTTTGGGAATGAATTCAACACTTTCAGCGTCTATAAGTAAACATGCAAAGTGCAGCTGTGTTGTTCTTAGTGGAGATCAGGTAACAACGAGGCCGTGATTATCACCACGTCACTGCAGACCAACGTCAACACACTGTCCGCGGTCGCCTCCTCCTCCTCCTCCTCCTCCTGCTCCTCCTGCTCCCTCTGATTATGTCTTCCTTTCCTCCGACACAGTGAAGATGATAAGTGAAGTGAGAGGAAGGAGAAGCAGCAATAAGACTCTTCCCTTCAGTCGGTGCAGAGGAGGAGATAAGACGCTTGCACTTCATGTACTGTACGAGTGTGTTTGGATACACAAAGTCTGGCACCGTGTCTGTTATACAAGCACATATAATGTGCAGAGAGGTGGTGTGTGTGTGTGTGTGTGTGTGTTTTATAGCATCATAATAACCTTGTTATCCAGTGCTGCTGCTGCTGCTGTATAAGGCTTTATGTGTTTTCCTAACAGCATTTTAACCAGGCGCTAATGTTCTTCTTCCCTGCATTTTGCAAACACTCATCCTCCAACCTTTGTTTTAATAGTTTTTCAGGGAGAGTGGTTGATCCATCTTCTGAAAATGTGTTCAGTTTAGCAATAATTACAAAGAGAAAGGATCCGTCCCAACTTTCCAACAGGTGACCGCCTCTCAAACCAGAAATCGAGTTTCAGCATCAAAACGATGGACGTAAAACCTCAGAACTACTGTTTTGGTTGCATTTGTAATAAAAGAGTTTGGGAGACGATCAGTCAAAGTAATTCAGGCTTCATTTAGGATGAATTTTATCTCACTGCTTACATCTCTGATGTAAAACAGGTCACTTGATACTAGTTGCTGCAGGAGAAGCCACATCCAGCAGGAGGGTTGAATCCTGTGTTTGTGTAAAGCATCGAACTCATTTAAATAAAACTACTCGCCCTCCAGCTCCTCTCGTGCACTCAGACAGAAGTCTAAATGTCTGCAAATATACATTCATGTGCATGTATTATTTATCTTACCACATTATCTTCACCGACACAATAAACGTCCAATGAAAAGGCGTGAGGAGAAACCCTGGAGACACATTTGGAGGATTTAAAGGAACCTGAGCAGTGTGTGTGTTTTTAGTGCCCCGCTCCCCAGAGTCAACTCATTACTCGCTAATTATTCGGTGAAGCCGGGGGAAAAGGGCTTCACAGGCTTATTTGGAGGATAGTTGCAGTGGAAAAGCACTGAAACCGCGTTGACGCTTGACTTCGGCGTCATGTTCAGCAGCCTTCACATCTTTGAAGCTCAGGTTAGATGCTCTCACTTCAGCTGATTAACCCAACACGGCAGAGTCCGTCGAGGGTGTCGATCCATTTCCAGTGACATTTAAGAAACGCTCATTTCTTTTGCTCATTACACTGTGATAGCTTGCTGCCATTTTCACCGTCGTTACTGTGTGTGTGTGTGACACGGTGACTGACTTTCCTGCTCCAGGTTTTCACTGAATTATGTGCCTTTTGAAAATGCTGTTCTGCATTTTCATTTTGTTTTTAAGGACTGATTCACATTTTCTGACCATTAACGTCGATCACGGATCAAAAAACAAGGCAACTTGCAAAGTAGGTATTTCATCAAGGGGAGGAAACACTGTGAATATGCAAAAGCATTTGCTCACGTAACATTCTGACGGGATCACATCCATTCAAAGGACCCGGCGCGTTCTCTCTTCCACTGAGAGGAGCAACACACAGTTTACTGGGTTCTACTGTGAATGGCTGTGTAACCTCCGGAGGGGAAACGCTCCTCGACTCTGGTTCTGCTCGGGGAGTCGTCTGTTAACGCCACTACACGCGTCTCCTCCCAGCTCGAACGCCATGACTTCATCCATACCGTCCTTCCATCGCTGCAGCAGCGCTACCACGTGTTTAGCATCCTGAGGTTGTTTGAAATGTTTAATGAGCACGACCGGACAGAAACGCACGAAGGAGCTGCGCGGTCAGACCTGTATCTGACGGAGCTCGGGGCTCAGTGGTAGCCTGGAGCAGCACCTTCAGAAGAAGTGAGTGCAAAGACAGAAAATGTTCACTGACTTCAAACTCTGTCTCCCTGGCAGACTGAGGCTTTGTCTACCCTCTGTAATTGAACCAGCAGCAGGTGTGGAGGCAGGAAACACAACTGACTGTCAGACAAACACGTTAGAAACCTTTCAGATTGACGGGTCGGTAGGCTCCTTCCTTTTGATCGTTTGAGTTGGTTGCGTCTCCATGACCACCACATATTAAAACCGTGTTAAACATGTTGGACTGTCAGCGAGGGTTTATGTGTGCTCATCGTTCTGACTGACCTATATTATGGGCGTGGCCTCCTCGCTCCTCCTCTCAGGAGGATCAGTGATCACTCTCTCCAACCCAAGGGAGATGTCATTGATGTAGTTTGTCAGATCAATAACCTGCTCCTCTTCCTCGTCCTCATCGCTTTCTATCAGGGTTCAACTACGACTTAATGTGTTTCCACATTAGCGCAGGTCCGTGGTCTTATCTGCTAATGTGTTGGAGATGGAGCTACCGGGGCTAATAAAGCGTTCCCGTCTCGAACAGACAAGCAAACAGCCCCCGTCCGTGCTGTATGTAGCTGTTGTCTGGCGGTGGGTTGCTACACCTGGCTCCCCGCCCTGGAAAACCATAACAGTGAGGTGGTTCCTTCCTGAAGGAGACAGCGCTGGATTATTAGGTGTTTTTATTTGACCTTTGAAGCCAACGGGAAGATCTCCGGGGATCTGAACTCTGCCTGGACAGAGTGGGAGCGTAACCACAGAGTGACAGAGGGAGCTGGGAAGAAGGTCATCGAGCCACATGGATCATTGATTTTCCCGACATGGACAGTTCTGTTTGTGTTAACGTGAACGTTGCATGTACAGACCGTTTAGACCAACTCTGACCTCAGCAGCTAAGGTCGAACTGAAACGTTCAGCAGAGGGTGATTTGTCCCCTGCTGCTTCAGATGGATGGATCAGACACCACCCTCCTCCCTCCTGGTATTGAGGAGGTCCAAGAGTGTCTTCCTGTGCTAATATTGGGCGTGGCCTCATACAAGGACACATGCAATAAGAGGTTTAACGGAGATATGGAAAGAAACTGCTGAATCTGTGACTGCAGCCCGACTCACTAAGAACAGATTTTGGTCTCGGTGAGCTTCAATCCTTCGCCGCCTTACATGCACTTCAGCAACCAGGTTACTGAGGAAGCAGCTGTGTCTCTCTTAACGAGCCTGTTGTGCCCACTGAGAAACCCAAATGTGTCTCCCAGTGAAGACGTTGCACCCAACCGGCCTAGACACCGTTAAAATGGACTGATGGTGGGGGGTGTACACATTGCTCATCACTGGCTGCTCACACCGCTGGCTTTGAAAACATGCTAAATGATTGCATGCTGGATCCGTTAAACAAAGTCCGCACCCACACACAGAAACAAAAGCTGCGTTGTCGTGGTTAAACTGAGTGATGGAGGGGAGATAAAAGTTAATGACATGGACAGGAGTCACGGTCATGTTCTGCTCAGTTGTCTTATACGATGAGGCACTAAAACACAAAAAACCCAGAACAGAGAACAGTAACCTCTCTGAGCCGGTCGCATTAGTGTAAAATGTCATCATGCAGTTACACTGTGTTTAAGATCCCGCAGACGAGCAGCGGGCCGCAGGGTGATGCAGCGGGCAGCAGGGTGCTGCAGGGTGATGCAGCGGGCAGCAGGGTGATGCAGCAGGCCGCAGGGTGATGCAGTGGGCCGCAGGGTGCTGCAGGGTGATGCAGCGGGCAGCAGGGTGATGCAGCGGGCAGCAGGGTGATGCAGCGGGCTGCAGGGTGATGCAGCGGGCCGCAGGGTGCTGCAGGGTGATGCAGCGGGCCGCAGGGTGCTGCAGGGTGACGCAGTGGGCAGCAGGGTGATGCAGACGACACGTGACCCACAGGGTGACTGGGAAATCATCAGAGCCACCGTTTTTTGTTTAGCTGCCTAAAAATCATCCAGCGAACGACAGAAACTGTCTTTCATTGGTCCCCGCTGGGCGACCAGAGAATGAACAGGCAGCCATGTTTGGAATCATCGCCACGCTGTGAAATCTCAGGCCGACAGATTAGAGCATGAGTTTTTGTTTCAGGTGCAGAAAGAGATAACGGGAGAGATGATGAGGAAACGGGAAGTGATGAAGTGATTGAGAGTAGAAGAGAGGACAAAGATGGGAGGAGAAATGACCAACACGCTGCAGAAAGCCACAGATTCGATGCGTGATTCGAGTCATTATGACATGATATCAGATGGATCCTGCTGCATTATTCCATTAGTTTCCACGCTGAAGTCACATGGGGAGTCCATTTTACCAGCTCGGCTGATCTGTGGTCCTGACCCGCTCACTCATGTTCTCTCATGTGCTCATTCCACTCTGCCACTGCAGTGGAAGCTGAGCTGACTGGGCTGGATCATCGCGCTGTGTTTCCTCGCCTCCTTTTTTTCTCATCTCTCTCTATTGTCCTGGGCTTCAGGACATCGGTTGGGTTTCACCACGCCCCTCTCCCAGCCCCACGCCTGTGCTGTCTCACTCTTTCTTCTTCCTCTCTCCTGTGGACTGAGTCTGAAAACCAGCGTGGTGTAAACACAGTGCTTCACCTTCAGTTTGAATGAGCAGAACCTGATCCACCTGCTCAGTCTAAGGACTGGACTCACTGCACGTCCTGCTCCTCTCGCTCCTAAGATCTATTCTAGCACCTGATTGGACAGGCAGGCAGTCTCATTTAATCACTGCTCTCCCCCTCACTCTCTCTCTCTGCCCCCCCCTTCAATCAGATCTTCCCTCTGATTATTATCATTACTGTTACATTATCACTTGGTCCTGGCAGCAGGAATCCTCATCTCCATGTAGAATATCCACTGACGGGAGGATGAAATGAGATCGTTTCGTCCTCCCACACACACACACACACACACGCGCGCATGAAATGACTAGTCTCTCTGGGCTAATTACAGCAGCGCTGCATGTCCACGCTACACGAAGAAGGATCATTATGAACCACGTGGGCACGTCTGTGGATCACATGGCAGTGAAGGGATCGTTCCCACATTTCTGTATATTTACTGAGGTTTAAGTTCAGTGATGCTTGTTGAGTGTAGAACAGCTTCCAGATCCCAGCTGTGTGTTTGAAGATGCTCCAAATAGCTTGAGCTGGTGAAAGGTCTGTGCAGCAGCCAGACCACTGCTTTCACCAGTTGTTCATGAACCTCATTAGTTGCAGATTCTGTTAGCTGCTGGTTGATATCGCCCACTTTTCCAGCCCTTTGTCGCCTCTGTCTTCATATTGTCTTATTTTAGAAGGTTTGAGAACATTTAGCGGAGTTTTACCTGCAGTGAAGCTCATGTAGCACAAAGAACAACGCACACACACAGTGATGCACAAAAAGGAGACGATGGTTGTGTAAGTCTTCATTTTTAAAGTCCACAAAACTCGGTACCAACAGACACAAACAACTGAGTGTGTGTTAGTGTGTGTGTGCTTGCTATTAGAAATATTTAGGCCAGTTTTTCTATTAGAGGAGCAGCTGACTAATCCCTGTTTTAGAGGGAGAGATTAATCTGCCTTTGTCTGTTTTTATCCGTGTGTGTGTGTGTGTTATATTACTGTGTGTGTGTGCGTGAGTGCGTGTGTGTGTCCTGTTGTCTTGGTCTCAGTCATTAGTTTGATCCTAAAACTTATCCTAACAGTTTCATTCTACCGTCACTGGAGCGACCAGAGAAGGAGATGAGGTGGAAACAGACTGTGATTGGTTGTCATCCTCGGTGAGGTTCCTTTTTTTTTTTTTTTGGCCTGTCAGTAACACAGATGACACATGAGCACGTCATGTATGTATAGCTGTGTAGTCATCA
>JAUMTR010000005.1:898099-916432 GCA_032270685.1 Microctenopoma stevenorrisi | reverse complement strand
CAAGAGCCCCCAAAGCCCTGCACAGGCCAGGACCACAGCCCCAGCGCTGAGCCCCCCAAGCGACCTGCCCCCAGGGACCCCTCGGTGAGGTTCCTGAGTCTGAGTCGTAGTAATCAGCGTGTGGTCAGACTGTGTTGCAGGGAACCTGCTCGCTCAGTGAAGGATCAGAGCTGCTAAATTACATAGACTGGTTCTGGTAAACGCTCCCTCACTCAGACGTCCATCCATGCGCCACCAGCTCTCAACGGAAGCCTGGAAGCTTCTAGAAAGGCCTCTTGTCCCACCCGCCTGCCAACGGGACCGTAGGAATCTACTGAAGGGTCTGATTCCTAACTCATTCTAAACGTGTTGGATCCGGTTTGAGTTCTCTGAATGAAAGAACCGCTGCTCCGTCCTCATTTCCTCCAGCGCCGGGTTTGTTATCGATCCCCCACGCATTTAGAAAAGCAACTTTCTGTGCTGCGGCCCACACGGGTCAGAGTGGCCCAGCGTCCGCCTGTGAAGACGCACAGTGGGAATATTAGACGTGCTTTGTCCAGGTCGGAGGTCAGGAAGACACTCGACATGTTGCTTGATGATGATTTTCACTCCTGTAGAATCTTTATTCATTTTCAGACGATGCTGCTGCACATTCTCACGTCATGTGGCGCGATGCTACACCAGCAGGCTGCTGCTGTCTCACACGTCCTCTGAGCTCTGCAGCAGAGGACGCTTCTCTGTTGATTAACGGTTTTCTTCAGGGTGTTTTTTCCCATGAGTCTTTGCAGCAGAGAGACTGAGGTGATTTGTTGAAGGAGTTGTTTTAGACGAATCAGAGCAACCTCAGACACTGACGGAGGTTTGGGAACGGGATCATCTTACACATATTCCATTATGAACCCGCAGACTTCTGTAGCTGACCCTGCACGGTTGAACCCCCCCTTAACCTGCACCCGCTGTGCTCGACCACTGGACTCGGCTGATAATCGCGCTCAGGGATCAGGATGCTGTCCTCAGGAAGTGCTCAGGCTCGTGTTCGGTGGGGGGAGAACAGAGAGGGATGCGCAGAGCTTACATGGATCAGTGGGACTCCTGAGATCCTCCTCCTTCAGATCCCAACGGCGCTGTTGCTTAGTATCTGGTGAAATGGCGAGCTTGTTGACTGGAAGGCGCGAGCTCCCGTGCGTATGTGAAGAAGGAAACGAGCAACCCTGTTGGATGTTGTGTGAGCAGGAGGCACCACACAACATTTACTGTGCAGTGTGGTGAGGAGCTAATCCCTGCTCCTCCTGCCTCTCTCTGCATCTGCCCCGCTCTCAGAGAGGAGGAGGCGTGTTCAGGCTTTACCTGAACAGACTGAACATTACAGGCTGGAGCTTGTTGACGTTTCTGCCCTTCTCCACCTCTGTCCTCTGTCCTCCCTCCTCGCCTGTCCTCTGTTCAGAATTGATTTTGTCCTCGCTGCGATGGTTTCTCCTGCAGCAGCAGCAGCAGCGTGTCAGAAACTCCCCCTCAGCCAGACAGAGGAGTTATTCTCTGTCCTCCCATGAAAGAAACGTATCTCTGCTCTTATAATCGTCCTCGTTCTGACTCCTGCACCCACCCACGCCTCCTCCCCCTCCCCCCTCCCTGCTCCTTGCTGGGTGAGGGCCACGTTACCTGTATGAAATGTTACCTTTAACCCTCACATCCTCCTGTTTACTGCTCCTCTCCAGCGTCATCCTGCTTTCTGTCTCCAGTCCCCCTCCTCCTCCTCCTCCTCCTCCTCCTCCTCCTCCTCCTCCTCCTCCTCTCAGCTCAGCGAGACAACCGCCTGAGGTTTCTCCGTCTCAGCGTAAAGTGACACGCTGCCGTCTTCCTCTCATATCTCCCTCCTCGCCTCTCGTCCTGTCTTGTTTGGTTTTATTGTTCCTGTCATAACCGTCAACGCTCTGCTCCCCTCTCTGCCTCCCACCATCCGACGCCTCCTCCTCGTACTTTCTTTCGCTCACTCCGTGCTCTCTGTCACCTCCTGTGAGCTGAGGGAGGGAGCGCCGCGAGGCCCCCGCGGAGCCGAGGCTGAGGAAAAGCAGCAGATTTGCTGAACGTGTGGAGAGAAAGGTTGAAGGAGTTCACGCTGGGAGGAGATGAAGAAGGAGAAGGAGCCAGTGAAAGAGAAGGAGACAAAGTGGGGGAGTGAGGTGGGTAGCATCTGCTTTGTGCAGCACTGCTCCCATTACCCAGAGTGCTTAGGGGCTGAATGTGGCTGAGGACTCTTCTTCTCTGGTTGTTCAGCGGTGAAGCTTCCAGCGGCGGATGCTTCCCTCTTTCATCCTGACTCCCTCCCCTGCAGTTCTGCTGGCTCACACCAAAATGGGTCAGAACCTCCATCTTGGAGTCCTTGCTCCTGTCTGGTCTTCTTTCTTCCTCTCTTTTTCCTCCTCCCCCTCCTTTACTAACGTGCTTCGGCCCCCCGCTCTCTGTCATCCCAACGAGCTCCACATCGCATCACACTGCATATTTGGCATCAGCTGCTACACACACATTTGATCTCCTCTGTTTGTATTAGTGCAGAGTTTGATCTCGTATAATATCACACAGTGGCGTGACGTGGCTGTGAACGTGGTAATCCCGTCAGCACTCTGTGGATGATTGTAATATTGTTAAACTGTGACCGGGTTTGTCTTCGGGAAGATAAAAGCATTGTACTGTTTGCAAACCGGGGTGAGAAACTTCAGCACAAACACCGCTGTGCACTTTCACTTGTCTGGTCCGTTCAGCTTTCAGAAACTGAGCACGAGTCCTTATTCACGGTGCTGATTTTTTATCTTTCTAAAGCTTTTTAACATTTTGATCTTTTTCTCGGTTCCAGACTCTGAAAATGCACAAAAATATTATTTTTCCTCAGATTTGTATCTGTGCAAATGATTTATCTTTGGGAGCCAGACGGGCAAAACAAGTAATTAAGGGCTCTTCCCTTGAACTTTAAATGGAAAACAGTAATTGTCCAATTGTAATATTTCTCTGATTATAGAGTCGATATAAAAGGCGACACCCTGCTCACGTGGGGCTCCAGCTGTGAAATGGAAACAGACAGATCCAGGTGAGGGTGGAGGGGAGCGGGGAGGGGGTGGGTGGGCTGCTGAGCAGGGATCTACCAGTAAGCAGAAGGATTTGGACTTTGCTCCTGCAGAGATGCCTGCAGGCCTGGATGTATCCGACCTGGCCTCAGGCTGCTTGAATCATGCGCTGCTGTCAGGTTAAACCCCTCATACGCACCCGGTCCCGTCTTTGTGTTGTTTTCTCTTTCTGATTCAGCTGCCACGTGTCTCTGAAACGGAGCCGCTCAGACAGCGGCGCCCTACAAAGGAAGGTCCTCTCCATAAGTTTATTCTCAGGAGTGAAGCAGAGGAAACACCAGGGTCACCTTCTCTGCACCGGTTTCCTTTTAAAACTTCAGCTTGAATGGTGCTTATGTCTGCCAGCCCCCCCCCCTCTCTCTCAGGTGAATTCTGTTGCTTTAGAGCAACAACGTTCACATAAACAGGTTTAATCCGTCAGTTCGTTAAAAAATCAAACAGCGATCATTCATAAAGACACATAAAGGCATTTAAACCTGAATAAATGGGACACATTTAACAGCAGTGTGCATCCGGTGCATTACCGTGATGAGAGTATTCATCAAGGTCCAATAGAGGAACAGCCTCCATATGGCATATTAAACTAAAATATGTGCAGCAAACATCCTAATGTTTCTGCTCCCCGAGGCTTTCTCCAGTGGGGCCTTGCTTCGGGAACACGTTTTCAAAGGAAATGTGAAACGCACCATTAGCTTCCAGAAACAAAAAAAAGCGTTTGCCTTTCCCACCTGGCCGTCCAAACTCGACGGCCTCCTCCAGAACTACACCCGTCCTCGCGTGTCAGCATGTCGGTGCTGCTTACACAGAAACATCTTACTGCTATCATCAGAGCTGCTGTGTGCAGCGCGACGACGGAACTAACTATTTATTTGAGCGTCATGCAGACTCCGACATCTGCTGATGTGTGGTGCCGCCTGCTTTATTAATGCACCAACACACCTCGGCGGGGTTCATCCTGTGTATTTACTGTCTGTCTGTTAACGGCGGCGTGACCTCCAGGCTGCACAGTAACTTTATTCAAGCTTCTTTGTCTCAAGAGGGTGATGTTTGGTGCTGGGGGATTATTGAATGCAAAGGTCAGATGTTGCATTGATTTACACATTTCATAGGAATCACAAACCGTGGCTCACAGGGAGGCCGAGGGCGCGGCGGGGTTTTTCCGGTTAGTTAATGTCGTGTCTCTCAGTGCACGTGACGATTACCCAGTGCCATGTGTGTCAGCTGTAAAAAGAGAGTATGCAGGAAGACACCTGTTTAATATGCTGAGCGATGAACTGTGTAACGGATCTAATTCAGCTCTCATCTTCTCCAAATGTGCAAAACATTTCTGTGCTTTTCTAATAATGCACTCGTTCAGCATCTGCTGTCTCAGAGGACATTAATGAAGCTCCAGAGCAAACTAACGCATGGACGGCGAGTTCATGGACTAATAATAGAGTTTACGAGGCCTCAGCCTTTACTAACGCAGCAGGCAGTTTCTGTCACACCAGATTCGATTTGCTGATTTTGCCTTCTATTCTGTGCACGTTGAGGTTGTGTGCATGTCGGAGTGATGCTAACGCAGCATTAGGGAGAGTAAACGTATTCATTGCTTTGGTAAACAGAACCGTTATTTGGATTTTAAAGGCGGTTTCTCTCAGTGTGGTCCCAGACTTTTCCCCGGCCAGCCGAGTGTGCCGAGCTTGGAGCCGCAATCAGATTAAGGCTGAGCATCTCCTTCTGATCGCTGCTCCCTGCTCTGCACCGCCAACTCAGTCTGATCCGGCCTCAGCCTCAGGCCGCCTCTCTGATCAGCCTTACACACATTTGAAAGCATGGAGTCTCACTCACACACGGACGCATATGGACACGGACACTCTGCGATACATTCATGCATACTCCCAAAGTGGCATATGCCGAGGGAGATGGAGAGTTTCACTGCGTGTGCGGGAGAGAGAGCGCGTTAGAGATGGAGAGTAGGCTGGTCAGAGAGACAATTTCTTATTTGGAGTCCTTTTGAATCATTCATGAAGAAGAGATGGCTGAAATCAACACAGAATCAATCTGACACACACACACACACACACGGAGAGAGAGCCGTGCATGCATGGCTGCACTCAACACACACCTAAGGCATGCACCACTTATCCTGACTCACACATAGACACAAACACAAGCGTGCGCACACAGAGGCCACTCGGATGAACCAACACAGACAACACACCACTTACTGGCTGTGCCTCACACACACGCACCAGGCAGCGCGCCGGCTACACCTTCGGTGGGGCGATGCTGCGGCTGACGGTGTTGAAGCAGCATCATCTTCTACGAACGATGTTTATGTGGAATAGCAGCATTTAATAGCAGAAGTATTTGTGTTTGGCTTTCAGACTGCTCAAGGTTTTCTCCGTCACCAGCAGCACAGAAAACTGAACACATCTGATGAATGATGCACTGGGTTTGATCTCGCTGGTCACGATGCCAGCCCCTTAGTTCTGGACCAGCTCCAGCAGTTTTCCTGGCCAAGAACCGGGTCTTTGGCTGTGGGAGAAAGAGGCCAGTTAGGATGGGTAACAGACAGAACGGTTGGCAGTGTGTGTGTGTGTGTGTGTGTGTTTTTACACAGGTGACACAAGGCCATGACAACAGATAATGCAGTGTGGATGCATTCTCATTCGGGATGCTGCACACGAGCGAGACTCGGCCTCATTGTCGCTGCAGCTGTATTCAGAAAGCTGGAATCCTTCGTGGTTTTAATGAACATGTTTTTATTTCCTTCTGCGTAGTGAAACACTGAAAGCGGAGCCTTTCATGTGGTCATGGACACTGTGCACCTGTCCTCCTCCACCTGCTCCGTGACATCGCCCAGCGCTAACTTGATTACGCCGCTGAATATTCATGCTTTACATGGCCAATTGATATTTTCACTGCGGCCTAATAAGGCTGAGGAGAAACGTTAAGCGCTGGAGGCTGCAGCGATCTTTGCTGTTGTTACACATGTGCACATTTGGTTTTGTATTGTTACCTCGCCAACCAACTGTTCTGTCAGTTTCTATCACAACAGCCTGAATGGGACATGAACACAGTGGACGCAGGCGTCTGTGCGAGGCACTCGTCTCTGGGTTGTGTGCTTTTGCTGCCTCAGAGCCAAGGCACAAATAATGAGCTGGCGAGGTGCGGTGAAGATGTGAGGGGTGTTAATGAGCTGCAGCGGTGCAGTGAGACAGGCCGCTGTGACAGGTTGATAATAGTAATGAGTCACAGTTGTAGCCCTCTGTAATATTAAGGTCTTTAAAAGGATTTATTTACCCTTCATTTACTGAGAGATAGATTTGCTACTTTCTGCCACAGTCCCCTGCAGCTACAAGTTGTTAGGCGCTGCATGTGTCAAGTGCTGTATTTTGAGGCAGTGTCACATTAGAATAGCAAAGTACTGCATGTATGAGTAATGCTTTCATTTCCATTACACAGTGGTTTGATATCAACTCTGGACAAAAGTACTGAGGTGTGTGGAAAAGCAGTGAAATCACCAACATTGCATGTCCACAGAGCTTTTAAGGCCCTTGCAGTATTCTGGCATCTTGCTCGTTTCCAGAAACAGCAGCTGCTTTGATAACAAATGACTTTCAGATAGACAGAAGGAGCAAGTAGCAGGGGAAGCAATAAATGGATCTCTCTCACAAATAAGAGCATGATCAAATTATCCATTAGTGATACAAAGCTTTTTTTATTGGACTAAACTCTCTATCTAGGTCTTCCAGTAATTTCTATATCTAGATATATTTTTATAAGAAGAAGAATATCGTACTTTTACTCTGATACTCACTTGGATCACAACATTTGTTTTACCTCTATATATATCTGTTTATTTCCAAATCATTTCGTGAGAGACGGTTCTTGGAAAGAACCACATAGTTTGGTGCCAAGACTAAAATGAACAATAAATTGCATCTACCAGCTGAAATGTATTCAGAACCTGATGTAGCTTCTTCATCGAGCTCTATTGTTTGAGACGCATCAGTGAATCACAGTCAGACTAAGAGAAAAAAAGAAGCATTTATACAAAGATGTAGCTAAATACAATTAGCACATAAGCACCTGCGTGTACTAACATAAAGCTAAATGATATTCTTGGGTGGTGCTGTTGGTTTCTTCCACTTCCTGTTTGAAAAGTATAAGAAGCCATTTTACTCTGTTGCTCCCCTTTTCTCAGTGGTGGACCTGGCGGACGGAAGCTGAACAGGTACAGTTGTGAATGTTTAGAGACATGTTACTGAACCTCAGCCAAGGTTTCAAATGTGACGGTCAGATGAAGCTTTGAAGCCTCGCAACCGCAAAATGGCTCATGATTCCTTCATAAGCACACAAACCCTCTGTTGGTCAGATTGTAGCTAACGAAGTTACTAGCATGAAGCTAACCTAAGTTACTAGCAGGTAAGCTAACCTAAGTTACTAGCATGAAGCTAACCAAGTTACTAGCAGGTAAGCTAACTAGCGCACTAATTGAAATCAATGCACATTTATTTCTCATACATTTCTTCATATACTTTATAAAGACTTAAACGTGACCATGTAGTTGGTGCTTTGAGAGGAAAGTCTTTTTATCACTAAAGTCAGAGGTCAAGCTGAAAACATTTTTATCTTCTAATGACTTGGTAGTTTTATCTCCTCATTGTGTTTTTTTGTGTCTAGTGTCATTGTAGTTGTTTTAATGAGGCGCCATCTGCTGCTGTTGGTCGATTCTGGGTAGCTGGCAGACATTGTAGGTTGTTAAGGAGCTCTTTATGAGCTGAAACAAGCCACATAATTTATATTGACTTTAATTTTTTAGTTGCTTTTCTTTTAAAGTCCTTTACGTGTGTGTGTGAGTTGGTTCAGCCAGCCTGTCTGCTGGTCCCAGTGCTAATACATCAGTGTCTCATCACTTCATTTACCTGCCCTTCAAACACTGTCATGAGCAATAGAAGCTGTGCTCTTTGTTTGCCATTAGTCTGTTTACTGAAGCAACCTTCAAAAGTAAAACCACGTAGTGGAGCATTAGCCTCCTCCTGAGACCATACCTCCCCCTGCCTCTCCTCCTTTACTTAGCACTAACGTCTGCTTGAACTTTTTGGAGCCCCTTAATGACGACACACAGTGGAAAAGGATCCATAATGAAACAATATCAATACACTTTTGTTTGTGTAGAGCCGTGACTGCTGCTGGTGTCGTGTGTATCGGCTCTGCTGCGCTCACTGATGATTAGTGTGTAGACGGCTGTTGTCCCAGTGTGTGTGTTGTGATGTTAATCATTTTAGGTATTAGGAGTTTATCTATAGACACATCTGAGAACCTGACACTTGTCCAAATCCGTTCTCAATTCAACTCGTACAGAAATAAAACGTCACAGGATCTAAATTGTTGATTTTCACATGGGAAAGAATAAAGGTATGGTCTTGTTTTCTCATATCTGCTAATGTGAAAGCAGCGACTGAAGAGGCAAACCTGCGGCCATCTTCGGTTGCTAAGGTAACACGGAAGAGTACAGAAGAAGATACTGTACATGTAGTAGTAGTAGACTGTCAGACACATGGTTAATGTCGAGTGTACAGAGACGCGGCTAACGGTAACCCGCCTCAGCACAGTGTGTATATACACAATGCAACCATAGCTGTGGTGTGCATGTGTCTTCGGTTTGCGGTGAAGTAGTTTAGATGGCTTAATGCACAGCAGATTTGATAAGGAGACGCCGGGTGCCGACAGTGTATGATGTGAACCCGAAAGCTTTTAGCACAGTGTAATGGTTGATGCAGGGTCTGTGCTGCTGTAACTGTAGCTGCCTTTGTCTCAATTATAAGATTACAAAATCCCATGGAGGACGGTCATTAGCAAATTAACTGCTGCTTGTTTACCTTGGTAATTGATTGAGCTCAAAGTGAAGCATGAAACCTCCCATCACGGGTCAGTGCGGAGTGCTGTTGGAGCCGTGCCAAATAAGGTCAGCTTCCTGCAGCCAGCACAGTCGGCTGGAGTCTCCAGACACCGAAACACGATGCTCGAACGCGGACGGAAACCAGAATGGCTTTACATCACCGTTCGGACTTTTCTCCACTCATGAAGCCATTACATTCAACCCGCACAGACGTGTGGAGCGTGATGAGCGTGATGGTCAACAACGGTCCCATTTCATTCTGACGCTTCCTCCACACTGAAGTACAGGAAGAAGAAGGGGGTGACAAATGAAGCGGAAAGAAAAGCCGGTGATGGATAGAGGGGCTCTGCGTTCAAAGCTGATTTCTGTTTTTAATTGCTGTCTCAGAGTATTCTTCATGACTCACACACTCCTTCTCGTTCTACTTAGAAGTCATCTGTTACATGCAGAGAAATGTGGATGGAGCTAAATGCGTCTTTGTTATTTCTCTGTGATGACATCCATTTGTCAGCTGCCTCTGCGTCTCCAAAATGAATCCATTTGCCTCTGAGTCGCTCCGTTTCCCCGTTTGTTCGTTGCAGAGAGATGCAGTTTGGCAACAAATGCTGGAGGATAAAATCAGAATTGGTGTCGTGACGACTCCGTGGGTTCAACTATAGCCTTACAAAATCAAATATGACTCATGGCTTCCCTTCTCTGCCTCCCCCCTGTTCCTGTCACAAACTGTAAAATGTTGTCAAAGAATGTTTAGGAGATACTGTAAAGATGCGCAAAGACGGTGCTCATAGTTTCAATACTTGGAATTTATTTAAGTTGCTTCGTTTGGATCTCACTTTTCTTTACAAATGTAGTTTCAGAATTAATATTCAACCCAATCATCTCGAGTCTTTTCTGATTTGACACCAGCTTGTTAGCAGGTCTGAGTCGTGTTTCTCTGCACCTGGAGTGATCCAGTAACATCCTGTGACACATTATTAACCCTTTTTTTCTTCTGCTGCTTCTTCAGGTGGCAGCAAGGGGTGACCTGATGCCCAGATGACACAAAGGTAAGCAACAACCTCCATCTGTTCCTAAACCGACCTAAAATGTGGAAGAGACTGGAACAGCTTTGTGGCCGGCACAGATGCAGGCATGTGGGATCTGGGTCTTTTACTTGTGTGGCTCTGTATCACACACTGAACTCGATTTGAACTGTGAGAAACGTCTGAAACATGTGCTGGCTTTGGGCACAACGGATGTAGATCTGGGTCAATGGGGAAAAGTGTTTTAGACAGATGGACGTGGACTAAACGAATGGGATGAAGAGACTTCAGGCTGGATTAGATCACGTGGTTTGATGTTGGATGATCAAACGCTAGTTTAGTGCGTATGATGACTGTTAACGAGGAGATGGATGATTCAGTCACACAGGTGAGGGCGGCAGCCTCGGCGGTGTCAGATTAGCATTTTAGAAACAAAAAGAGTCCAAACAAAGTGATGTAGAGTTAAACCCTGAAAGACGCAGCACACAGATCCTCTTATCTGGTTTCCTGCCCACTGCCAGACCAATATGTTTATGAATAATGGGCGTCCACTCGCTATCAGATGAGAGTGGACATTATCTGGACGTGGGATCATCCTCTATCTGATCACCAGGGATCTACCACATTATGTGGGATTCAAAGAAACGGATAAAGAGGAGGCTGAACGTCCTCCATAAACAACTGGTGCCACTGGAATAATCTCTTTTTCATAAACACACAAACATGGTTCACTTTTTCTTTGTTTCGTTGCAGCACGGATTAGCAGGGCTAAATAAATACAAAGGTTGGGAAATGGTTTGGGAAAACTGCAGGATTTGAAAGTCTGCGTCGGAACATGTCTTTTCATTTAAACAGTTATTGAGTATATGAAGCTTTGTGGCACACTGAAAACCTCTCTCTCTCTTTTAGCTGTTCACGTTCACTTTACTACGGTGAAGTCAGTAAACATCTGTAGTTTTTCCTTTTTTTACCTACACATCTGTGTAAACCTGGACGTGTGTGTGTATGTGTGTGTGTGTGTGGGGGGGCTCATTAGACTGTGGTCAGGCATGAGAAACGGACTCAAATATCTTTATCAGCTTTTATTTCAAATTAAAAGCACTTTGAAGATTCTTATTACCACAGCACTCAATTACAAAAGTAATAATCCATCTTTAATTATGGCTTAAAGATAACAAAGCTTTATTTAACCCCAGGAGGAAAATTAATCAATTGAATGGGCAATGAATTAAAAGCTTTAACATGTTTCTTTCCTCCCTGCTGGAGGGCTACTCACACTTTATTACGCAGTATGAGTAGTGTACATTGTACTATTTAATACCCCGAACTAAAGCGAGCCATTAGACTGCTGCACTCAAATGATCCTTCTTTACTGAAGAGTTACAAACTTCTGCCTCACCGTGGGTCACAGACCAGTCACTAGGCTCAGCACTTCCTGTTTATTACAGATATGTTTGGGTGCTGACTCTGTTTAATGTCAGCAGGTCAAATCACTGTTCTCTACTCTCAGCGGTCAAACGTCGTCATGCTTCCACTCACACGGGTTCCAAACAGGGAGCACAGCCTCCTGTGATGGAACATAGTGGTCGATCATCAGCTGGCAGTTTTCACCATTAGTTACTTCATTCTGCAGCCAGCGAGCTTCTCGGTGTTTGGTCATTTATCACCTTGTTCAAGTTGTTTGCTTTTCTCTGCAGACGGCCGTGAACCTGAGCCAGCTGTAAGGAAGAAGGGATGTAAAACAGAGCAGCTTTGCTATTTAAAGAAAATACAGCAGGATGAAGTGATGGATCGTGTCTTTATTAGCACATCTCAAGTTCTCCAGCTCACCTTCTCCTCTGCGCTCCTCAGCTATAAAACCTGTTTATATGACCAGCAGTTAGAGAAGGTTGTAGTGCCCTCCACATTTAATTCCGGGGTTTCTTTGCCTCCCTTTTAGCACTTGACTTTGTGAAGTTGTAAGTTGTGTGTGTGTGTGTGTGTGTGCGCGCATGCATAACACACTTAATACTGTAAGCAGAGTGCATGTGTAGGCGTGCGTATATTCATATGAGCTTAACACTCAGAAGTGTTTTCATGTCTACCCTGGTGCTCTACTGTTTACCTGCTGGCGGTCTGTATTTGATGTAACCGAGTAGCTCGCACAGTGAGCCTGCAGGAATGTTGCACGTGATGCTGATGGAAATATGACTGAGCTGTCAATATCACAAAATGCTCTGCAGATTTTATACTTTTCAAACTGCACGTGTGGGAATATTATTTTTGGAGGAAGGTATTCTGGTTGTAAGCCGCCTAAAGGTGCAGTCACTCTTTATTCACTATCTTTACTGTCGCTAATTATCTGAGCATTTCGTGGCTTCTACCTGAATAATATGGAATCATGTTACATTCACAAAATCAAAAGATATGTTGAGGATTGTTTCTATTCAAATCAATTCAGCTTTATTTATATCGTGCCATCTAAAGGCACTTTACAGCAGCGAGAGAATCAACATCTCATTCTGTGCAAAACACATGCAGAAAAGGGTTTGAGTCCTTGTACATCTTTATTAGAGACGCAGCACAGAAGAAAGACAATTCATTTGTTAGGTTTCTTAGTAGCACCAGAGGGATGGAGGGAAAGAGAAAACAGGTGCTCCTTTCCATCAATATGTTAATGCCATGTTTGGCTCTGTTGGTGCCATGGAGGCGTCGGTTTATACATTCAGCCCTGTAATTGGCTTTCCAAATAATTTTAACATTGGAATGAGTCGAACCAGTATCCAAAAAAGATTATTAATCAGGTAATCAACAAACCTTTTGCATCATACAGTTCATCGCTGACGTCATACCCAGCATACTCCTAAAGCTTTTACCTCCCAGCTTTACCAGGAGTGAGCAGAGCAGAGATGCCTGATGTTGCTAGTCCCACATCTGAAGGAGACCACTCATTGATCCAGTTTATGGCAGGTGGCAGGACCTCAATTAACCTTTAGTGGTCTGTTCAACGTCATCCAGGAACCAGTACAGTTGTCCGGCATCATTTGTGACTCCACCAGTGTCATCCTCAGCCACTAGTTAGCACCCCTCTCAATGGATTATGACCCCGGCCTTGTGCGAACAGCTAAAGGCTAGGTGCTGTCCGTTATGTCTGTGAAGCCTCTAAATCAACCTGAAATTGATGTGGTGTCAGTGACCGTCTTCACTCCTCCTTCAAACCACCTCTTCTGTCTTCTGTCCATGAGTCTTGACCTGAGGCCTTGGCCCTTAGCTCAGCACGCATTAAATCTTCCTGGCTTTTATATCAGAGAATTATTTTGCTCAGAAAACCAACGTAGATGTTGTTACTTTGTTGTTCAGTTGAAATGTGTGTCCACGCTTTTAGCACTGGTTTGGTCTCCACCATCTCCTGAAGGAAGATGTATTTCAGCACAGCGGGTTTATCCAACTAACCTTCTGTAAACCCAACGTGGCCAGCTAAAAACAGACGTGTAAACATTGTCAACACTCCGACTGTTGTTGTTCGTCTTCATCCCGGTCTTTGTTCTCCCTAGTTACAGCGACAGTCCCTCAGCCTGCGTAGCCAGCTGATGACAGGCTCTTCACTTGGACTCTGACACCAATTATCCTGTCAGGCCTTCCAAACTGGTTGCCGTGCCACGCCACCTCTGGTTTCTCATTTCCTGCCGCTCTTTGTCTCCCTCCACTTGTCCTTGTCATTCTGTCTCTGTAACTGTCAATCACTTTTTCTGCCTGAATATTAACAGCAGCCCGTAAAGGAAGTGCTTCAGTGTTTAAATGCAAACTGATCTGTTTGCATGTTGCATGTTCAGCTGAGGAGATGAAATATAAAAGTGGAGTTTTTTGTTGATATATTGTTTGACAAACATTTCAGAGTTTGTGTCCTTTGTGTTTAGGATTCCAACAGCTTAATTTCTCACCTTCATAACAGGATCTCATTAGGACCATTTCCGAGGAGAATAGTATTCTTGGGTCATGTCATAATGTACAAGTGTGTTTCTATGACGGAGTGGAGAAATAATTACTGCTCAAAGGGAAGTGGAAACGCTCGGCAGAGGCAGTGACATGAGCTGCAAGTGACTCACACTCACTAATTAAACCTGACTTGAGCCTTTTCTTGAATTCCATTAGGTGGATAGAAACAGTACATTTAGTCTTTAAATGTGCGTCTGGAGCGGTCCTGGGATAATTTATTTAAACGTGAGACCACACAATTACTCTGTCGTCTGTTCTGTGAGGTTTGCTTCTTCTTCTTTGCTCCTGGAGCCACGAGCAGTCGCTGGTAAAGCGGGTCATCCTTCACATGATCACACGGAGATGCTACCTAGACGGTGGCATGCGAGTAGGTGGGAGAGGAAGCTGTAAATAGTCTTCCTCTTTTAGTATTAAACCAAACCCACATTGATTTGATGCTAAATCTGACCCAGGTGACGCCAACGTGCTTTGTTTGCATAGTCGTCCTCCAGCATTTTACTCCTAAGGATGAAACTCGGCTGCCATTTTGGCGCCATTGCCGTGGATGGCTGCTGCCATGTTTGTGCCTGATGCCACGGGAGGTGCAAAGTCATGTCACCTGTTTGTGGTTTCTCCCACTTTAACCAAGCATAAAGAGACATGGAAATGCTTAAATATAACCCGTCGGGTTAGACTGGAAGCAGCAGTGCACCCGAGAACCTGGGAGGAAAACTGCTCCATGGTGGTGATTATACATTGGTATGAATCATCCTGTGTCCTTGTGACAGCGCTGCACCAGTGACCGACTCTTATAGCTCCACATCCTGTTCTCACTGGGGACAGTCGTTCAGTTCTCATGTAGCAGTTTCTAGCTCCTGAGTCTTTACAAGTCGTGGAGGTGAAAGTTTCCCATTTTTACAAGTTGTGTTTATTTGATTTGTTTGAAATGTGATTCAAGGCCAGTTCTGTCCAGTAAGTGTGCTGGTACAGCTGAGAGTAGAATCAGAACCTCACCGTCCCTGTTGAGCACGCGTCTCCTCCGCGACGTCCCTGCACAGCCTGCGTTGTCTCACTTGCACTCTGCATGTGATTAAATTAAATGTGCTCAGTCTGCCTCAAAGTTATTTCTGCAATTCATAAAAATTCACATTAAAATGGCAGTTACATTAAATCTGTTGGTGATTATAGTGATTGTAACCATCCGCCTGTGTTATTAGAGGTGAGCTTTGTGCCTTCAGTGAGCTCCCATTATCCGTTTCATCTTCCTCTGTGCCCACCCATTGCTTTTAAGACACACACACACACACACACACACTCCTGTTACCTGGAGCTCGGTGTCCTGTGGTTGCATCCACCCTTGTTAAGGTAATATCAGGTATGCGGCGGATCCCCGCTTCAGCCCTAATTGCATTCCTCTGGGCTGCCTTCACCTTCCCCGGAGAGTCAACGATCTTCTTTATGCCTTTGATCTTAACAAACCTTATTAACTACCATGGCAACTGCAAGGGCTTCTGGGATAGCAGCGCTGCTGGTCCGTTTGTTATTGGACAAAAACAGGGCTGGCCCGGCATTCACCGCTGCTGTGGGGGGGCTCGGATTAGGAGGGATTGTAAATCACAATGGCTTCTGTGCTGTTTCAAAATCTGATCTGTGAGGCTAATTGTAATGAGTCCCACCATCTTCTCTCCACAAAACAACCCTGATTTCCACTTTGCTGATGATTTGGCAGCAGCTGGTGGAATATGAATATGCAGTGATCCAGTGTAGCTGATAGCTTTGTGTTTCGCATGTTTACAGTAAACCCCCCCATCGCCGGGCGCTGTTCTTCTTCAGGTTTATTAAGCCAGATGTGCCGTTGCTTTTGAGGCTGCAGTTCTGTGTGGTGCTGGATTACTAAGTGTGTTTCTCATAGTGGCAACAAATGCTATGCTATTAAAAATGAGAAACCAAAGAAAACGGGGCGAACGCCACTCTGAGCTCTGAAGGCACCGGCCACAAAAATAGTTGTCATTTTAGTGGACTTTTCTTTTCCTATTCTTCTGTCTGACGTATACGTTAACGAAGCAGGATGCTGCGTGTTGCGTGCAACTCTTTAAAGGGAATCCAGACAGAATCCCTGAGTCTGTTCTCGTCCTCCGTCGCTGCAGTGTGGGGAAACACGAGGCGACTGTAAAACAGAAGCCGACACTAATGCACCATTGTGCCCTGATGGGGGACGGTGCTGAGCCTTTTTAAAATCCAGCTGCACATCAGCTATTAATGCATTTTACATGTAACGGTTGAGTCGGACTGACCTTATGAATCACTGATGGAGCACTCTTAGTCAAATGGTTTTTATTTATGCAGTTTCTGCTTTTATTTATTCATGATAATAGTTTGTTCAACTTCAGACATAGAACCATAAATGTCAGTAATCCATTTCTTTCCCATACTCTTTCTAAACTACTTAACATTTTTAAATGTCACATTTAATTACACGATTAGTCCTGTTGTTCTTATTGTTGGATATTTTATTACTTTTTGAACTCTCGTCTTTCCGTAGACATCAGCAGCTGGTGCATCGTGTTTACTGCCCCTGGTCTCGGCTGTAGCAGCTCTTTTTAACTAACAAGCTCTGGGATGAAAGTTTCCCGTCTGTGCTACTGGCTCAAAGATTCCTGTGAATCCCCGTGTTCCTTGTACGGTGCTCCAGGTTTGTCAGCCTGATGCCTTGTTCTTGGGTGAATGCTATGCAGGAGAAAAAAGGCGTGAGCAGCCATATTGTCATTGGCCATGTGCTAATAGTCCATCATTGGGTGACTCTGTGTTTTCTGCAGCATAACTGATTAAACTGATTGTTTTACCTGAAATTCTGAAATACTTTTCCTGCTGATGAACCACACGAGCGCGGGAGAGGACAGAAAGCCTGCAAATAGATCCTGATTGGCACAAATGAGTGGATATTTTACAGATTATGAACACAAAATGTGTGATTGGTGCTGGCTGTGCAGCGACTGAGGTGAAGGCTGTGCGCCACACTCAGCCTGTCACTGAGTCAGTGAGTGAATCAGACATTCAGCGCAGGGTGAGATTGGAGCTGGTTGGTAATTGTGGTCTCTGCCTGCTGATAGCTGCTGCTCTCATCATTTCTATCTCTCAGCCCATTTACACAGCCATGTTTCATGCTGAACTCTGATAGGCTGTTATACTCCCTGACACCGCTGTGCCGCACACGTGCGCGCACACAAACACAAGAAAAACTGCATCTATCGACGTCTTTCTGTCACTTTCTTGGTTTTGTCTGTTTACACACAGTCACTTTATAAATGTAATGATTTCCTCTTTTCACTCACACATATATTGACAGTGTTGTTGCACAGCTCGCTTTTTAAAACATATTTCTGTCTTATTTTTTCACATTTACTGCCGAGCGTTGGCAGATGGACACCTTCTAGGTATGTGTTGCCAGAAGTGGCATGTTTAAAAACTGAGCAAATGAGAAAAGCATTTTAAAGATGGTGTTGGCAGACTGAGCTGAGCCCGTAACATCTTACTTACTCCACCGTTGGCTGCTTTTCCCTTTTTGGATGACATATTTTCATACCACAGCTGCTTATCATAGTTCAGAACTTCACTTTACTGCTTCTGTAATTTAATAACTACTTCTGGTGGAGAATATATCTGCTGAGAGGCGGTAAAAGGTCCGTTTTGTCCTGTCGGACGGTGATTTGCTAACACGAACAGTCAGAGTGGTCGCTCTCATTGACAGGTTCACTCCCAACCTAAGATGCTTAATCGGCTGAAAAGCTGCTGACAGAAATCAGGCTACTGCCAACAGCGGACAACCCCCGAGACATGGATCGTCTGACAGAAGGTCATCGGATAGGGTTAAGTTCAAGATTTGTGCCAATTTAGCTCGAATGCTAACCTTTAGTCATTGCTTGTGGATATGCTATAAGCCCAAAACGGCTCAGTGAGGACATCACATACTCTACAGTATGTACTTTACAAACAGGACTGATTAGAGCAGCACGAGACAATCAACGGGTTGGTAGGACCAGCGACTGCAAACGGAAATTGCACAGCTTTGAGGCCACGGACACATGTAGAAAGGTAGAGAGAGGAGATAAAGCACAACTAGGGGAGAGAGAGGATGCAAAGCTGTGATGTCATGATAGTGGTCAGAGAGGGTGAATCAGAAAGGTCCCCCAGCAGACTCAATCTTTAGCAGCATAACTATAAGATCAGAGTCAAATTCAGAGTCACCTGGTCTGTGTCTAACTTTAATTTATTTATTTAGTTTGTCTTTTTTAAAAGGTAGAGAGGGTGTCTGCCTCCCGAACTGTAACTGGGAGCTGGTTCCACAGGAGAGGAGCTTGATAGCTGAAGG
>JAUMTR010000005.1:856203-896816 GCA_032270685.1 Microctenopoma stevenorrisi | reverse complement strand
AGGATTTTAAACTCTATTCTAGATTTAACAGGGAGCCAATGGAGAGAAGCTAATGTAGGAGTAATGTGATCTCTCTCTTTCCTAACTGGAGACTTTCTAATGAACTATTGGTGCATCCTAATGACAGAGAATTGCAGTAGTCAAGCGTAGAAGTGACGTTCTCATGTTTCTGCATCACTTTGAGACACGATGCTCCAAATTTTATAAATATTCCTGAGGTGGAAGGAAGCTGTTGGAGATTAATTTTATGTAACAGGTGAGTGAGATATCGTTATTAAACACTTTATTAGTCATTAATTAGACTGTTTTCTGCTGTTTTCACGTTTCCCTGTGACACACCAGCAGCAGGTACATGTCACCCCTATCAGTTACAGTAGGAAGGACTTAGCAACCCTTAAGCAGAGGCTCTGATGTTGGGGGGGGGGGTTAAAGGGTGCGGGGCATCAGAGCAGAGGAGCAGCAAATTGTTGTCATAAAGAGGAGCCAGAATTTCCTCTGTGGAGAGACGGAACCAGTTGAGCTTGACCAGAAATTAATTTCTGACACACTTTGTGTTTGCTTGATCGGGCTGGATACAAAGGAAACCTGACAATTGGACGTTGGGTCTAAAAGGGATCCCAGCACTCAAACAGGTTATAACTTCTGCCAAACAGCACAGAAAAGTGGTCTGGTCAAAACCAACGAATGTCTTTGAAGCGAATTTAACATCAGCTGAAACAGAGGGGCTCTGGACCGACCGCTGAAACAGCCCGTCCGCCTGGTAACTCGCCTGTGGCTGTGCCTGCCAACAGTTTGAAGAAAATGTCTCAATGTCCTGTAAATTAAATTCCATGGTTCACGTGATTGTTAATTGAGATGAGCCGAAACTCACACGGAAGAGACCAGGAAGCAGCAGCAGGGGGCGGAGAAACTCTAAGCAACGCCTGGATGGACACTATAAGGATGTGCAGAGCACACAGGAAACATCACTCCTTAAAAAACAGACACTGATCAGCTGCTGAATGAAGCTGCGTAGAAATATTGACTGTGTAAACGAGGCTGACCTCCAGTTATCAGAAATAATGGAGCTCGAGGATCTAGAGAGACTGTGAAAAGAGAACGAGCATGAACGCAGCCTTGGGGATGTGTGATGGTGGCACGCAGACTGAGAACCACGGCCAAGTACTGACCCAGATGCCAGCTAGCTGCCAGACGACGCTAGCTAGCTACAGCACATGTCAAACGTCTACTGGAGCCACTTCAGCTCGGCGCGTCCTCAGAGGGCCTCGGCCGCTTACAACTCGCTGTGTACACGCGCACAGCTTTCCTAAACTTAAGCTGAAAATACTGAAATGCTTTTTTGTGCCACTCTGGGACCTGGTTCAAGAAAATGTATTTCAGGTTATGTGACCTCCAGAGGACACCAACATCTATATTTCTGTTCTTGTCTTCAATAGGCCGATTGATCAATCGACTCACTGACCAATGTAACAGCAATGTTCAGCTGCTTAGGAGGCCACGCCTCCTGTAGCTGACCCTGACCTCTGACCTCCCGTGTAGGGTCAGGTACATGGATCAATAGATCGTCACAGTAGAAGGTAACGGGCTGTTGTGTAACGGGCCACACCAACGGTGACACACGCAGATCGAGTCTGTGGCTGAAAGCAACAACCTGTCAGCTTCACTGTTTGTCCAGCTGTTGCTTATCACGTCTGACACTGTTAATAGGCTTTAAACACCAGCTGACACATCTGGCACCAGCACACTGACATATGACGGCAACATTAAAGTACCGCTGGCTGACAGACACGCACCTCAGCCCAGTGCAGCTGGTGGACGTATCGGTCTAATTAGTTGCCAAATGTTTGATATGATCTGTTTCTGCTTTACGTCGCGCTGCTTTCAGCCTGGAAACATCAACGTACCTCTGCACTGCTGCATTTTCAGAACATCGGGAAGAAACATTTACCAGTTCACATGTGCACAAACACCATTACAGCTGATATTCAGCAGAACACCTGCAATCAAAACAAATGAGCCCGGGCACGGAGACCGAATCCCAGCGGATGGAAAATGTCTCCAAAAACTTCACTAATTAACTACTCAGTTGACACGCTTTGCATAAAAACTACCCAGTTTCCTCCCCCTTGTTTCCCCCACCGCTCATAGATGCAGTTTGTTCTTTCTTCTTTTATACAAGTGTGTGTGTGTGTGTGTGTGTGTGTGTACACACTACTGCAAGAAGGCCGTAACACGATTAGACTCGCCATTGTTCAGGGTTTTATCAGAGCCGTGTTGTTTGTGTCCCTGTTCAGTCCTTTCAGGGTTCACTGAAAAAGCAAACGGAGACAAAGTGAAATGTTATGGTAGAGATTCGTATTTTTAGCTCTTTAGAGTTCACGTCACTTAATGCGTATAAAGCTGTCTAGCAGAGAAACCACATCGATCCTGCCACATAATAAAATGAAGGGAAATGTTCAAAAGGTCCAACAGTAAATGTACGAAAACGTTACTCTCTTCACTTATTAGCCGTCTTTCTACGCAGTTGCATGAGTTACTACTCTGAAGTTGATAATCCATTCCACGTAATGAGTTTCCGTCCAGGACGCTGATTGAAAAAGATGAAGATGTTTCATGATAAATGGGAGCTGGCTGTGCTGATGAACGGGGCAGTGCCCGGCTGATGAGCTGCTCATTTCATATAATGACTTTTATTGACATGGGTGTCTCGGTGTGATGAGCGGCGCTAATGGACAAACAACTGTCCTCGTTCATATGCTACAACAGCAGACGACGGCCACCAGCATTCAGTCAAGACCTTGTCCCCCAGGAGCTCGTCTAGACTTTTCTTCTTCTGCTGCTGCTGACATTAAATCATGCTCATAAATTAATGGATGTTCTCAGAGAGCTGAATCCATCTAGAAACGCTCCGTCCAGGTGTTTTAATCTGATTTAAAACCCAGATCATCATTAAAAGTCGTTTAGAGACTCTAGAGATTCTACTGTGACAGAATGGGTCGCACACTAAAAGACTAAAGTTACCTTCCTGAGCGACGCCTGACTGTTTGTTCGCTCCACAGTTGTGATGCCACACCGTCCAAACGTGTGTGTTAGCGAGGAGCCACGTCGCAGTGTGGCGACGCCTCTCGCTCAAAGTCTTCCAGCCGCTGACATTTAGAGACGCGGAAGCAGCTCACAGCGGGTTGCTTCGCTGCTGCCTCGCTCTGAGCTAACTGGCTGCAAAAGTCCCGTTGTCACAGCGACAGCCCGTGACGTGTGAAGGGGAGCCTGCTGCAGGCAGGGTCGATGCCTCAAACTGACAGATGGATGCTGCACACGGCGTGCACGTAGAGCATCCTCCGTTTACTGTGCAGGAAAGTACAGATTTAAGTGCACGTCCAGAGAGCCGGCGGCGGGAAGAGCAGAGACGCGCTGCAGCTACTGTGGTAACTAACACGGAGACAATGAGAAGCAGATGTTGGTTCTGATGAACAGAGAACCCGGAGCTATTTATCTGCCAGAGGTCAAGCGTCACGGCAACGCCGCCACTTCGCTCCATCTGCAGCTGGTTTGCACTGGTCCTTCCTGGTCTCACTGTGTGATCCATGTTTGTTACTCAGTGGGAACTCGTGTCTCATTGCTCACTTTCACATTAGCCTTCAATGTGCTCTTCCTGCTGGATCTACAGTAGTCAGAGTGGGGAGTTTTCACTCTGCACTTCTGTATCCAAGACGACCTACAACCCAAAGTCCAGTGACGGAAGTCCGTGGGTCCCCTGTCCAGGTGCGAGGCTGCAGGCAGGTCACAGACGTGCTGCACTGCAGCAGCTACGGTGACGAAGCAGGTTCTTCAGAGAAGTGTGCACGGGTCTATCCAAGGTACCTGTTGGAACAACACACCCTCTGTCCTTAGCAGCTGTATTAAACCCGCTCCAGCAGAGATGTGTCCCGTACCTGCAGGGCAGAGTTTCACCCGGGGGACGTTCAGAGCTGTGATTAGAGGCACTTCGCTCGCAGCGATGGTACTCGACTCTGCCTCATCCCTTTATTCATCACCGTCAGGCCCACAATGGCAGCACTGACTGTCCTTTAGACATTACTGCTGCATTGAATACATATGCAGACCTCTAATACATTAATATAATATCCTGGGCCTCCGTCTAATGATATTGTACCTCTCTGAGTTTTGCTATGCATTATTCATATTTCATTTTGATTTGATGGCAGATAAGGACCTGGTAGCTTTTCCTGGGGCACTAAAATGTCAAAATCAATCATACTTATGAGTAAAACACTATGAATCAATTACAAGACGAAGTAAAAGAGCACGGATTCAACTGGATTATTCCTGCTTTAAAGATGGAAAATATCCACACTGATTTCTGAGAGAAGAGAAATGAGGAGAGTTTCACGCGGGGAGGCGAGGAAAGTCACACTCTCATTGAGGCAGCGCCACCTGAGACTGACACGGTGATATGCTGACGGTGCTGGACCCGTCTGTCAGGAGGAAGGTGGAGGAAGAGAAGGGAACCTTCTGCCTTGGGTTTATTTGAGGGTCCCAGCCAAAGAGAGCTGGAGCTCAGTGCAGCAGCTCCTCTGATGTTTTCAGTTTGGTGAAGCTGCACATGTGTTCTTTTCGTTTCCATCCCAACGTTGGACTCCATCGCCCGGATGGAGGAGCGTTTCTGAAGTGTGGGCTTGTTAGAGAGATGTTTGGTTTCCAGTCAGCTGTGAAGCAGCAACATGTTTTAATGAGCCCGAGTGCAGCTCAGGGAGTTTCCTGGTGGTAAAAGGTTAAGGACCCTTGGTCTGTGGAAGCGGATTCGCATTATTGGACTTTTAATGAGTCCCACACTGCGACTTACCCGTCAGCTCGCCGCTGTCCGTTAGAGGTGGACGGGGAACATCATGCCAACATGTCCACAGAGGTGCTTCATAATGTATCAGGGTAATTTCTGATGAGTCTCGGTGCTGATGGCTGCTGCTGCCCATTATTCAGCATGATCTGTCCACCATCACGTGTGTGCACCGGTTTCCTCCAGATAAAAACGTGCTGATCGCCATCAACATTCATCCAACTGACTGGTAATTTTAGTCTGATGGCTTCACAACTAAATCACGATATCAGATTTATACATGAAGTACATGAAGCCAGGATCAGTTATCAAAGTTTACCACGGGAAGACTACGTCTACATCCTCAGAGTCTTTGTTTCCAGGTCAGGCTCCTCGTCCACATGGTTCCGTCGTCCTGCTTGACCAGCAGCCGCCCAGGCGAGCACTGAGAAAAGAACAAACGGGTGTAGATCACTCGCAGCTAAACGGCACCGCGTTAGAAACTCTGGTGTGAAACATGCGAGAAGGGAGCGAAGCTGTGTGACCTGGAGCCGCAGGACGTCTGTCAGCAGAAAACATCTTCAACTGACCTGAACCATGAATCAAACTTCAGTCACGGCCTCGTCGTATGTCGATCAATAAAAAACAGAAACGCATAATATGAATGGAACTAGCAGATGATGCTGTACACGAGGAGCTCTGCTCACCTGCCAGAGAGATGATTGGCTGCAGAGAACAGACAGAGGGGCGGGACAAGTGCACAGTATTTCCGTTGTCATAGTAACTAATATGTTATGGTTCAGGTATGAAATATTTGAATCCCAGAAAATGTTTGCTTCATGTTACATTTATCTCATAATGAGGACACGCCACAGATAAAGTTCTCCTCCCTCCTCCCTCCTCCCTCCTCCCTCCTCGCACAGGGACGTCTTCAGTCGTAGCGTATGAACACATGTCTTCTGCCGGTCTCTGACACACTTCCCTTTACCTCCCTCATCACTGCAGGCTTTGTTTTTGTCCTTCAAAGGTCACGAACCCCAGAAGAGCGAGGAGAAGAAAAGACTCCTCCGTGGTTCAGATGCTTCGCGTGCGCGTGGACGTTGGCGTGCGTGGCTGCGAGTGTGTGCTCTTCTTCTTTCTCCCCCTCACGGATAATGACATCTTTGACTATGTTTGTCTCTCTGCTGTCAGTGTGAAAGAGTCTGCGCTCACGATCAAGCGTGACTGTGTGTAGACTGAGTGTGCGGGTTTTACTGGGCTAAAAATAAGCCCTTTGTCTCTGGGAAGAGCGGCAGAGCGAGAGGACAACTTCCACAGCGTGATCTAACTTCAGCAGCTCGGCGGGAAGTTCACCGACACGTGCGCCTGACCGGAGGAGCTGTCCTGTGTGCGTCACAGCTCAGGTCGAGGCCTGGACATTTCAATGAGCCTGCTGTGACCGGCAGCGAGAGTGTGACTGGAGTTAAAAGGAAATGTTGATCTGTCGTGACTCATGGCGCCGAAGCACAACTTCAGCAGCGACGTGTGTTTGAACAACAAAATCTGCAAAGAGCAAATCACGTTCCACGTTTTGCTGAGGACACGGACTCTGCTGTTTCCATGTCGGAGGCTGTTTCTGTTCCAAAGAAGTGGAGGAAGACGAGTCTAAAAATCCATTTCCAGCTCCAACCTTAGACTAATGCATCAAATAGTTTCTGTCCTCTTTTCTCCTTTAATTTCACATCGCTCACACAGATCGTCTCTGAGGATAAACACCGGTAAATATACGTAAAAATCACAGAACGAACCTCAAAGCTTCTGCAGAACAGTAATTAAACTGCTCTTAATGGGACAGTTAGCACGATGCTAATGTCCACGTGTAGGAACAGACCTCTGTCTCTGTGGTTACTGACCCTTGGTGCTGGTGAGCTGCTCGTGTTGCTGTGTTGGAACCTATGATCTGCGTTATGGACGCTCCCACACACACCAGCTGCTGCACATTAACTGATGTTCAGACGTCGCCTCGTCCTGGAACTGAGGCACCCCCACCCCCCCACCCCCGACCTCTATTCTCCAGCTGTCGCTCACATATAAAGCCAGCAATCAGCTGATCGACCCGTAGAGGTGAAATGGGTTTCACTCGTTGGCATTCCAGGACATTTCGAAGAGCCACCTGTCCGCCGGCGTGTCCTCTTCCTCCACTCATCTTCATATCTTCAGAGGCTCGATCGATGGCTCTGTACAACAGGACAGATGAGTGTAAATATTCACAGCCTCATCGATCAGCTGCGCTCGACTCGGTCGCAACAACAGCGCTGGCTCACAGTCAGCTGGGCTTTCTGTCATTATTGGGCCTGAGACAACTTGGAACACGCTCTGTTATCCTCTGACACACACACACACACACACACACGGGCCCAGTGTGCAGAATGTGGTGAGCAGGAAGCATCAATGCGATGATGAATTACTTTAATATCAGGATTGACTCGCCTCCTCTTCATCCTAATGGCCCCATGAAATTGTCCCTTTTAAGTATACAGGATGGATGACACTGCACGAGCTGCTGGTCGGTGGCTGATAGATAAATTGCCTTCATCCTAATGTCGTGATGACAATGGGTTACAGCACAGCTTCAGCTTTATTGTCTGCATGTGCACGGCTAATGATGACGAGACCCTGCTCACGTCACTTACAGGTCGGGTGAACAGATGAAAATGTTGTTAGGACTGATTGAATTAACTGGCTCAAACATCTGGTCTGCTGGATTAATGAAGGAGCAACCGGCTCCAATGAAGAGTTGGAAGCTTCAGCAGTCACTTCCACCGCTGTGCCGACCTGTCAGCCTCTCTGACTTCGTAAAACGAAATGTGATGTGTTTGTCCTGAGATGCAGAAACACACGATGGAGCGGATGCTGATGTAGGAGGACACACAGGACCGTTGAGATGAGGAGAGTGATGGAGAAACGCAGATGGTACCAGACAGTGTTGAGAGAAAAGCTGAGAGTGAAGTGGACGAGGGGATGGGAGGAAACGAGGCAGATGAAACTGAAGAGCAGAAAGAGGCCATCGCACTGCAAACACTCCATCCTGTCTGCGTCTGTCTCCTAATGGCTCAGAAGGGTTTCCGTCCTCCTGCCGCACTCTGCTGTGTTGGTGCTGTCATTACGCTGAGATGGAAAACGCCAGGATGGAGGCGAGCAGTGCTGCGAGTGTCGTAGTGGACGTTTGGGGGCGTCTAAACAGCCTGGTGGGGGGAGTCCTCACATTATACTCCAGCACATCCTGGCTCCCTGCAGGAGCTCGTCACTCCAGCAGAGATCACTGCGTGCTGCTCGGGGCTCCCTCCTGTAAGGTGTGAACACAAACGTGCTTAATACGCGTATTTAGTATGAGGCGATATGGAGACTGTACCGGTCCAATGCTGCAGAGACGATTCTTCTACCAGGGGACAGGCCAACACAGGTTCTGTGTGTGTGTGTGTGTGTGTGTGTGTGTGTGTGTGTGTGGCGGCGGCACCTCGTCTGGACGTGACGCGCTCTCCCTCAGTCTGTCTGTTTCGTCCTGTGATGATAGTTAATGGTCAAAGTGGTTTCGTGGGTCCAGTTTAATTATTCAGTGCTATAACTGAACCGTTTACGTCTCAGGCGGGGGCGGGGGGGTGATGCAGTGTTAACCCTGACGCTGGCGCCTGAGGCGCAGTGTGAATGAAGGTGAATCCACCCGGGGAGTGTTGAAAGAACGGTCTCCTCCTTTAATGACGCTCACACCTCGTTCCACCCTGATGTCCTCCCTGTCCAGAATAAGAGATGAGACGGACCTCCGTGTCCGTCCGCTATCCTGGGTTGTCCCATGTGTTTGTGAAGCTGTCGTTTAGTCTCACACTGAACATATGTGACTCCACTGAACCGAGTGTGTCTTATTTTGAAATGTGACTTCCTGCGTTAGCTGATAGGAGTCGTCTCAGGTTTCATCTTGTGAACTTGCAGCTCTCTGAAGTGTCCCTTCTTCTTCTCTGACCTCGTGTCCTCTGAGTGTAATGCGGTGGTGAGACGTCCACAGGTTGTCTGATCTGCTCTGAGACCTTTTCATGTGTTTTATGGCTTACACGGCAGACTCCTGGTTCAGCGTTCATCCTAACGCGGCTATGAGCGGATGTTTTTCTGCTGCTCTCCCTCTGAGCTCAGCGTGTTTCTCTTTTACAAAGAACGAATTGAAGCGCTCACTGTGGAGCTGGTTTATTTCTGCCTGGTATACAGGATGCAGGGTTTCAAATTAATAAAGGGAAATGTGTAAACATCATGTGTACGTTGGCTTTAGTGTCTGACAGCACCACCTGCGTGTTCCTCCGCCCCTGGGAGCAGGTGATGGAGTCCTCAGTGGCTCTCAGCATCAGCCACACTTTGTCCGCGCTGTACGGTCACTGCACCGGGCGGGGCGCGGATGGAGGCGCGGATGGAGGCGCGGCCCTCAGCAGGAGCCCTCACTCGACGGAATCCGTTTGATGGCGGTGAAGAACTGTCACCTCGGGTTTTGGTGGATATGTTTTCACCTTTTTTGTCTTTCAGTGCGACCTGTCAGCCTGTTTCTCAGAGTTATGAATGCAGTCGCTTCGGGCTTTTCTGAAACAGCAGCATGCTCTTTATTCATCGCTCGCTCCTGCTTCTGATGCTTCACTTGCTTTTTCAAACCTCCTGCTTCTGACCAGACTCAGAGCAGAGCATCGGGCGTCTGCACAGGCTGCAGATAACGGAGGGGAAATTCCCACTCTGTCTCTAATGTGGGTAAATTCCAGGGATTGGGGGGGTGGGTGGCCGCATGTGGTGGGTGGTGCAAAGCGACTGCAGCAGCTTGCAGCTACATCACTCAACCAGATTAAAATCCAAGGATCTTTGGCTCAGCTTCCACACACCATCAGCAGTGATCAGCACGATAACCTGCGCGTCCACGACGTATGAACGTAATTACACCCTGGTCTGCGGCTTATCGGCTCCCTGCAGCGCGAGGCCCACCACCGGTCAGCTGACGCGAAGCACCGACTCTCCAGCAGGAGCGTGTTGTTATAGGAACCCTGTCAGGGGGCTTCCTGTAAATCCTCCTGTGCCACCAGCAAACAATGCAGCGCTGTGAAATGTCATCAGTGTTTCTTCTTCCCTGTAACACACCTGTCTTTCCTGACAACAAGCCAGGGCGGGGGGGTGGGGGGATAACAATATAATCTGACTGAAATAGAGAATGAAAGTAAATGGTTCAAATCCTGTAGTTTTGATGAAGAGTCATAAAAGGACATTTCATTTCATTCGTTCGATTTGACCGATTCGCTGTCACCTGGAACGGATGTGTGGTCGGAGGAGGGAGGGTGGGTGTGATGAAGGTGACTGGTCACACTGGGAGAACTGGAGGAGGCGATCTACTTCTCCTCAGTCACTGATCTGAAACCAACACGTAAATGATGAATACATCATTAATGTGACCAGTACCATCAGGGCATCGGTCGACTGACTCCTCCCCAGAGGAGGTGTCGGTCCGCTTTAGATGGAGCAGAGATGTAGCTACAGGTAACGTGAACAGATTAACAGATAACCCCGCATGTAAAAATATGTGACGTTGGGTTATTACTGCACAGATGCTGGTTTTATATTCACATTCCTCAAGTTGCTTTGGTTGCTTGGCTCATGTTTATCTGTGAAGGTTCCCAGGCGTCCAGCTCATGGTTACACAACTTTTTCGACCATCCGTTTGCTCCTACGATTGTCTGCAGCCCATAATTTCACCTTCTCACGTGTTTTTCCTGCTCTAAATGTTTTCAAGGAGTTTCAACTTTATGGAACCATGCGTTGATGGAGATGGGAGAGACTGGACGTGACACAGCTCGGAGGCGGGACTTAAACTCGCCACGGCTCGGGTGCTGTGTGACTTTTAATCCTCCATGACGCCTCCGCACAGAGCTATAGCTCACTGTGGGGTAATTAATCTCTGCAGGCCGGAGGCTTCACTGCTCTCCTGAGCTCTGAAAGCTGCGTGTGCGCGGCTGAAGCGTTTTTCTGGAGCAGTAAGGAGACGTTGCTCCAGCTGCGTCACACACAAACACGCGGTCGGCTCTGATTCTGCTGCCGCTCCGGTGACTGCTGACAGAGTTTGGGGACGTTTAATCAATCTAAGCGTTGGACCTGCACTCGCGCCTGCAAATGAAACATTATTGAACGCAGCTTGACACCAGGGTGCCGCGGCTACCTGAGAGGACAGCGCCCAGCTAGAGGCCCGGTCTCCGCCCCGAGCAGGGCGGCGGCCTTTGACCCCTCTGAGGGGGGAAAGAATCCCATTATATTGACGAGTAGCGTGTCTATAAATCAACTCGGCTTCTCCCTAAAGGACGAAACACTTGAGCTGCTTTAACAGTCTCGTGACATTTTGATTAAATGGGCTGTTTAGCGTCGCCGCTCACACGCGATGTGTAGTGAGCTCCACCAGAATCCTGATCCTGTGCATTACCTTCCCATCCTGCTTTACCCAACAAAGTTTGCGCAGATAAATGTCACGTCCCGTCACAACAGAACCGAGGACCCGACTCTGTCTCACAGTGCAGTTGAACGAGTAGGGACGGCGAGGAACGATGGCTGCATTCAGCTTCAAGGTTCCGGTACTGTGCTCTGGCTCGGCTCGCTGTGATGTCATAGTTGCCACCTGCAGAGAGCGGGGACACCCCCTGACTGCTCCCGTCTGTAGCCTGAATCCAGGCAGCACCTCAGCTGTTTGGATCCTGTGGGACACCTGGTTCTGTGAGTAGAGTCTGAAGCTCACATTGCTGCATCCTGCCCTCACTGAGGGTGGAGAAAGACGCATGTTGACGGGTTTGGATGATGCTTCCCATCGTCCTCTGCGCAGTGTGAATGCTGCTGAATGAAAACTGCTAAAAATAGCCTGGAGTAGACGGAGCCTCATCATTTCTGGGCTTCAGAAACACGGAGACTGCAGCTCGCTGCATCCGGCAAATCATTATGGTGGAGTACAACACCACACCGCGGCACACGCAGCAGAGGCGGCGTTCGAGGAGCTGCTGTGGAGTGTGTGTGTGTGTGTGTGTGTGTGTGGGGAAAGCAGCCAATCAGTTCCCGGTGCTGTGCCGGCTACCAGTCGTTGAGCTAATTAGCTTCTTATACAGGGAGTGTGATAAGAAGCACATGGAGACAACAGGCTAGCGTGCTGAGAGAGAGAGAGAGGGAGGGAGGGGGGGGGGGAGAGAGAGGGAGGGAGGGGGGGGGGGGGAGAGAGGGAGGGAGGGAGAGGGGACTACAGAGTAAAAACATGAAGGTGGCGATGAAGAGCGTCATCATCAGCACGCTGACACTTTAAAGCCATTTACAGGAGGCGGGGCTAACATGACATTTTATTTTGGTAACTGTCGCCTGCAGAAACATTTCTAATTCCTTAAATTTGCCGATTTAAACCCTCGACGTTCTCGGCCCACATGGCGTCAACAGCACAATGAGCCTCGCTTTGCTGAACTCCTCTCATTGAAGTCTTGGCTGCATTTAATAGTTTCACCTCAGGTTAGTGTGTGAGAGAGAAGAGTAAGTCGTTTGTTGGACAGCACTGTTTACCTGCCTGACGGTGTAAAAGCTTCTCCTCCCTCCCTCCCTCCCTCCTCCCTCCCTCCTCTCTCCTAGATCCTGGCCAACAACTGCTGCTGCAGCGGAGAGACGGAGACGGAGATTCTGCATTTGATTTCCTGTAATGAGGCCTCAGTAGGTAGAAAATAATGCTGAACATTTCTCATCACACAACAACCCAACAGAACAGCAGCCTCACAGGATCAGAACCAAAAACTTACTAGGAGCTTCAGAGGCGAGGGGAGATTAGGCGACAGGGTGAGAGCTGCAGAGCACAGAGGTGGAGGCCAGCTGTTGTTGCGTCGCTTCTCAGCTGTCATTTGATGCAGAGAAAACAAAGAGAATCTGGATCTGTGGTTCGTGGCAGAACCTCTCAGCGCCAACGTTTGCTGCATGATCATGGATATTTGTAGTGTGGTTGGTTTACAACGTGAAGGTTTGTTTCAATGAAAAGATTAAATCTGAACTTCCTGGATCAGGCTTCTGTCCCCGCGCGGACCTTTGGGTGGAGCTACGCATCACATATTGAGAGCTGCCCTCAGACGCTACAACGGCATCAATCGCTTCTTACATTTTTGAACAAGATGCATTGATCTCATCTCTTCGTGAGTCCTTCTGGTCTGTGCGGAGGCCAGGAGGCAGATGAACATACACGGGGCAGAGCGTGTGTGATGATTATTGCTGAAGTCTGTAAAATCAGTGCAGATACTGCAGCAGCTTTTTTCTTTTAGGATTAGCAGAAATACTACGTTCTGAGTTGAGGGATTTAACGAGCTCTTTGATTGTTCACTGAGCGATTAGAAGAGAGACACACTGATCATTTAAAACCTGATTAAAACCGACACAGTGGGAGGAGCTTCTCCGTGGTCTCACACCGTGGTGAAAAATGTCTGTTGTACTGAGCTGTGTAGTCGCCATCAACGTTGTGTTTGCCCATTTTACAGACTAATAATCACAACGAGCAACAGTCTGCAGCCTCCAGCAACAACCTGGATGCAGACATCTGAGGCCGACTCGTCATCGGTCGTGTTGTTTTTGCCTGCTCACTGTTTGCTGCTGCCTCTCGCTCGCCCTGCTCTTCCTCTGTCCTTTATTCCTTCTGCCCGGTGTGTTCCTAGCCGGCTGTGCTAACAGTATTCGCAGTACAGCTGCAGCACACTGCGCACACGCCCGTGACCTTATGACCAGACAGACAGCGAATAGAAATACGTGGGACCAGCAGGGATACGTGCGGTCCACGTGTCTGAACGGATGAACCCAGCAAACAGCGTCTTGCGTGTCTTTGAATGGAGATTTATCTGCACGTATGTGTATTTAAACTGCATCCTGATGCCTGCCTGGTGTGTGTGTGTCTGTCGCTGCAGCGAGGGAATTATCCAGGAGGAAGGGAAGATAGATGACGGTGGTGATGGAGGCGATTCTGCCGGGTGACGAGGGGGGCTTAACACAACCCGCCACAAAATTACTTTCTAGGATGAAGAGCAGAGCTTAAGATAGGGTCATACCTATCTGCTATAACTCTAGGGGGAGAGAAGGTGTGAGGGCAAAATGGGACAAGAGGGAGAAAGGTGAGTGACAAAAGGAGAGAAGCAACTAGGAAGAAGATGATTAAAGGGTCAGCGAGGAAGGAAGGAAAGTAGATTAGATGTGAAGGGCATGAGGAGACAACAGGATGCGGGAAATCCTGACATGAATCAGCAGACGTAGAGAAGGAGGCGTCGGAGAAACGGGAGCTACTGCGTTAGTTGAACTGTGATTACGCTGATGTCTCCTGATTCGTCCAAGTCTCCAGCGTGTGTGTGTGTGTGTGTGTGTGTGCGCGCGTCTGTGTGTGTCTGTGCGTGTGTGTGTGTGTGTGTGTGCGCTTGTGTGTGCGCATGTGTTCGCGTGTGTGTGTGCGCGCGCGTCTGTGTGTCTGTGTGTGTCTGTGCGCATGTGTGTGCGTGTGCGTGTGCGTGTGTGTGCGTGTGCGTGTGCGCGTCTGTGCGTGTGCGTGACCTGACTCCCGTCACTCATGAGCAGCCTTACCTTTCTCCCGCGGTCCACGTTGCTGTTGACTGAATAGCTGTGGTCTGAGTCAACACACATTTCAACACAGACGCGTTTGAACAAGAAACCAGTCGAGCACAGACACTCGCTGCGCTCTGCTCAAACTGTCACACACTGTCTGGAGTACGCACTTCAGTCGGCCTCCAGTCTTTCACCTGACAGATGGCAGGTCGTTAGATTGGATGTAGTGACAGCGGCGCCACTTTACGTGTTGTTTCCGCGGCGAGGCGCGTTGCCCAGAGTAACCATTTTTGTGACTAAAACTGAGATTATCCGTCACCCTTCTCCAGGGTGATGGATAACAAGACCCTAGCAATCAAACGCCACCAGTATCAAACGCTCGAGCATCATTCAGAGGTGACGGCTGAACCCAGGCGGACGCAGACGATGGATTATCCCTGCGAGGAGACGAGGACACGGGGGAGACGGGAGACATGTTAGAAGCCACTGCAGCTGTAGAGCAGGAAACGAGCAGCGTCAAGGTGTGTGACGGAAATGACCCTGGTTATACTGGCAGGTTGCCGCGCACGCGACGAGACGGCGCGTCTCTAATGATGCTTTCAGCCCAGCGTTGGAAGCTGTTTGTGTGATCGCTGTAATAAGCAAACTGTGCTGGAGATTAGCTGCGTTTTCACGTTGAACAGCTGCTGGTGAACCTTCACACTTCCTGTACAGGTTGCACAGGATCTCCACAGCAGTCATTTCATTACTTTGCATTGATTTGTCATTACACCTGGCTTCGATCCGAGGGTTTGTATCGCCGCTAACACACACTCCTGCAACAGTCCTCAAACACACTGTCAGCGAGACGCACAAAGGGCGGAAATGTCCCAGAACAGCCATACATCATGCTACATCATGACCACGACTGGAAACGGACTAGGACTCGTTTAATGTGGATGATTATAAGTGAAAACTAACTTAGTAGTGAAAAGGTCGCGGTACTCTCTGCATTGTCTTGGTGTCGGTTTCCTGACTACAACTCAGTCTCAGTCTTTAGGCCCCAGATGAAGCCAGATTTTCCACTAACATGCATCGTATGACAAACACGCCATTTGTAACCAGCACAGACGTTTCTGCTTATAAGAGGATGTTTCCATATAGAACGTATAATGACACAAAGGACGGATTCCTTTGGTCAACCAACCCAGAATCCATAAAGATGACGTGTGTCCAGCGTAAAACCGGCTCACACGCTACGTGTCGCATCAGTGACGGGTCAGCGCGAGCTTCTTCAGACCAACATCCATTCAAATGAAGATATGAGCCACTTCCAGGAGATTAGTCAATCTTCTCCATGCGTGCTGCAGTGTTTCCGTAGGACGTCAGATATCTGAGCGAAGAACCAGACTTCTGCTCATGGATCACGTTCCTCTGCGATCGATCCAAACCTGATTGTTCTGGGTTTCTTTTCATTTAGTCAGAAACAGACTCTCTGATAAAATGTCTTTTCAGTGGAGGCAGCGTCCATCTAAGCGAACATAAGGATAAAACACACAACTTCCCGTTGGAGGCTTCTGAAGTTTGTTTGTCCAGAATTTGATTATCCGCTGACACCATCACCACTTACAGCACAGGTGCTGCTCCACGTCCAACCATCTCACAGCACTCACAGCTGCCAGGCGGCTCAACACAGCTGTGCGAGGAATCATCGATGGAGAAGATTGTCTGACTTACAGCGTCGGTTAAACGGGATCGATGGGCAGCGGCGTCTTTGTCAGTGTGAACGCCGCCAAGGATATTTTAATATTTCATTTGCCCAGCACATAGACACACGTCCACACAGACACACACACAGAGACACACACACACACAATAGGCTCTTCCCTTCAATGATGATGACAATGACTCTGCTGGAACCACTCTGCCCATTGTACTTCACTAATTTACCTGTAACGCGGCCTCAGACAACTCAGCGACCCTGCGGATGAACCTCTTTGTGTTCGTGCACTGTGTGGTTGTCAAACATGGAGACTGACGCGAGGAAAGTCAACAAGCAAGACGCAGCAGATGGAAAAGATTAGACCTCAAGACGAGTGAATGACTGGTACATTCAGCTAATGGTTCATAGTGCAGAAGAAGGAATGAAGGAATCACCCAGGACAGGTTCACCAGCAGACTGGATGCAGTCAGGAGGTCCAACCATCACATGAGAGCTCACAGCTTACGCCTTTATTTTCTTATAATATCTGCTGGATGGCACGTTGTGCTTTTTATGGTGCGTTTTTCGTGAAGACTCGCTGGTAGCTGTGCGGTGCCCAGCTTCACCCAGCTTCACCCAGCTTCACCCAGCTTCACCCAGCTCTGATGTGGAGTGTATGTCGGTGGCAAAGCTTTGAATCACGGAGGACAAAAAGATCCAACGTTATTTGATTGTTTTAGTGCTGAGTGCTCTCAGGCTGCACGCTCACTTTATGTTTACCTGTCTGACATGAAAATGTGAAATCGACCACTCAAACTGTCTGACACAATACGAGTCTCAGACTACATTACCTCGTCTGTCTGTGATGACATATCAGCGCACAGAAACATTCACAGAGATGCAATAAGCAGAAAGGAAGCTCTCATACTTTCATTCAACGAAATGGATGCGCTGCATCAAACTGATGGGAACCCTGAAGAGGATCTACAGCGGGAACCTTCCTGAATCTCCCATTTCCTACGTCCTCAACAGAAGCGGATGGAGGCTGCTGCTCTGAAAGTCATTCTCATGTGTTCCTCCAGGAGCTGGTAACAGCTCTGTGGGGGATACCCTCACATCAAGCCAGGCTGCGACATCCTAACCAGGCCTCAAAGTGGACGGGGAAGGCTTCGAGCCAGCGCTCGTCATCAAAGAAGTAGTGTCATGGGTGAACATATTAGTCTTCAACAGAAACACTCCGCTAAATAATGAATCTCCGCTTCGCAGTTTTCTCTCTATAGCTCCGTGTTTTGTCTTTTTCGGGGTTAAATATTCATGTAACTCGAGCGTCCTGTGATTTCCTGTAAGATAATCTTTGCAAACTGCAGCTTTCTGCTGAGCCTCCCTCTGTGGGTTTGAATGAGTCTTAGCAGACGAGCAGTGGAAGAAGGAGCCGTTTCCATAGCGTGATTATACTTTCAACAACGTGAGACTCAACCCCAGCCGCACCAGTTTGATTTCCTTTGTTCCCGGCCCGCTGTGCCGTTGGTGTCGCAGCACGACAAACTGCAGCCGTTCATTCCTCAAACCATGTTTATTGCCGGAGTGGCAGCTCCTCTCTAATTACAACCGACACTTGGCAGCTGCTTGTAAAACATACAGTAGTCAGAATGGATCGTACTGATCTCTGGGAGATTTAAATGGTTCCTTTTTGGAACACCTGAGTTGGCAGGTACCATTCTTTGTTTCCTCTTTGAAGTTCGTGGTTCTCTGTGGAGTCTGACAGGAAAAACACAGCGTGGCGCGGAGCTGAATTTAGTTTTCTGAACCTCCCACTCACTAATATGATCGCGCTCGTAGCTGTTCTCGGTGACTGCTATCTGCTGCTAAAGCCCCATCAGGTAATCAGTTAGCTCATACGGGTAAAACGGCTTTATACAGGTGAATCTCATTTAATGTGCAAAGCCGTGATAAAACAATTAGACCAATTAACTCACAGTAACTAATCTCTTCTGGTGTATCTCTGAGCCCTGCTATCGCTGTGGCTAATCTCTTAGTCAGCAGCATTAGCCCCTAAGGCTAATCCCTTTTTGTGTAGGGCTAGACCATGCTAATGCTAACGCACTGGTGTGCAGCTAATGCTAGTCCAGCTCTCTTCATACCTAGAAAATATGTTCACAGTATTCAAAACAAATTAAAAACAGCGTCTTCATTCACCGAGATCTCTGCAGACGTCGGGGACAAACGTTCCTTCCACCGTTGGATTAGTCCTTCAGGTTGACTGCTCTCCTTTGGCAAACAGCCTGTCCAGAAAGGCGTCGACCTTCCACAGAACCGTGTGATGGGACCTGTTGGTGTCCGATGGTGTGATCTGGGATTGTCTTCGCCCCCGTCACTCTTCAACCCTCAACAGGACAAGTGTGTTAAAAACACTATGACCAGATTTAACCCTGAATTATCGAAGAGCTCCTCCACACTCCTGCTGGATGTTTCCCGACCTCCTCCTCCACAGTCACCTGCTGGAGATCTGACACTAACCGGACAGATTCGGCTGGAGGTTCTCCACTGACGGCGTCTCTCCCTCCTCCCACTCTCTTCTACTAATTCTTTTCTTTTGTTGGAGCTTATTTTTCATGACCACTGTTTTAATGCCGTCGTCCATCATGTTGTTTTAAAGTCATTTAGATTTACTCGTCTAATTCAGCCGCCTCTTATCATCCAGACGTTCCTGTGTTTTTTTCCTTTGTTTTGAAGACACGGTTATAATAACTTGTCTTTTCCTGTCATTTATCTCTGCTGCACAAATTGTGTTTACGCTGTGTTTTTCTGTTGTGGTTGTATTTTATCACCTTGTTTAATTACCTTCCTTTTATGACCACGCACGCTAAATTAGCAAACAGAAGTACGTCCCCACAAGCCTGGAGCCAACTTAATAAATGTACGAAATGGAATTTCCTGAAAGAAAATGTGTCTATGCATGTGTCTATATATATCAATGCAGAAAATGGCAGCAACTCACCTACACTACATCCACACCGCCCTCGCAGCCAAATCCCACCTTGGGGCACCGCGTCGGTGCGTTGGTAAATATTACCAGTCGGTGATCTAGTGCTGGTTGCCAGCTTCACCTTCCATTTCTTGCATTTCCCAGCATGCTTTAGGAGAAGCCCAGGGAGCAAACATGAACAATAAGCTGCAGGTTTCAGTGTGTAGGTGGACGGAGTGATAGAAGCAAGACGAGTTTTCTAGCTAAGGAAAAAAAGCTTTGTTTAACGACAAAAACAAAGTAAAAGAGGTCGGAGCAGTCGCGACGGCAGCCGACCTCACCGGCGCCATCTTGTCAGTCGCAGTTGCTCAAGGAGCTGAACCCTCCTGTCATGTACAATATGACGGTGTGATGTTATCAGAGCACGGAAAAAACACTGCATCACTGTGTTGCATGTCATTTGACAGACAGTCCGTTTGTCTGGAGCTGCTGGTTTCTATCTCTGGTGTGGTGTGGGTTCGTTTACCTTTTCATTCATCTCATCTCATCATGATTGACACGAAGCGACATGGAAACTACCGTCACTCTGAGGTCCTTCACACCCCTATACGTCCTGCTGAAGAGCTCTGATGAAAGGAAACTGGTGGAGCAGAGAAGGAGGGGTGGCAGGAAAGGAGAGAAGTTAGCAGCAGGGAGCGATGACGGAGAAGAAGCTTTAAGAATACTAATGAACCGATGATGCAACGTGTTGACATCTCTGTCCGTCCCTGGACTCATCTGTGTCTCCTCTTTCGTAGGTTGGAGGGCGTCCCTGTTCGCTTGGTATCCTGTTGTGACCCAGACCAGTGATGTGACTGGAATGTTAATGCACCATAAGAGGACTTCCTGCTTCCCCGAGAAACTCAGGTAGCTCGTCCAGTAATGGAATTTTTAATGTGCTCATCCCATTCTGTGTGTTGAATGATCGCATACGCTGAGCAGCGAAGCGAAATCAATCCGCCTGCACAAACACTCGAGAGGTCACAGGTCGGGCAGGTAACTCGAGCGTCACCATGCTAAGAAGCTAACGGAGACGTTCACGTCAATTAGGAATGTTTAGGAAATGGGAGCTCATGTAACGGGAGTTATCTTTTATATGTGAGAGCTGTGCTGCCACATTTGGCAGTTTATCAGTTTGTTGGCCAAATCCAGCCTTCACGGTGTGGGTGTGCTGGGAGGTGGAATGAAGACACACTTTTCATCCTGTAAGATTACGAGCTGATGTTCTAGAGAGGCTTAACACACCTGGTTACGAGCAGCAGTGTTTGCTGCATCGGTGAGTGGTCACAATGTTTTGGCGCACCACAGACTGATGATGTGAGTGGGCGTTTCCCTGAATAAACACAGAGAGAGACCAGGCGTCTGCTGACACAGGCACCCGCCCATGGTTCCGTGTGTGTGTGTTCATAAGAAAATCTCCTTATCATCTTTCACTCTGCAGCTATTTTACAGAATGAAATGTCTCGTTGAAGCTCGACAGTGACTCACAATGGCCGTAACAGAATAAGCTGCACGTCCTGCATCAAACACAGTCCGACTGTCCAGAAGAGGAGCTGTAAGAGGATTTCAGCAGTCACAGCTGCAGTGTGGGGACAGTACGTGGAATAAATATCCCTGTGTCCATAAAGAGATCGTACAGAATTACAGCTCTGTGCTGGAGCATGAAATAGGAGGAGATCTGAGCCGAAACCCGAGACGTCTCAGAACAATGAGATGGGAAAATCTGCACTTTTCTACACTAGTTCCTCACAGTCGGAGTCATTGTGTGACGCTGATAAACGCTGTTTATTGGGCTGTGCGGCCTGATTCTTGTCCATGGTCTTCGTCCTGGTGCCTTCAGCAGATTATTTGCTCTGTGATAGTTAAATTACCACATAGCACCAACTGATAACACAACTTTCACTTCAGCTGACCTTTAATTATTAACGAGCCCTTTTTACGCGACTAGTGCAGCTTGACGAGCTGTGGCTGCGTTGGATCCCGGAGAGCGACGTGTGTCTCCTGCTCACAGTGAGGTGACTGTGCAGGAACAGTGGAGGACACTGTGTGTAGACTAATGATCATGATTACACATCAGGACGGTGGAGGAGCCTCTGCTCTCCACAGACGTCTGCTGCTCACTGCTCCTCTCTATTTTTAGCCTCCTGTGTGCACGCATGCACGCACACACATCTCCAGAAATTTACTTGTCTGCCATGCGTGTGTGTGTGTGCGTGTGTGTCCCTTCTGTAATCTCCATCTGATTAGGGCAGAGCGGGGAAGATGAAGGGGACGCGTCTGCTCTACTCTCAGCCAGTCATTGAGTGTGTGTGAAGAAAGGCGATGGCATCCTCACTGAGAATCGCTCCCTTGATATTTTACATCCTTTTCAATTTCCTCCATGGTTTGGTGCAGCCGTTTATCTGGAGCACCCAGTGCATGTGCAGTTTTAGTGTAATTCAGCCTCCGCTGCTGCTTCATACTAAAGACTACATGATATTTTTACTGCAACTGAAAAGCGTCCAGAAACATGATCGACTAGCTGCCACGTCGCTGGGAACATTAATAACTACATTTATAAGTTCACGTGTCACATGTTTCTGGGCCCAGGGTGGAAGAAGTCCTCCCAAGGACAGGCCAGCGTGACTGCTACAGAACCACAGGCAGAGTCCCATGAACGGAAACTTCTGGTTTCCAGCTCAGACCTCAGGAGCTGGAATCCTAATGGAAAATATCCAGTGTCATAGTTCTTATTGTGGCTGGACCTGGGTGCTGGCAGCTTTCTCCCAGCAGAACCGTCAGTGAGGCCTAGCTCTGCTTCGTCTTCCTCACTTTAGCATGTGGCCCACAGGTGGGACTTACTGGCTGCTCTCCGCTGTGATGTGGTGTTTTACTCCGTATCCTCTGCACCGGTGTTTCCTAACAAAGCAGGAAGTGAGCGACCTTTGACCTTCCCACCACGTCTCTATCTCTCTGTTTGACCTTTGAACTCTTACTTCTAGTTCTTCTGACTTCTTGGACGAGCTCCCGAACGTTAATTGTTTAGAGGAATTTTTTGACACACATCTGAACAAAATCCTTCTGCCACTGATCTTTGCACCCAGCTCCACATCCAGCCCGTGTTAACGCGGTTGTAATCGTGCTGCAGAAATGTTGCACAGCAGCACAAACAGTGCGTTTGTTGTTCTGTGAAGCTCGGCTCTGCAGCAGTGATGGATATGTAAACACATTCTTTAAACTCTGTTGTGCTTTTATTCTGAAGAATTCTTTGGTGTTTATTCAGACGTGTTTGGGGAAGATGCTGAATTGTGTGTGTGTGTGTTTCTGTCACTTCCACTTTGTTCCTTCTTCTCTTCGTCCCTTTGTTTCATCTTCTCACCATCGTTCTCTCACACTTTCTCTCCATCATCCTCCGTTACTCTGCTCTTTCCCTCCTCTCCTCGTTTGTGTCGTCTGGGTGCTGGTGTTGGTTTTTTGTCTTTTTGTGATCTCTGTCACGCTTTCTTCCTCCCCCACTCTCTCTCTTTAACTTTCTGGGTGCTTCTGTCTTTCAACGTGGTGTTTGATCGCCTCCCTGTGTCGTCCTCTTTGTCTCCAGCAGATGATAGCATTAATATCAGCAGAGTTTCACGATCAAAGAGTCTGTGATGAATAATAATTACAGCTCGTAGAGATACGGGAGCTGTTCACTACAGACGTGTGCAGCTTCGCTTTTCCCTGTGGATCAAACCATTTGTCTGTGTCAGCGCAGAAGACGAACCCGTCAGCTTGGTTCGGTCCGGGTTCTGGTTCTGGTTGTGTCCGTGTGTGTCATCGCTGCGATAGAGAGTCATGACTGCGTGTGTGTGCAGCTCGTTACAAACGCTTTCTGTTCTGAACGCTGCCCTCCGATCAATTTCCTCAAAGTTCTCCTCTCTGATCTAAACACTTTCCTGCCTCCGTCCTCGGTTATGTGTGTGCTACGTGTCGGCCAGTGAGTCAGCGTGTTCTCCCAGCACCACAATCAAAATGAATTCACAGAGGAACCTCTCGGGCCTTCCGGCGAGAACAGACCCTGCAGCTCCTCACACACAGTGACTCAGGATGATGCAAATCCTGCTGGCCAATCAGGCTCCAGCACCGGCTTTGCATCAGCCCAGCCCCCTCCAACATGTTTTATAATGCCTGTTCTGAACCTGCTCTGTGTGCGCTGCATCTCAGTTCATGAATGAGATGAGACCTGATGCAGGTGCTGCGTTAGCAGAGGTTAGAGGTGCTTGGCTCCTCTGCAGACTAGAACTATCAGACCGGACAGTGAAGGCAAAGTTTCCTGCATCAGTTTTATTAAGATGAGATTCCCATGGTTCTGTATCGTGAACAAAAAGGCAGATCAATCAAACTGTGGGTATTTAAGCAGGCTACAATTCTCCTTGTTGAATTTCCTCTTTAGAGTGAAATCATCACTCGGCGCCCAGTTGCAGCGAGCTTCCCTGTGACCTCACGCGCTGTCGTTTCAAAGAATCACAGAGGGCATGTATTGTTTCAGCTTTTATTACCTCATCCCAATCCTGACAAAAACCAACCTAAGAGTGACCTAAATGATCAACATGCAAGAGCGGCTCCTCCAGAGGAGAGGGTGCGGGTCTGCAGCAGCGTGACACACGTCAAGTTGCTCAGCTGATCCGTGCATCTGCAGCGTTCGTGTGCAGCTCACGTGGACGTGTTGGGTCGATGCATGAAGGCTAAGAAGTACTGCAGCCACGGCTGAGTCTGTCATCCTCAAAACAAATGCAGACTGATTGTTCCATTACAGTAAGGACTCGACATAAGAACTGAAGTCAGTCACAGTACACTCGCACTACAGTCGCACTACAGTCGCACTACAGTCACAGTACAGTCACAGTTACACTACAGTCACAGTCACAGTACGCTCAGTCACACTACAGTCACAGACACTACAGTCACAGACACTACAGTCACAGACACTACAGTCACAGACACTACAGTCACAGACACTACAGTAACAGACACTACAGTAACAGTACAGTCGTACTACAGTCGTACTACAGTCGTACTACAGTCGTACTACAGTCGTACTACAGTCGTACTACAGTCACACTACAGTCACAGTACAGTCACAGTACAGTCACACTACAGTCACAGTCACACTACAGTCACAGTTACACTACAGTCACAGTTACACTACAGTCACAGTTACAGTCACAGTCACAGTACAGTCACAGTCACAGTACAGTCACAGTACAGTCACAGAACAGTCACACTACAGTCACACTACAGTCACACTACAGTCACACTACAGTCACAGTACAGTCACAGTACAGTCACAGTACAGTCACAGTTACACTACAGTCACAGTCACACTACGGTCACAGACACTACAGTCACAGTACAGTCACACTACGGTCATTAGAATTGGGTATCTTCTTTAGTGATGTGTTGTGTATGTGGGCATGGAGGACATACAGCAGCGTGTTGTTTGTGAGCAGCAGCTAAGCAGCAGCTTGTTGTTAATATGTATGTGTGTGACGCACAGTTTCCTGTTTTCATCCCTTTACTATGTAATTTGGTGTGAACTGTGTATGTACACAACCTGAGTTGTGAATAATTATAGCAGCTGTAAATGGGTCACACTGCAGTGTTCTTCTATCGGCCAGGAGGAACAATCGATAGCAGTTTTGCGGGAAGAACAGGCTGCTCCATCAGCACCTCTCCTCCTTCTTCTTTTAACACCTCTCCTCCTTTGTCGGCCCGCTCTTCGTTCTGACATCTCTCTGTCATCAGTTCAACAGAAAATCTCCAGTCACACGATCAAAGCAGGTAAACATCAAGTCCAGCACCGAAGCTTTGACCTTCTGCCTGCTTGAGATGTACCTCATGTGTAACAGCAACACATCATTGCTGGTGATTGAGGCTGCACACGTGGCAGAGGACAACTAGTTCCCGCTGCTTAACCAATCACAGACCAGAATAGGGTCAGCCAGTCACCACACACCAAAACTGTCGGTCTCGCTCAGGCTACTGCTCTACCGGCATCTTTAACACACAGTGCTAAAAGGCTTTTCATACATTCACATACGTTCTGATGGACGTGAGGCTGGGGAGCTGCGTGGAGCCTTTAATCACCTGTTTCAGCGCTGGATAGATGATCCGTTTGCTTCTGTATCTCCACTTGTTCGTGTGCCACGGGGCTCATGTTTTCATCCTTCTCTTGGAGACCAGCAGTGATCTGTTGTGAGCATCCTCAGGCTCGCTGAAAGTCATAAATCCGTCTGAACGAGTTACGATTTCTCTCGTGTGGGTGAAGGCTTCTACATATGGAACACAAAGAGAAGCCAAGGATGCACTCGTCCTCTCTAGAGGATGACATGAAAGCTCTGATTTATTCTGAAGCGCTGTCTCGGGCTTGACCTCCGACCCAGACCGAGTTGGAACGCTTTCCGCTGTATTTTACTATTTGCATTGGCTGCTGAACAGATGTTTCCAACCTCAAAGGACAGATGTGCTATAAATAAAATATTGATTATGTCATGTGAAGACTCATTTGACAGACGACAGTCGCGTAGGTCATAGTGACACTTTCGTCCAGTATTCGGAGGCAATTGTTCAGAACTGTCTGTGAATTACATCCCACTTAATTAATGACTTGATTTCATCACCTCCTAGCTGTGAGTTTTCACAAACCTCCCACCTACCTCCACATGCTAATGGAATTAACATCACAACAGCAACTTTTGGATCCTCCGCCCGTGTGTTTGGATAAATGTCTGCAACACAATGATGCTAAAAATGAATTGTTAGAATATCTGACACTGTGGGATTAGGTGCACGCAGCACCTAATCCGGCAGCACCTAATGCGACTCGTACAGTCGCAGAGAGAAGCGACGGCCCGGTGCCTGGCTCTCTCTTTAGTAACGGTTCAGCCATCACTGGGAGGTTGGAGAACGCCCTCCATGCACTTACACAGCGTCTCCGTCTCATCAGGAAGTTTGGCAGCAGCCGGTGAGCAGTGCTTTGGGTCCCACAGCGGTGGGACACATCACTGGCCGGGATGAAGGGGCCTGCAGGAGGAGGAGGATGATGGTGGACATGAAGGAGGGGGGGAGACCTCACAGAGCCTGAAGCAGCGAGAGGGGGCGCGTCACTGTGTGGTAAAGCAGCACTACAGTCACAGACCACTAACCCTGCAGAGAGCGCTGGAGAGCACTGAGCACACCGCCACTGCACTCTCTGGAGAGTTTACACGGGAGCTGCCTCCATCCTCCAGGACCCCGCCCCCACCCAACAATTCCACCCTCAGGCTTCAAGTGCAGAAGCGTGAAATCCTCCGCTGTAAATCCTAATGAACGAATGAAAAGTTTGTTCCTGTGCTGCTGTAAGGCTCGCTGACTTCATTAACGGCGGAGCATCACTAGCTCTCGCTCCATCGCTTGTTTTATTGCTCTACGTTTTTCTAACACGCCGCTGACGTCGGAGAAACGTGTCTCATCACGTTTACACGACGTGTAGGAAGAAGAACAAACATTTAGCTTTTTTTCTGATCCCACCTGCTGCGTCTTTGTTGCCCACTGCCTTCAAACTTTCTGGATAGGACTGCGGGCGGGGTTGGTCAGGTTTCTCCGCCGCTCTCCTTCACGTGTCTTCCAGCGCGGCCGCTCAGATGCTCAGAACCCTGACGTCTCTGATTTACACCTAGTTCTGACTGAGGGGGAGAACAGGGGGATTATTTCATCCTTTGGTTCACAAAGTTCAAACTGGGACTCACACAAACGTGCTTTTACTTAGGTAGCAGGCGGGCGCACAACTGGAATGTTGTAAGCGTGTGTGTGTGTGTGTTTAATCTGATCTGGCATCTTATCAGTAGCTGGGTTATTATTATGGACGTGTTTAATGTCTGTGTTTAGAAATGGAAGCAGTGATGGCGTGCTAAGTGTCCAGGAGGGGAACCATCTGCTCCACGTGCGCATGCATGTGTGCCAGCCAAACTCCTAGTGTCCAAAGAGGGGCCTAATTAAGCTGTGTGTGTGTGTGTGTGTGTGAGGTCTGTGTGTGTGTGTGTGTGTGTGTGTGTGTGTGTGTGTGTCGGCGGTTCGTTCGTGCCGACCCTCTCCAGCATCATTCTGCTGCATGTTACACGTGAACGTGTTGGGGGATAAGGGACGTTCGACCTGCGGGTGGCGCCTCGAGCCTTCAGATGTTACGTAACACTCGCAGTCTCGTCCGCCATATCTGGACGGCTGCAGTGGTTTGTGCCTCCGTCCTAATGAGGACAGATCAGACTGAGCTGCTTTGTCCAGCCTCAGTCTCCTTCATCGGAGCATCGGATGCTATTTTTGTGCCTGTGGCATCGTTGCCGTGACGAACAGCACAGTCCCTGTGGCTGGATGCTGATGTTGGAGAAATATGATCAGGCTGCTTTGTTCAGCATCACTTCCTCCACTGAATACACAGAGAAAGTGCAACCAAGGATACGGCCTGTCCTCCCAACAACATTACAAACAGCGGGATGTCTCCTAATGAGTATTAGCTTATTTCAGTCTGTGGCTGGAAACTTTTCCTCCAGTGTGTGTTCAAGTGGAAACGGGTTCGACATTTAAATTTAAAACACACACACACACACACACAGGTATCTGACAAACACTCTTTGTGTTTTTGTGCAAGCAGCAGTTGCTGCAGGAACAATGAGTGTGTTTCCAGCTGTGTGAGGACACAGAGACACTTCAGCCCAGCACAGAGAATATAACACTGTCAACATCCACTCAGTTGCCCCGGAACCGCGGAGCACAGATGCCTCGCGATGAGAGCAGCAGACGTCCCCAGATGAAAGAGAGGTTACAGAGATGCGGCTTCTGCTGGCAGATCGCTTCAGCTTTAAGTGGTCTGAAAAATGAGAAGTAGCTGAACAACAGGAGGCAACGCGCCATCCCGCCACGAGCCCGCAGCGTTCAGCACAGCAGCTCAGCACTGGAGCAGGCGTCCTGGAGCATGGATCACTGCCTCAGGGCGCCGTGGCGCCCCCGTCCTGCGCATGACCAGGCTGTCCTCATCTGTCCTGCTTTGTTGTCACATTTAAAGCATGCACTACCTGTGCGCGGCTCCTGGTGCGTCTCCAACGCGTCCTCGGGTTTGTAAAGCTATCGCCATCATGAATATTTAACCAACTCCACTATAATCAGATATCGACCTGTGCCGACCGCTCCAGAAGTCGATGCGATCGCGGAGGAGTGCTGAGAGTAGCTTCTCTCCTGCCCAAGACGCCCACAAGCACGTTAACGCAATGATGCCTCAGGTGAAGGATGATTGTAGGTTTACCAGCTGGGAACGTGCTGTTCCTCCACACGGAGCAACTACCAGGCAATGATCAGTCAAAGACGGGTTCAGGGACCAGTGGAAAGCATTTTATTTCACAAACTAAATGCTTAATTGGAAAAATAATAAGAACGTAATTGACAATGGAAATAATTGGATTCTAATAGAGCGACGTAAACAAATGCTGCTCTACAAACAGCTGTGACTGATGGCTTTAATTAGAAGACGTGTAATCTTCCTGTTCGGGGCTGTCAGAGACGTGTCCCCGGGATCTGTGATCAGCAGCTTTCATTAGAGGGAGACACACACTCGTCTGTCCCTCCCGTCAACAACGCTGGATTTGAGCAGGTCATTTCTGTGAGTCGGTCCTGAGTGCGGCTCCGGTTTCATTTACCCAGCACACAGACTGGCTGTTTACAGGTTCTGTCGTGAGGACACGTTGATTTTTGACAGACTTCGTGGACCTTGTCCTCAGTACGAGGCTGGAAGGAGCCGACAGGGACGGATGCCTAATGGCTGCATCAGGAGGAACAATCGTCGTCATCAACCATTAGTCTCTAGAATATTTTACTAGTTTCAGATGATGTTGAAAGACACGTCAGACACCGTCAGCTAATATCTACAGAGAAAGTGTTCAGTGCAGGAAATGACAAATGCTGCAGCTCAGCCTCTGACCCAGTGCATTCTGGGATACAGCAGTGATACTCAGCAAAGATGGATGTCCTGTAAAACACAGTAGGGAAGACACCAGCAGTACCACTCTGGTATAACGCCGGATGCTACTCCTGTTCTTTCCTGCCGTTTCATAATCTGCTGACCCCCCCACCCCCCTTATGATGACGTGTGTGTCCCCATGCGGTTGCGTGTCCCCGCATGTCTCAGCTGGACGGCTGAGTTGCTGCAGTGCCATCGATCACTGCAGCTAAATAAAATGCAGATGAGTTTTGTCGTTTCAGGCAGCTGTTAGTTAGCGCGGTTAAATCTGCAGAAACTTTCAGTGCTGCGCGTTAAAATGCGACAGCAGCACATGCGCAGTGGTCGTCTTTATCTGAACGCAGAGAAGTTCTGTGAAGGGGGATTTACCAAAAACTACAAAACCAGGAGAAACTGAACAAATGTAAAATACTGATGATTCCATCAGAAAACAGTCGGAGAAATAAAATCTTTTTTTCTTTTTGTCACAAAACAAAACAGTTTCCTCTGAACTTTATTTTGTATTAACAGAGAGAACGGAAAAAGAGAGAGGGCGGCAGAGCGAGGTCCACTTGACTGTACAGGCGCATGCTTCACAGCTATAAGCACAAGTGTTTCCACCCAGACTAACTGGCTCTCAGGACCTCCACAAAGAGCACTCGTCACGTCTCCAAACATCCGCGGCTCAGTGTGAGGCTGCATGTCCACGTGTGCTCCGTGTCTCTCTCCCTGTGTGTGACTCCCTCTCTTGTTCGCCCTCTGTAATCTCCATCTGATTAGCGCAGAGCAGGGAAGATGAAGGCGAAGAGGCCCACTCCAGGTCAATCAGAAGGAGAAGTGTGCGTTTGATAGAGGGCTGGTGCCTCAGTTAATTATGGGTTAGAACGAGCGTGTTTATGTGGGACGGACACATCGGTGGACATATTGACTGGAATGATCTACTGCCTCGCTGCAGACTCAGATAATGGACTAACTGGGTGATTTACCCAGTGACCTGCTAGGAAGGTATTTAGGGTTTGCTCGGTTACCGATCTCCCAGGAGCCAGACGTACGCTCCCGGGTCGGCCTGTCGGCCTGCGTCTTCAGTAGCGAATCTCTGTGTCGCGCTCTGGGACATTTACTAGTGTCCCACCTAGTGTCTCCTCCGTGTGAGTCTCGCAGCCACACACTCACCCCACAGGCTCACACAGATGAACTCAGCCGATGTGGTTCCAACAAACCACGTGAGCACAGACGTGCAGATATGGAGCCGGACCTCAGAAGCAGCTCTGATCCCTCGTTTAGTGGCGCGGTAGCAAGTGTTAATGCTAACGCAGCTAATAGTTAGCTGGCACACGCGGGGAGCCCACTGCTGTACACGTTGTTCACGCTGACTGTGTCATTCTGGCTGATAGACACGTGCAGAGGTGGGCGGGGCTGCATCAGGGAGGAATGTGTGGAGATGAGACTGATGTGACTGATGCTTGTACGAGATGGAGAGAAAAGAAACCGATTGGACTGAAGTAGACGGAGCAGAGTGAAAGCAGCGCCGTGTGTGGTGACGGCGAGCGTTTCCCTCTGAGCGTTTTCCTCTGTGCTCGCTCCGTTAATCCGCTGCTGTATTCACTCCTTTATTTCCTGTGAGGACCTGTTTCTACTGGTTCTGGAAGGCCACAGTGGAGGTCGGCCCAAAACCTGCATCAACTCCTCAAAGAGGATTTTTATTTGAACCTTTAGATTATTCTTAGAGTAGTTTTCTGGGAGGTCACCAGGAAAACCCGGCTCCATTTTTAAGAACTCGCTCCTCCAGCTCATCCTTGTTGGCGTCACACACTCGTGTTGCTGCTGTCATGGTTTTCTTTGGTTCCTGTGTCGACCCGTTCAGTCTGACTCATACTTAGATGAAGTGTTTTCCAGCAGCAGCCGCGTTAGGGTCAGAGGAAACGTGGAAGATGAACAAAAATACTCCCACAACCGTCCCTTTAAGGGAACGACCTGAAACATGTCTGTGAGCAGCAGGTAAATATAGATGTGACATGTGGGGACCCTGTCGTGTAGCGTCTCTCTCTCTCTCTCGCTCTCTGGACTGTCATTCTCATCAGACAGTCGGAGGAAGGACTCAGGAAGGAGAAGGATTTTGTTTTATTTTCCTCCTCTCTCCTCTGTGATAAAAGGATTTTTAGCTCTGTGACAAAATCAAGTCAGACTTCAAAAAGGGCTACGGCTTAGCAACTGTGTGTGTGTGTGTGTGTGTGCGTGTGCGTGTGCGTGCGTGTGCGTGTGCGCGTGCGCGCGCGCATGTGGAGGTACCTGAAATGTTTGTGAATTGTGAATAAGTTCAAACTATTGGGACAAGATGAGACAGTCTGATGGACCTGAACATGATGTTAGGGCAGGTGAGCGTGGAGGCCAGTGGTCTGCAGACTCTTACCACGGCACCAGCAGGAACCCAGGACCCGCTGCACCAGTGACGGTTCCAACAGTGACCTACGGACTTCTTCCTGTCCAGGTGTCATCGTCTGTCCCGTACAGGTCCGTGTGGACTGTCTCCTGTAGAAAGATACAGCCTTATGCAGAGATGTGTGCGTCGTTGGGGGGGATGTGGAGTAGTAGCCCAACCAATCACCACCCGGTGCGCGGCAGCGTGGACGGGCGTAGAGCTGGTGATCGGCACAGACCAGCTGTGAGAGTTTCTCCTCCTGAATCAGGCTCCTGTTGGAGCCGCGAGGCGCCGCGTGGTGCGAGTCCCTCCAGTTGTGTGTTGGGCGAGGACTTTCACACATACTGTACATAGATGTAGAGCAACTGCTTAAAAGAAAACAAATCCTCTGACGCCGTGCAGCGGCAGCATCTTCTCCTCACTCTGCCTCCTGCTGGATTCTCAAGGACGACGTAAAGTCGCACAAACGTGAACCACGCACACACATTTGTGACAAGGCGGCTTTAAATGGATTTCACAGCGATCAAAGTTGATTTGGTGGCAGAGGGAGGGTGAAGGGTGAAAGTGTCGCCACGGAAACCTCAGCACGCGTGGGCGCGCGCACGCACACACACACAGACACAGACACACAGCTCATGCTAACACACGCTAACCGTCACACAAACTCGTGGGTCCACTGCAGCAAACCACGGGGGCACAGGTCTCCTCTGCTGTGTGTCTTCACTTCACGTCCTCGAAGCCTGAGACCTGAAGGAGCCGTGCAGCTTGTTCGAGCTTTGAATCCATAAGAAAGTCAGTTTAACCCTGTTCCAGCTCCTCACGTGGCCTGAAGCAGCTCAGGCCCCCCCTCCCTCTGTGGGGGGAGGGGGGTTCTCAGGTGACTTCCTGTGAGCGCATCGAGGCGTCGTCTTTACTGAGCGTGTCTGCAGCATCTCACTCCTCCACGTCCTCACGAATGCAGCAAACCCCACATGTGACGGAGAATCTCCTGCTTCTCACCTCGTGAAGCTGCGCTGACCTTAAGATACACACTCAGCACATCTTGTAAGAGTTTGTAACACGTGTGTCTCTCTGTGCGTGCGTGTGTGTGTCTCTCTGTGCGTGCGTGCGTGCGTGTGTGTGTGTGCGTGCGAGAGGCTGATACGCTGGCTGAACTAAGCTGCAGTGATACTGAGGTGTGTGGGAGGATGAGGAGAGTTTGTCCTCCTCGGCTTATCTCTCCACTGAGCGCTGCAGCTGCTGTGGTTGCCAGGTTGCAGGGTTTTCGAGCAGACGAGAGTTGCCATGTTGGAGTGATTTTAAAGCAGAGGAGGTGAGTGGATTTGGAGCGAGCACAGTGGAAAGAATCCCGTTGTCATGTCAGGCTCTTCACATGTGAAGTGGTTCAGTTTGATTCAGGCCACAGGTTGCCAGGTTGGAGTGAGTTTTAAGCCGGTGGAGGCAGATGTGATCACGATGTTTAACTGGTACTAAGGTTCATGGAGAACGTGGAGAGGTGCTACTCTGGTCTCGTTTTGAAGAAAGTGAAGTGGACAAATGTTTCCTACGTTACGCTAACGCTGTAGAAACCACCGCGCTTTCCTGTTGCGTTCTGCTTTGGGTCTTACACTTCGCCCTCTAATCTGGCTCGTCCTGCTCGTCTCCGTGCTGCAGAGAGCCAGGTGCTGGAGTTACAGACAGCTGAAACTCTGTCTGGATGCGACACTGTGTTTTTGCAGCTTCCACTCTCAGAGATGCTCTCACCAAAACCAATTGCATTTTCTCAGGGTTTAGGGCGGATCTGCTCTTTAATAACCGGGGGTTCCCCATGGAGGAGTAAAAAGGACAAAGCACACGCCACAACTACCAAACTGGGCTGATTTGAAGTGAGGTGGGAGGGGGGAGGGGGGCAGCATTATTTTATAGGAGTGCTGACGCCTCTCAACCAGAAAATGTGCTTTGAAACCAGACAATTTCCTGCCGTCACCTATTTAGTCTTTTCCACTTCAGCCTCAAAGGATCTTTTTATAACGTGACAACACAGTTTAGGAAATGGGCCAAACTCATCTCCCATACGTCTCAGTGGGAGACTGAATGCTCGTCTCTCAGTGGGGACGGAGAGGCAGAGAGAGAGAGAGGGAGGACGAGTGACTGAAGGAGCAGAGGGGGGGAGGGTGGAACTGAAGGAAGGCAGAGGCTTCACCATCTGTCGGTTTGTTCCGCGGCGTTCACCCATCCCGGGAACAGTCACGTAGATTCCTGACAACAGACAAGGTCGAGGTTCTACCTGCCGGGACAGAACCGCGGGCCTCGCCGTGGTTACCTACAGTACAACCACAGGCCGCGTGCAGAGTGATCAGTCATCAGGTTTGACGTCAGCGTAGTGTCTGAAGCTGCTGCCTGAAGCTGGCTCGTCATTGGTACCGGAGCTAAAGCCTGGTTCTGCTGATTTAAGAAACGTCCACCCCCCCCCCCCCCTTTTTTTGTCTCTGCAGGTGAGCCTGGCAGCGTCCATGACAGACTGTGGGGAGTTTTAGTCCGTGTCCTCAGGGTCCTCCGGTCACAGCTGCACGGACACGGGCACCAGGAGAATGTGCACGTGAGCCCGGATGAGAAGGACCCCCCCCCTCCCCTCCTAGAGGTAGGCTGGCTGTTCGCCGTCACTGTGACAGGTACACACACGTTACATCCGCTCGGGTCTGTGCTGTAGCTCCGTCACCCGACCACGTCCTGGCAGCACTGGCGGGTCGACACACCTGCCCTGCAGAGGGTCCGGGGTTTATCAGCAGAGCTGCATATCTCCAGGTTCCCCCGTACGTCTTCCCCAGGCTGTGCTGGTGTTTCACGCACACTCGCAGGAGAAGACGAAAACGCTCCAATCAGCTGGCAATTACCGAGCGTGTGTGGGAGATGGAGGCTTCGGCTAATGCAGCCTTAATAGCCACATTCGTTTCCTGCTCCAACTGAGTTGTTTGAAGCGACTCCAATGAGCAAATAGGTCCATTAGGTGGCTATAGATCTCCTAACGCGCGCGCGCTCGGCTGACACGAGCCCCGCGCGGCAGCAGACCTCCCAGCGCTCTCACTCGAATCTTTCCCTGCACTGATGACGTCTCTATCACAGCTAATGTGCTGCGCTCACTGCGGCGGCGACGGAAGGAGAGGAGGAGGCAGCGTTTTACAGCTCGGTTCAGATTCACCTGCTCTGTTTTTGATAGGAAGCGAGGAGCAGCATAAACACCTGCACCCCCCCCCCCCGCCGGTTCCGTTGTTGGGCTCATGGATGGTCATTGGTGGTGAGGTCCATGAGGCCCGTCTCTCAGAGAGCTCTGTAATCAGAAGGATCCACGGGTCCAGTTTAAATTCAGCTGAGCTGTGAACAGGAACCGGACCGTGGACTGATGAGTTCTGTGCCATAAACGTACACGGAGACGTAAACGTAGCGTTGCTGCTGGTAAATCGATCCTCATGCTGCTCTCTGTTCATCTCAGTGTGAACTTAAGAAGAGGTGGAGCCTGTGGGAGCAGCAGGGGCTCCGGCCCAGGTTCAGGTTCAGGTTCAGGTCTGAACGTGGCTTTGTTTCTCTCTCTGAACCGGCTCCTCCAGCTCACATGGTGCCTTCCTCCACCTTCTCCTGCTGTCAGCAGCTTCCTCGCGCTCGCTGGCGAGCTTCTGCTGCGCCTGCACAAAAACTTCAGCTGGCGTCGTGTTGGGGAAAAGGCCACAGTATGTCAGTTTTATTAGTGCTTCTTCAGCATCCGCCTTAATGATGGAGGAACCAGTGTCCCACACTCTGCCTCGCTCACTTCTCCTCTCTCCGTCACTACCTCGCCCCTCCAGCTGGTGGGGGGGGCTCTAAGCTGATCAATGTTCACCTCTGCCGCTTCCATAGATCCAACACAGTGTGTGTGTGTGTGTGTGTGTGTGTACACAAACCGGCCCCCCCCCCCAGTGCCACAGCAGCATCTGTAAAACTAACATAAGTCATGGGGCTTTTAGTGGGACGAGGACGGAGCTGCTAACGACAGAAGATCTCCTCTGATTGACTGCTGTTTGCTGCCAGTGTGTGTGAGTGATTATGTTTCCTGATACACACGGGTGTGTGTGTGTGTGAGTGATTGTGTTTCCTGATACACACGGGTGTGTGTGTGTGTGTGTGTGTGTGTGAGTGATTGTGTCTGAAATTATTTTCTTGGCATTTCTTTATCATTTAATTGGTAAACACACACGCATATTTATAACCCAGTCAACTCTGTGTGCGTGTGTGTCTGTGTGTGTGTGTGCGTGTCCGCGTGTGTGAGTGCGTGTGTGTGTGTGTGTGTGTGTGTGTGTGTGTGTGTACCTGGGCCACACATGACATTGACAGCCAATCAAATTGAGGGTTCTCAGTGTGTTTCATCAACTCAATAACCACTTCAACCTGCAACATGATGGAGAGACATCACACACACGCACGCACGCACGCACGCACGCACGCACGCACGCACGCACGCACGCACGCACGCACGCACGCACGCACGCACGGCGTCACCATCGTCAGTGATGGTGCACATCCAGCTTGGGTTTCTCGCTCAGACCCAGAGCTGCTGCTGCTGGATCTGTGCTGTGAAATCAGCTCTAATGTGGGATTTCAGCCTTAATCCTATAAATTAGCGACGACAACTTAATAATGACAAAGATCTTCGCGCAGGCTCGTGGCTCTGTCCCGCTGGTCGCCCGCTCTGCTGTGGAGCTTTTTCATTCCTGGCCCGCGCTGGAGAGAATTCCAGGGACCTGACTGTGGGACTACAGCAGCAGCCCGGCTTTGCCCCCCCCGAGGAGCCCCGGCAGATTGGTGGCAATAACATGATTTACATCCAGTGGTCTGTTTGTTTGTGACGGGCGCTCAAGCCAGAGCACAGAGGGTACGCGGGTCCAAACGCATTAAAGCAGCAGACGTGTTGAAGGTTCGGCCTGTCGGTGAACACGGGTCGCTGTTTTTAACATTAACCTCCCTGCTGCCTGCACAAACCAGGCTGCTGCTGCCGCTGCCGCTGCTGCTGCTGCAGGTTTATGAGCCTGAGGTCCAGGAGCTGCAGCTTCAGACCCACTAAAGCTTCTTTGGAGGTGCAGGACCAGCACGGGACACTCTGCTGCTGTGTTGGCACCTTAACGTGTTTCACAGGAAGCTGCAGTGAATCCTTCTCCATGATTCCTTCCGTGACGCGTGAGCACTTCTTTCTGACTGTGGTCCTGCAGACTGCTTCACCGCGTTCCTGAACACCTGTAATAGAACTGTGAGCTGCTTTAGTGAACGTAATTTGCCATGGTGGGATTTGGTTTCCACAGTGATCACAGAAACTGTCGTTGGACAGCTTAATTACTTTCCTTCAGCTCCTGCTGTTTAATGATAACACGGAGGAGGCTTTTCTTTCTTTGTCATACAGAAAGGAAGAAGGAATCAGATGAAACACAGCAGAGGGAGGATGTCGTATCTAACAGGAGAAGCAGCCCCGGTTCATCCACACCTACAGGAACGGGTTTCTCTCCTTTTATAGAATAGATGCAGGAAAAACACCTGGGGGGGGGGGTTAATGTGAGGAGAGCAGAGCAGCTTTATTTTGAGAGCAACACAATCTGATGAATGGTTCCAGCTCAGACGTGGACATACCTGCTGATGTGACGCTAACGCCGAGCGCCAGTTGCAGCTGGTGGCTCTGGTTCCTTTCATGGTCTGTCCTTCCTCCTCTGCCTCATCTTCATCCTCTCCCTCGTAGAGCTTAACTACAAACAGCAACCGGGGAACTGATGAGACTCAGGCTTATTTCAGCTTATGTAGCAGCGCGCTAACAAGTCCTCCAGCTAACACTACCGCTGTGTGATCGGAGCCGTTTCCGCATCCAGGTTTAATAACCCGCACGGTTAGAGTTGGGGGGAGGAAGCTGTGAACCGTCTCCTCCACGGTCGGCTGCTTCCTCCGCACGTCTCAGGAGACGCCGGTTGAATACCAGCGCCTGAGGTGTACTTACGGGATAAAGCAGCGGCTCCCTGAAGTCCTGGAGCCAGGTTTATTACGAGTTCTTGTTGCCGGGGAGGAAACATGATGGTTCAGCAGGAGCTGAGCTCGTTTTCCTCCAGTCTTCATTACACGTGTGTTTACTCCCTCTCAGCTAATGGCCTGCTCCTATTGGTTCAAACCGCTGCTGTGTGTGATCCCGTGGGACCTATCAGAACTCACCGCTGTCTGGGGAGTGCTGAGCTAAATGTACTGATGCACTGTGGGTACTCTGCTGGGAACTTCGTTCTTATTCTGTGGATTCGACATGTTTCTGTGGAAAAGACCATAAAGACAACGAGTGGAATCCACGAGTCAGCGCTGAAGCACAGACACGGCTGCAACAGCTGGAATCAAAGCAGCTGTTTCATTCTAATCTCACACACGACTGGGCACAGCTTTTTTCATGCTGTCCTAAGATCGCCGAGCCATTAAATCGTTACATGTGAAGGTTCACAAATGTGGCTGCAGTGATCCGTTCTTCCTCCCTAGGACGGAGCGGCGTGACGTAGGTCAGTCAGAGTTAAAGCTACGATCTGTGACGCTAAAGGAATCGTTGCGTTGGCGCCCCCGGTGGTGGCGTGAGCTCGCACAGCGCGGCGGGTGGCGTTCGCAGGTCTGAATGCACCCGGAGAGGAGTCACACCACTCGCTCCAAATTTAGAACCGCTTGATGTTATTCCCCCCGCCCCCTGCCTCCCCCGCCCCAACTCATCCATCTGTCTCCCGTCTGTCAGCCGCCACGTCCTCTTCCTCGCCGCTGTGGTTGAAGATGCAACGTGTCGTCGTCGATATGATCTCTGACAGTCACAGTTCAGCGCGGTGCTTATTCACCAACGTGAGGATGTGAGGAGGAGACGGAGCTGATGCTGACTCCTAATTTACCACTGTGCTCGTTCGCTCGCTCGCTCCGCCTCGTTCTCCTCTAATGCTAATGGTACCGTGTGATACCGACATCCCACCACTCCATGATGAGGATGACGTCTCCTCTCTGTGGCCCCAGTCCTCTGAGGCCTTTATAGCAGCTGTACAGTCTACGACTCGGTGAAGAGACGTCATGACGCAGCTTCAGAGACACGTCGTCCTCCACTGATTCAGACCAAAACAACCAATGCTGCCGTTTTAGGTTAAGGACAGTGTCGCGTCTTTCTGTTGGCTCAAACACCTGATGTTAGCTTTCAGCATTCAGACGCGTGCGTGTAGAGACGTGGTCGGCATCACAGCGGTGGGTTCGGGTCGGGGGACGTGCGTGGATAAACCTGGGATTAGGGTTAAATGCAGGCGCCAACACTGCTTCCTTTACTGCTAATAATAATATTTCAACTAGTCTCACACTGCACTGAACGCCGGTCTCCGCCCCCACCAGACAGTTACTCAGACCATGGAACTGCTCCCAGCACGAGATTTACAACCTTTTCAAAGGGAAACTTTGAAAAGGTTCAGATGTTTCATTATTAGCAACAGTGTGTGTGTGTGTGTGTGTGTGTGTGTGTGTGTGTGTGTGTGTGTGTGTGTGTGTGTGTGTGTGTAAGGGGGTGTGCATGTGTGTGTGCGCGTGCGTGTTTCCCTTTTGTGCCTTGGTCCTCAGCCAACCAGCCAGTCCTTGTTTGGAGAAGGCACACAATTCCCCGATGATTCATTAGAGCTCTCTCTCAGCTTCTAACAGCCGAACGTGGAGGTTTCCGTCGCCTGTCAACATGTCTGCAGGAGACAAATGGAGCTCATTGGCCGAGCGTGGAGGGACTGGGTTGGTTTTATTTGTTTGAGAGGACTGAGTGAGATGGATGAAGGCCTCATATGCAGGATGGTCGTCATTAAAGCTCCAACACCACTCATGGTTCAGATCAACGGGAGTGAACTCTCCAGCATCCAGCCAGCTCCCGCTCAGAGGGGGAGGCTGGAGGAAGCACAACCTGCTTTCTTTAGTCTGCTGTCAGCGAGAGCTGTCAGGGCTGCAGCGTCACCGTGAATCAAATCCAGTCCTTCTATATGTGACGTTAATGCTGCCGGCAGATCAACAACACGTTTGTTCCACAGCCAGCAGCTCCGAGCTCGCTCAGCATCTCAGGCCTGGAACCGGCAGAGAAAGAAGGAAGCAACTCGCTAACGAAGAAGAATAAGGTGGCGTCATGCAGCAGTTGTCTTCGTATTAGTCATCATCACCTTCTGATGAAGCTAAGAGACTGTGTCTGTTGTCTAACTGTAACTAATGATGCTTGGTCACCCAGAGATTAATCAGAACCCGCCATCATCACCTCACCGTCAGTTGGTTTGTTGTTGTTGGCGCGTGCGTGCACATGGGTTCACGTTTCGTGACACGCCGGCCCGATGCCATCTGTAGATCTACAGTAGATCAGCCTGCAGGTGGTGCTGGGCCGAGAGTGACGAGGTGCTTCGCTCTGCCTGCCAAGTAGCCCCCCCCCACTAACACCCCCCTGCTGCAGCTGAGCGTGTTTTGTTGCTCTCCTGCCTCCATCAGTGATGAAGTGGAGGCCTGAGCTTCTTCCCAGAGCATGTGAGATAACGGTGGGTTGATTTCTGTCACTTAGGAGCAAATTAAAGGTGCAGACACACACGTCTCCGTCTCCGGGCTCGACCAGCACATCCACGAGGGGACGGTCCCCGCTCCACCTGCAGACTGGGAATGAAAAGGAAAAGAAGAGCTCGCGTAGCCCCCCCACTTTTCACCTTCCTCTCCCAAACTGTGGCTAATCGAGGAGAGTGAAGCATCACGCTCTCTCTGCAAATTCATTCATGTTCTACGAGTGGTGCAGGACAGATTTGAAGACGAAGACGGAGCCTAATGCAGAGAGGTTGAGCGTCCTGCTAACCACTGTCCTGCTAACCAGGACAAGAAGCAGAGAGTCGGGTTGACGAACAGACCGTGTCCGCTGAGAGTTGCATGTTTGTTCCAGTCGGCCATGTTGTGCCAGCTGACAGCGCACGTGACCGCGTGTCTGCACAGTTAAAACTGATACATGCAGCAGATTCATGCAAAGAAGTCTGTTTATCATCCACGTCTAGAGCTGACGGAACACACACACACACACACACACACACACACACACACACACACACACACACACACACACACACACACACACACACA